>BSBM01001536.1:1177500-1513753 GCA_027924585.1 Larix kaempferi
CATGACTATTCAAACTTATGAATTCATGAATAATCATTATCAACAACACAACAGTATAAGATCCTGACACAAGGTAGGATTCTAGCTTGATATAGGAAAAATATACCTGGATTAGCATGCTAGCTAGTTATGTCTAACATACCCGCATAATGTTTTCTAGTTCTCTTCAATGACTTGTGCTAGTAACCTGCATGTCTCATAAGTTATCCATTGTAGAACCAAGTTATACATACCTCGCAAGTAGATTTTCTAAGTGATCCATGACAATGGATGAATCTTTGTCTTCATGTCATCATGATCATATGTTCTTGAACTAGAACATGATTTGTCTTTCTTGGTGTACCTTTCATGTTAGCGGACAACATAAACCTCATACAACACCATAATGCATTAGTACAATCAGAAGTGTCAACACCCTAATGCATGCATTCATAATTTTGTTAAGGTGATACGACAAGTCTAAAATCAAGATTGTTCTAACCGTAATAACATGAAGACAAACATATCATAAACTTAATCATGAAAAAATATCGAGACATACCTGGATGAGTTATACCTGTCAAGATTGCTTGTAATCTTCTTATGTAAGGCCTTAGCCTCATCTCCCTCTGAAATAGGAACTTCTTCACTTATGCAGGTGACCAATCCATCCTCTTCTAAGATTAAACCAATCCACTTGATTTGCAGGAACTAGATCTGGAGCTATATTAGGGTTTGTCAGAGAAACCCCAAAAATTCAAAATTTGAATTTCAAACTTCCGAAAGGATAGAAATATGTGCCTTGATGAGCTGATCAATTTGGTATATTCAGAATTTGAAAACTGCAAAGTTTCACTCCTCAATTTTGCCTTTGAAACTTCCGGATTCATTGGACATGACCCTGAACTGGGGTTTTATGAAGCTCACTCTTCTGCCCAATCAAAAGGTTTGATCCAAAGCTCTAAGATTCTATTTTTCTGAGGGGCTTCCAGCCATGGTCACAGATTTCAAAAATTCCCATTTTTATAGAAGCCCTAATTTTCCACTTTTTTTATCAAAGTCCCGAACTAGGGTCTGATCAACCCCGACCTTCTGCCCAACCAAAAATTCTGATCTTGGTATCTAAATTTTGATTTTGATGAGTAACATTCAGCTGTGGTCTCTGATTACAAGAATTCCAAATTTCTCCGAAACCCTAAATTCTGGAAGCCATGAATGAAGGTGCTAAAAAATAATTCTGTTTTGATAGAAATATGTACCTTATTTTTTCTGGTGTAACTCCACACTTTTCGATATACAGGGTTTGAAAACATTTTCTGTGGTATCCTGACCTGTCATCTTTCCATCTCGACAGGTCTGACCTCAATTGGATTTTCTAAGAGAGAGTTATGCTAAGTGTCGCAACGTGACCTGTTTATGGGATAATACATGAGAGCAAAATTGTACAGCGTGCCACGTGTCACTGGTTCAACTTCGGCCTTTGAAAACGTTTCCTGAGATAGTACATTTTGTGTACTACCTGTTACTTTTTACTAAATTTCATTTGGAGCTTCCTATCCCAAGTTATGACCTTTTTTCCAACGTCACCTCTTTTTGACTCAGATCTGGAAGAGGAAGAAACCCTATATTGTACAGATCATAAATCACAAATCACAACGAATTATAGGTTGTTCTTTGGACACAAGGTACATGGGGATCTAATCTTTGACCTGTAAAAGTTTCAGATCCTCAAACTTTGCCAAAATGGATTTATAGCGAAAGTGCTACAATGATTGGTGTTTGCAATATCAAGCCCTAGCATCGTAAGTGCAACAAGTGTCATACATGCCATATCATGCCTTCTTTCAGGCTAGCTCTGATACCATGTTAAATTTTCAGAATTTACTTCAATATGATCTAGGATCTTAACTGAGAGAACAACATGTACAACAAATCTACAGCATATCAATCATGGACACAATAATGTAAGCACAAAAGAGACACAAAGTTTACTTGGGGAAAACCATAAAGGTGAAAAACCCCAATAACTTCCTCAGAGATAGATAGAGAAATGATACAACCCAAGCATAAGAGATAGACATCTCCTAGCAGTAGCTTCTCCTCCTCCACAAGTGCGTCACTCTCCCGAGAGTGTGAGAGAGAGTGGAATGTGTAAAATGAGAGAGACACACTCTCTATTTATGCACTAACTTGACTTGACCTTTACTTAACTAGGTTGGCCTCAACTTAACCACTTAACATAATGCTGACTGGGACGACACCCAATAGGGTGGTCTAATAACCCTTTGACCCACATGGCCGACCCCCAATAGGGTGGTCTAATAACCCTTCGACCCACATGACTTATACAGGGCCGACCCCAACAAGGTGGTCTAATAACCCATCAAGTATAAGTTACGACACTTACAATATAAATGACGACACTTCCATATAGAGGAATAATAACATCTCTATAGGAATACAAACACTTCCGTATAGAGGAATAATAACGTCTTTATAGGAATACAATATACATATATGTGAAATACATTCCGAAGTTACATATACATCAACATTTTTATGTTGTAAACGATATATACATTTTTCACTAATAACTTTTATGTGTCATTATTTTTTGAAAATTTATCCCCATAAAATTTTCTTTATTAATTTGTATTTTATTGAAAGAATATCATTTTCTAAATGAATAATCCAGTAAGTTTATTTTCTTACTCAATATGTCAATTGAAAACTATATCCATCTGAAGCATATTGATAAGTCCCTTCGATATAGAGTGATTTGCCATACCTCATAACACAGGGACAATTGAATGTCCCCCTCATTAAAATGTAACTAGACTTTTCACCAAGAAAGCCAAACATAACATAATGTGAGAGCCCAATGTTCATCACGATGCAATATGGTTAAACTCAAAATTGACTATAATGTGAGAGCCCAATGTTCATCACGATGCAATATGGTTAAACTCAAAATTGACTATGTAATTGGGACTTATACTCTTATAAGAATGTAAAGGGAGCTAACCAAAACAAATATCCATGTTGTAGTGACACACTAGTAGTATTAGCAAGAATAATTTTCCTTTGTTAAATATTCGTACTTTCATGAGATGAAAGCAACTATACAAAAATATATATACATTCAAACTTATTTTTAAAAGGTTCAATCATCATAAATGTTACATTTCATCAAATATTTTTATAATTCCTTTTTTTCTATTGCTATGTTAATTAGAATATGATCCACTTAATAAGCCAAATCATGTAAATTTTGCATATCTAGTTAAGGCTTTATTAAGAATGTACTATACATTTGTACATGTTTTTGAAAATGAAAACACGTCTCTCATATATCATACCTTATATGTGTTGGGAGATTTTTCAACATGCTATATATAGTCTAATAGTCAAGCTGAATAACTATGAATTAATATATTAATTACTAAAACGACTATTTGATCTAAAGGTATAATATTATAGTTAAATGACTCTTATTTAGTTTTTAAGGTAGATATATGTTGATACTCTTTTTTAATTTATTATATATGGAAGAGCTATCTCTATATATGGAGAATCTCAACAACAAAAATAGCAAATGGATTAGATATTTTTATGTTATCGAGAGGTTAGAAACTAACATGTACTCTCAATTTAGGAGGGTTTTTATTTTTGGTTTATATTAATTTGAAGGGAATTATGAAGAGTTGTTGACGGGAAGGTTATTGGTTTGGTTGTATTGTTATTTGTTCAACAAATAATTTCTACTTTTTATTATCAATTTTATGAATAAATGGAATTATTTGTTTTCATATGTTTTTCTCTCTATACAAATTTTTTCTAAATGCATGATGTTAGAAGATTGAGAATATGCATAAAATACAAAAATATGTTTTCTAACATAGAAATTAATAGCAAGAATCTACTAGTATACCATTCTATCTATACAAGCAACAATTGTCCAAGTAAGAAACTAGAGGCAGGAGAAAAGAAATGATACACAAGATATACGTTGTAAAACCTTAAATGGGTAAAGATCCATGAGAATCTATTTTCTTCTTATTCTTTAGAAATCTCCAATATTACACTTGAGCTCTACTCTTTATATGCTTCACACCTTTAAAGTATAATCCACAATATATGTCCAAAGGTTGTCCTTCACCTCTATCATTGTGCCCAATATGAGGGAGATCTTGTAACATGTGTCCAATGTTTGCCAAGTGTTTGTCAAGTTTGTCGAGTAACAAAATAATACAAAGTAAACAAAAAATAATAATACAAAATAAAAAGTAATAAATATTATGTCAGCCATAAACAAAAAAGAATAATACAAAGTAAAAAGTAAATATGAGATTTTAGATTGTTTGTCCAGTTTGTCGAGTAACAAAATAATACAAAGTAAACAAAAAAGAATAATACAAAGTAAAAAATAAATATGAGACTTAAACTAGATACTTTAGAGCTTAGGATTAGGTGATAAATATTATGTCGGTCATAAACAAAAAAGAATAATACAAAGTAAAAAGTAAATATCAGACTTAAACTAGAGACTTTACTTTTTACTTTTAATACAAAGTAAAAAGTAAATATGAGATTTTAGAGTGTTTGTCGAGTAACAAAATAACAAAGTAAACAAAAAAGAATAATACAAAGTAAAAATTAATAAATATTATGTCGTCCATAAACAAAAAAAGAATAATACAAAGTAAAAAGTAAATATGAGACTTAAACTAGAGACTTTAGAGCTTAGGATTAGGTGGCTTAGGTATTGCACTCAAGGATGCTGGTATAGCTAGAGGTATGGAATAATGTGGAATAATAACATCTCAAAATACATGTGGGATAAATGATTTTCCACCTCCTTATATAATGAATGGTAATAGGAGAATATTAATCCATGATGCATGTGGGATAATTCCTTTTACATAATGTTAGAGTTATTTATGCCTTCCTTTGGTAGATAAGAATATTATGATATTAGATTAAACATCATTACACATGTAATTTTTAATTACACATTACAACACCCCCCCTTAATGATCACTAGAGAGAAGAACACATATATGGAAGAATATGGAACTACATTAGCATCCCCCCTTGATGACAACTTCCTACATTCCCAACAAACTTCGAAGATACACAAAATTCGCTTATTTCATGGATTTGGTGAAGATATCCGTTTCTTGATTTTCCATGGGACAATACTCCAAAAAAATAACATCGTCTGCAATAATATCTTGAATGTAATGAGTATCCAAGTTTGTGTGTTTATTCTTCAAGTGATACACTGAATTGTACGCAAGTTGATTTGCACTATGTTTGTCACATCTTATTTCAATAGGAGACTTTTAAACTAGTCCAAGCTTTGTAAGAACATGTCGGATCCACACTGCTTCTTTAGTTGCTTCCTTAGTTGTGTTGTACTCTGTTTCACAAGAAGAAAGATAAATATTTATCAACTTATTACTGGACAAAGAAATCGTACCTAAACCAAGCTAAAATATGTACCCTGCAATAGACCTTACATATAAAGCATCCCCTGCCCAATCATAATTTGTATAACCAAGAAGTACAATTATAGCCCTACTAGAATAAAAAAACACCGCAATGTAATGTCCCCTGTAAATATCTAAGAATTCTCTTTGCTTCTTTATATTGACTTTCATGAGGCTTTTACATAAACCTCGAAACCATATTGAATTCTAAAGAGAGATCATGCATGTTGTGTTTCAAATATAACAAAATCCCTTAGAGTTGATGACACAAAGTGGCATCAACAAGAGGACTATCACAATCAATAGTTAACTTTACACTAGACTGAAATAGCATTGGATAATGATTACAATAAATCATATGAAATCAAGCAAGTAAATTTGTAACATGTTAGAAAAAACAAGATCGTGGAGAAATAACATAAAATAAAATGTGGAAAGAAAACACATAAGAAGACAATACAAGAGAGACACCAATATACGTGGTTCAGCCAATATGGGCTACGTACATGGATAAAAATCCAATCCTTTTTATTATTTCATCCAACAAATGAATGGATACAACCTGCAACACATCCACTGCAACTTCCTCTGCACTCTCTTGCAGTCTCTTTCTCAGACATATTGGTCTTTCACAATACATAGATGCAATGCAATGCCTTCATTTTAAAGAGGGATAACCATGGGATACCCAAAACCATGGGTCCATAAACGACTAATTAAACCTATTATTGATCAACTTAAGAACAATCCATATGGCAACAAATTTACAACATTTTACAATGCATTTTTTAAAATTCCGATGGGGGAAACAATGGGGGTTGGTTGCATCAAGAAGATAATCAAGCTCCACAACCAACATAGCATACTTGGACTAAGAGAGGAATATACCATCATTCATATTCCAAATTTGTAGACCCAAAAATTAATGCAATAGGACTAATCCATTCAATGAAAATTTCTTTTTAAGATTATTCTTCATTTCCTATACAAATGTAAGATGGTTCCCAGTAAGGATGAGATCATCCACATAAAGTACCAAAATGAGGACATCATCATCAAATTTCTTAACATATATATTTGGATAAGATATACATCACTTAAAACCATTCTTCAAGAAATAAGTATCAATTTTCTCATACCAAGCTCTAGGTGTTTGTTTAAGACCATATAAAGACTTGTTTAATTTGCATATTAAAATTGAAGTTTTAGGAGTAATAAAACTAGGTGGTTGTTTCATATAAATGTCTTCATGAAGATCACCTTTCAAAAATGCACTCTTGATATCCATTTGGTGTATTCCCCATTGATAAAATGCATCAAGAGAAAGAATAGTTCTTATTGTGTTCATTTTTGCAACTAGAGTTAAAGTTTCAATATATCCGATACCTTCTTGTTACGAGAATCATTTTTCTATTAACTGAGCTTTATGTATTTCAATCTATCCATCTTCACTAAACTTTGTTTAAATATCCACTTACACCCAACTAAATTCTTTCAAGGAGGAAGAGGAACAAGAGTGTAATATCCTGAATTTTGGACTAACTATTTTGTTGTTATATTGGGCCACGGCCCCAGAACATATATTTTATTTTGAATATTGGGCATGGACCCTAGCACCTATGATTTATTGACATATCGGGCATGCACCCTAACTGACTTCTTTATTTGAGTGAATACTGGGCGAGAAGGCTCCAATGTTTTAAATGATGTTCTTAAGCTTTGATATGGGTACAAACCCTAATATACTGAGATGATATTTTGATACTCACTGTGCAGAGCTATGACTTTACATGACTTGACTTATGAGTGTGTTGAGCATGGAATCATAAACAAGCATATCACCTATGTACTGGGCATAAGCCCCGATGTACCTAGAAGAATGTTTATGTACTGGGAGTAAGCCCTGAGGTACATTGAGTGTTGGGCCTAAGCCCTGGAGCACTCCAAGATTGATAACCGAATACCGGATCCGAGGCAACTTAAATATTCTAGATGTGCCTCACAACCACATTCTAGCACTAGTGTTGAGCAGAGGCTCTGGAATTGCACTAGCGTAATGCCCATGTGAGAGTGTTGAGTTAAAAGGATCTGAAGAGCACTCGGGGTTACTAAATCTCAAAGTGTTGAGTCTAAAAGACTCTGAATAGCACTTTTCTTTCATCACATTTATTTGATTTAATTAAATGATTCATCTTTTATCTATCATCAAATATTGCGGGAACTACCATGTTAAACGAGGGAATCCGACATGCAAGAGAGATATTAGAGGTGCCTATCCAAGCTTACCAAAGATCGTCCAAAGAATTGGACCTTGTCCTTAAAAGTTAAGAGAAAAGAAGTATCATGTGAGGATACGTAACTAAATAAAAGATAATTACCAATAGTCTTTTATGACCAACACGTATAAAGGCCTCAAGGCTAATATTATTATTAAGAGCTTTAATAATAATGGTGTCATTATTTAATTATGGAATATAATTAGTATATATGATTTATGCATTATCTAATATTATAAATGATGTATTAATAGTTAAGTGAAACACAATTATTGTTATTATAATTATTATGGAGAGCATAAATCAAAATCACTTATAGTTAAACAGTTGGAAAAGTCCTAGTTCAAAAGGACTAGGTATTTAATTAAATAATATCTTTTAAATATTAGTTATTTAATTTAAAGAAACTAATTATTTCAATAGTCCTAATTCAAGACTCCCCTACGTAAAGAGGGCAGATCCCAAGTTTTGGGGATCATCTATTCATTCTTGGGTATTATCATTCTCTGATGGTAATCCAAGAAAAGTATTATGCTCCAAGAAACTGAAGCAACCTCACCTAGTAATTCTCAGATCTGAACCAGCAGTGGACCTAGGGACTCTATCTCTCATTGCATGTTGTAACCAATCTCGGGGGTATCCAGCTAGAACCAGGAAATGGTTCAAGGGTCAAGGTTGGGAGGAACAGGGTAGTCCCAAAGTTATCTAGCTAAGGAGTCATTCTAACAGGTCAGTTGAGCTCAGAAGTCTCTACACTAATTATTTTTCGAGTGTGCAGGTTACTATAGGAAAGGAGCAAGCTACAAAGCAACTAGGTATGAAATATAAATCTTCCATTTCAAGTTATAATAGAGGTTAAATAATTAAACACAAGATGCTACCCCAGCACTATTAGGTCTTTTTCTTTTATCCTAAATCGTTTAAATATAGACTTTCTGATAGGAACAAAAAATTACTGTAAGCTAGGATTACGTTAACTTTAGAAGCTAGGATCAGTAGAATGCCTAGCAGGTCTAGCCAAGCTACCCTATGCTAGACATCCTAGCAAATCCATAACCTAGAAATTTGTTCTTGATATTTTAGATACAATTAGATCGCTCCTTCAGAGCAGCATTATTATATTCATATATATATCCTCCCATTTCTGAAACAGTGTTTGGATTTATGTTTTTCTTAATCTTTGTATAGCTAGGATAAGATCACTGTTCGCATTACTGTTTAAATTTGTCTCTACTAAAATACTCTCTCAGATTTAAAACATCAACATATCACAAATCTAGCTAAGAATAGTTTGAAACTACTAACCCTTACAGGAAAACGATTTCAGACTTCGAATTAAAGTACCAAGTAGTGAAGGCAGGTTACAGTATATTCTCTCAAAGCTTTTCCATTATCAACGAATTAATCAACCACTACCACGAAAGCACCACATAACTTTTCTAAGGGTCGATTCACAAACAATCAACTCATCACAAAGAATTAACGCATTAGGCATATTCCAGAAATTATGATTTACAAACTTAGTCTCAAGCATTTTCATTCTTGCAACCTAAACTTTTGAAAAGAAACTCAACAATTATCAATTCAAAAACCAATAGTCCACAGCATACAAAATATTTAACATATCAACCTACGGGTCAAGAGATCAAACCCCACCCAAGGCTGTAGCATTGACTCTGCTATCCTAATAGATGCCACTATATAGCATTAATACAGTAACCCATGCTCTCTTAAAATCCAAACGAAACAGTAGCTAGGGCTATGACTTATAACTAAAACACAGAAGGGTTACACAACATTCTTCAACCAAACATTACACAATAACATTCAGATAAGAGTTATTCATAAACGAAGGGATAGGGATAGATTCCCTCTACCATTTCATTTGAGACCCTTTTAGCTTTCTACCTACTACAAACCACCAGAAACACAACAGTAAAGATCCAAATCTTAGAACATGACAGGCTTATTAATTTAGCTTCAAGGTTACGATTCGTTCCATCAAACATTCATAATAGCAACCAACATCTTTCGAAAAACCTTAGATACAGACATCATTCATATAAAAGAAAATGCAAAGATTAAATAGGGTGCCAACCCCTTATAAATTTACATAGAAGGACATTCCAGGACCCATCCAAATTAATTACACAGACATAGGTCTCTAATGTAAACCCCATTTCATTTTGGGCATTATTGTTATCATCAAGAGTTCAACAAAATTCAGACATAGAGATGAATGGCCAAAACCTCCCACTAAGACCCTCTAGGGCCTGTAAAAGTCAATAGATACATCTTTTTACAATAGTCCAACCAACGACGACTTCCAGGAACTCAAAACTTGTCGCAGTGAACCCAATTGAGCTCACAAGGTTCCTCATAACAAACACAAAACACTCCACAGAGGTGAGAGGAGGATATAAGTAAATGTGGACTCTGAGCTTACCAATTGCAAATGCCTCCAAGTCTAAGTCTTGATAATCAACTAGTAACCACGCAGACGAAGAAGGCCAAACAACTTACCTATCAAGCAAGTAAACATACCAGTCAGAATCGAGTTCATTATTGTTTCTATCAATCTAAAATTAGCAAGAAAAATGAAGATGATATTACCTTCATCTATCGCCATTTCTGCATATGAAACCTTCGTGGTGGGATGACCATGAGCCAAGCTTAGTTTAGAACACTAAACCCTCAGACGCTTCCAACATATAGACAGAGGCAAACGAACTATGAAATTGAAACCCTCGATGGTGTAGAAACCAAGAACAAACCCCTAGCTTAGCTGGCGATATTGGCCATGTGCTATCGTAGAGTTGCTTTAAATGCCACCACCAACCCCAAATATTCAATACAAGTTGTGATCTCTATAGTAGTGGGGGCATTCACGACCCATGAAGTAATTGAAAACACAAGGTATGTTACAAAGACCCCAAGTAGCGTGTAAGGCCAACAAGTAATGGCAAGGTCAATATGTTTTGAGAACCTCAACAAGGACTTTAACTTCCAACAAAGCATCTCAAGGTGATAACCTCCAAACATTACAACATTTAGTATTTATTAAGTATGGGACTTGTGAAATGAACACCATAGGTAGGCACCTCCATAAGTTCACCTACAAACTAGGAACAAAGTGGATGCGTTAGCGAAATCACTAAGTAAGTCAGGTGTCTCCATTTTCTTACCCCTACCTCTTGGCAGCCATGCTGGGGTACCTTACCATTTGAAAAGAACAACATCACACCAT
The DNA here is from genome assembly GCA_027924585.1 of Larix kaempferi. Classification (NCBI taxonomy): domain Eukaryota; kingdom Viridiplantae; phylum Streptophyta; class Pinopsida; order Pinales; family Pinaceae; genus Larix; species Larix kaempferi. Next base: position 1,188,495 of record BSBM01001536.1, read on the forward strand.
GGGCCTCAACCACCACTAATAAAGGTCCATCCCACCTGAATTACCAGTTAGATTTTAATACATATGCAGACAAACCCTTACAGCCATAAGAAGGAGATTCACATTATTACATTCAATACATTCGTACACATGCGACAGTTCATACATCTATTCATTTTAAATGCTTCCACAGAGCTGTAGAATTTATAATCAACAAACCATGATACTTATGAAACTAAGACACTTCAAAGAGTAGAAATCAAATATCGGTGCAGTAGGTACTTATCAGTGCTGAAGTTAATTTACTATTCTTCATCTCTTTACCAGTTTAATTTAGTATCGGAAAATTTTTAAATTTTTACTATTTTTAGGGACATTACAAGTGGTATCAGAGCCCACCTACAAAACTAAGTGACCTATTGGGCTCATTACAAACATCCGCTGCAGATACACAGTAAACATAAACATACCTTAAGATTTTTTTTATTTTTTATGTAAAAATGAACTAACAGATTTTCTGTTCTTGACGCTTATATAAAAACTGCAGGTACAGTCAGTGTCTGAAAATGAATGCAGAAGGGGGCAGCAACATACATGGAAATCTGAACTCCCCACCACAAGAGCAAGAAATTGTGGTGGAACTCAACTCGGATTTAATGAAATCCATGCAAAATCTACAGGCTGAATTCCAAATTTTTCGAGATGAAAACGTGCAGGAAAGAAGAGAGCAGCAAGCCATAAATGAGGCACTGCTTCAGACTTTAACAAAAGCAAAACCTCACAGATAGCCCACACCCTCAGTCAACACTTTTAAAAAGGGAAATAGTCACACAAAAAAGATTGCCATCCCTAAAGGAGAAGAGCAGGGGGAACACATACCTCAATCAATGGAAGAAGACTGTAAGAGCTCTTCCAACAAAAAAGGTTCACCACCTCCTTGCAAGAGAAGGAGGAAAAGTGACGACAGTCTGCAAGGGGAATTCAGAAAGATAAAAGCCCCAACCTATGAAGGAGAGATTAACTTTGGAGAAAAGGCTGAGGAGTGGCTACTAGGGATGAATAAATACTTCAAAGTTAGCAATTACTCCAGTGAAATGCAAGCCCGACTAGCCATATACAACCTGAATTGTAAAGCTGCCAGATGGTGGCGGGACTTGAAACACACCAAAGGACAAGAACTGAGAGACATAACATGGGATACTTTCAGCAAAATATTCTAGGACAAATATATGTCTGAAAGATTCTTTGACAACAAATCTAAAGAATTTCATGAGTTAAAAATGGGCTCCCTGACTATGGAAGCATTCATAAACCGATTCTTAGACTTGTTGCACTATGTGCCATACATTAAAGACAAGAAGGTCAAAATACAACAATTATTGGGAGGGATTCCACCAAAATTTAAAGAAAAGATAGAGTTTGACATGCTCTAAACCCTTGATGTGACCTTACATAAGGAAATACTGTGTTATGAACATGGACAACCAAAGAATGACAACATCAACAAAAATAGAGATAGGTTCAGAACCTTCTCGGACAACCATAGACCAGGTTTTAGACCTCCACCTTACCGAAAGCATAACAACAGTTTTCTACCCAATAGAGGCTTCAACTGACTACAAGCATGACCAAGTGCACCCCCACCACCTATCAACAAGACAACTTTCAACAAAGGGACAAAAGCTATCCCACCAACTGTTTCTTGTTGGAAGTGCCAAGGGCCAAACTACTACAAAGACTGCCCCAACAAAACGGATGGAGTGTAACACAACGTCCAAGCAGAACCTACCATAGGAGACATGGCAAGGACACCGAGGATTTATGCCTCTCTCGATGGCCGACAGGAAGATCACCAAGCCACCATGGTGGAAATAGAGGGTGGATCCTGAAGGGGAGTTCATGCCAGAACCACTCCACATTCTGGACAAGAGAGAGGTGCAGCTTAGGAGGAGGACCATTACTCAACTAAAAGTGCAATGGAGGCACTTTGGACCAGATGAGGCTACTTGGAAGAATGAGGCCACCATGAAAGAGGCATACCCTGCCTTGTTTCATGACTTAATTCCTAGTCCCTAGAAACACTGGGACGGTGTTGTTCTAAGCGGGGAGGTATGTAATATCCCAAATTTTGGACTAACTATTTTGTTGTTATATTGGGCCACAACCCCAGAACATATGTTTTATTTTTAATATTGGGCATGGACCCTAGCACCTATGATTTATTAACATATCGAGCATGGACCCTAACTGACTTATTTATTTGAGTGAATACTGGGCAAGAATGCCCCAATGCTTTAAATGATGTTCTTCAGCTTTGATATGGGTACAAACCCTAATATATTGAGATGATGTTTTGTTACTCACTGTGCAGAGCTATGACTTTACATGGCTTGAATTATGAGTGTGTTGAACATGGACTCAGAAACATGCATATCACCTACGTACTGGGCATAAGCCCCGATGTACCCAGAAGAATTTTTATGTACTGGGAGTAAGCCCTGAGGTACATTGAGTGTTGGGCCTAAGCCCTGGAGCACTCCAAGCTTGATAATCGAATACCGGATCCGAGGCAACTTAAATATTCTAGATGTGCCTCACAACCACATTCTAGCACTAGTGTTGAGTAGAGGCTCTGGAATTGCACTAGCATAACGCCCATGTGAGAGTGTTGAGTTAAAAGGATCTGAAGAGCACTCGGGGTTACTGAATCTCAAAGTGTTGAGTCTAAAAGACTCTGAATAGCACTTTTCTTTCATCACATTTATTTGATTTAATTAAATGATTCATCTTTTATCTATCATCAAATAATGCGGGAACTACCATGTTAAACGAGGGAATCCAACATGCAAGAGGGAGACTAGAGGTGCCTATTCAAGCTTACCAAAGACCATCCAAAGAATTGGACCTTGTCCTTAAAAGTTAAGAGAAAGGAAGTATCATGTGAGGATACCTAACTAAATAGAATATAATTAACAGTAGTTCTTTATGACTAACATGTATAAAGGCCTCAAGGCTAATATTATTATTAAGAGCTTTAATAATAATGGTGTCATTATTTAATTATGGAATATAATTATTATATATGATTTATGCATAATTTAATATTATAAATGATGTATTAATAGTTAAGTGAAACATATTTATTGTTAGTATAATTTATGTTATTATAATTATTGTTATTATAATTATTATGGAGAGCATAAATCAAAATCACTTATAGTTAAATAGTTGGAAAAGTCCTAGTTCAAAAGGACTAGGTATTTAATTAAATAATATCTTTTAAATATTAATTATTTAATTTAAAGAAACTAATTATTTCAACAGTCCTAATTCAAGACTCCCCTACTTAAAGAGGGAAGATCCCAAGTTTTGGGGATCATCTATTCATTTTTGGGTATTATCATTCTCTGATGGTAATCCAAGAAAAGTATTATGCTCCAAGAAACTGAAGCAGCCTCACAGAGTAATTCTCATATCTGAACCAGTAGTGGACCTAGGGCCTCTATCTCTCATTGCATGTTGGAACCAAGCCCGGGGGGATCTAGATAGAACCAGGAAATGGTTCAAGGGTCAAGGTTGGGAGGAACAGGGTAGTCCCAAATTTATTCAACTACGAAGTCATTCTAACAGGCCAGTTGAGCTCAGAAGTCTCTACACTAATTATTGTTTGAGTGTGCAGGTTGCGGCATAGAAGAGTTAGGAAAATATAAGGGCTGGCCCCATTCATACCATTTCAATAAAATAATATGAACTCTGTCAATAAATGGAATATGTCTAATACAAAGAAATGCATTATATGAAATATGCTCCATAAAACCCTAGGCTAGCACCTAGACCATATTTGCTTTGTAGTAACTATTGTAGACATATAAAACAATATAGGGATTACATTGCTGTCTATCTACGGTAAACAAAATGTAAGCATTCTCATATATGTCCCCATACCATAAATGTTCCAGATCTTTAAATCTGATCCTAAGATGAAACTTATTACATAGATCTAATAGTCTAGCTAATATTCATGCTCATAATATTCACAATACATTGTACATCAGGTTAGATTTGATAAATATGTCATTTAACAGTAAATCATTGATATTCAAAAACACATACTAATACTGTTCCCTAAAAATATCCTGCAAGTACAGCATATAGATACTTATCTAAAATCTGATGACTAGTGGAACCAAGCACAAACCTCCCAGCCTTTGACTAGCAAGTTCTCCTTGCTTTCAGGTCACCCCCGAGCTGAGTTCACAGTCCCCCAAGTCAGAGTATAGATTTTAAATTTCCCTTAACTTGTTTTCCCCAAGTTATTTGGGATATTTCAGAGGCAGCAGGAAACCCAACACCCAACTTAGTACTCTTGAGCTCCAGGGTGCTCCAGGGGATTTTAATCCTTAGCCATTAAGAGAATCAGTCAATCACAGCCTATTGTTGACACAACGTCTTCCAACAGGGTTCACTTCGCACTGTGGCCAACAAACTATCAACCCAAACTTTCTTATACACCATCCCGGAAAGGTATAACCCTTCCCAGCAACACTTGCGAAGCAAGTGCAGTCTCACCTGAAGTGGATAAGAAGGCTATTGGAACCAAACTTCCGCAATTATATATAGGATATGTGCACATTAAACCAGAGATTATAACATTCACAACATTTAACTCATCATTCGCATTATCAAAAGTTTCTAACACATAACCAACATACTTAACAACATATTCGCATTACTCAACAGAAAACATTCACATAACCCATTATTCATCATCACATCATTCCACAAAAGATAGAAGTATTATCATAACTGAACATCTTCATTCATTCATCAAAATTGCGGAATTAACCTCGCAAAAACCCTCAATACATCATCCTTGTGGATACAAAACCCAAAACCCAAAGATAGGATTAATATCCAAAACTTTGATACCCTTAGGCTTACAATATTGATTTATTTACATGCTTTCTTCCTATTACAAAATGGTTCACGTAACCGACTCGACTAATCTAACAATTCTTATGTTTCTGCAAAAGGTGGCGAAAGGTCCTTTTTCTGCGGAATAACCCTTTCGGACCTGTCGGATTTTGCACTTCTTGTGGATCTATCTCGTGCCAACAGGCCCCCAACACAAAATTGTGACTCGTCCCAAGCCACCTCAGTTGGACGTTGTTGGTTTCTTGTATTGCTATTGAAAGTCATCATAGCCGGTTCGGATCTGGTCGACTATCTCTTTTGATGAGGTGTGAAGCTGTGCACTTTCCATGAACTGCATTTTCCATGTGACTTTAACCGCAAGTATTTTTGCCCCTACTATGATTGTTGGGATGTTCTTGATTGTCTCGATTAGGTAGCCACAAGAATCTTTCTCTACACCATACGTGAGGGCCAATTGTTCAGCTAATTTCTTGTCATTGTTTTTTCCCTAGAAGAACTGCGAAGGGTCGACTCCTTCTTGAGGCAGGCCAGTAATCTTGGAAATGAGGTCAACTATGACAGGGATCCTCTCATGCAGCCAGAGGGATTTGTCATGGAAGCACGCAAGGAGTTGCTTGACGCATGCATTGACCTGTACCAGGGACTCGAAATGTGGTAGCAGGGTTATACCCAGCAACCTTGAACGAGCCAATCCCAATGCCCACTTCTTGGGTTCTTTCATCATCAGGCCTCCTGCATGGGGGACGTCCTCATAAGCCTCCTCATATTCCTTAAACTTGGATAGATCATGGTCAACATATTGTAACCTCTGCAACTTGGTGGTAATATCCCAAATCGCAGGAACCCCCGTGGTTACCAGTGCAACCGCGATGGCATATTTTTCATTCCTGTTTATTTTCAGTGTGGGCACCCCTGCCCAATGGGGTGGGACGTATTATGAAAGCATGGGGCCGTTGTATCCATCTTGCATAGATTCAGCAGCTGAGGGCCCTGCAATGGAATTCGTATTCCTGGTGGATGCCCAGGTGGCCTTCTTTTTCTCTCGACCAGAGTCGGGGGGTCTCGTCGCGCTCCATTTTTGCTTGTGTGGAACTGAAGACATGACTTCGGGCCGCTCCTAGACAATTGGGGTGGGTTGTGGTCTCTCGGTGTTGGTGCTAGACACTTGCACTTCCATTCATATCTTGGAATACTAAGGTAGCTGAACAGGTTTCCCCTTCGTATGCTCTATACTGACTAGTAGTATCCATCCGTTCAGCAGTCATAATTGCCAAATCTCGTCATGACTCGCCAAATCCATCTCGTGCGTTGAATATTAACTCCTGGTGTTCTTGGGATTGATGTTGTTCATGTGGTATAACTACAGCCTTTATTGTCTTTAATGCCGGATTGGACCGTCACACATTGTGGCAACTTCCGTCTTCGTTCTATCGTGTCGACAGCTTTATGATTTATTAGTGGTATTTGTTGTGATTGTTATTATGATTATGATTATTATTATTTTTATTTACTTCGGCACAGTGAGTACCGTTGTGTTGATACATCATCGTATCATTGGGTTCTCTTCTGCAGTCATGCTTCATAGGTTTCGCTAGTTCATTGTTGTCTACTTCTCAATGTTATTTGTCGGTGGTTTTGCTGTGATCCTTCTGATTATTGCAGCTGGTTTTTGCTGATGTGGTCACTGTTGGATATGTTTTGGCTCTGTTTGCGAGGAGTCCATTATGTTTACTGACCCGTTGGAATGTTCTTTCACCTTTGAGGATTTTGTTGAAAACAAGTCCTGAAATTCCTGTAGTAGGTCATTTATTTTCGTAATGGTCGACTCATCCCAGGATTTACCAATGTTCACGAGTTCCGGGTTTTCCTCTGATCCAATATTCACCGCTTTGGTCTTTAATGGTTGTCAATATTTGTCGGATGGTATCTCTGGTGTCGTATTGCTGTGATCGTCTTCTGGTTCTGGTACGCATGTAACCTTGAGGTCATCATCATCTACAGGCTCTAAAATGATATTATAGTCTTCCCTTATTATTTTCGGGACAATTGGTTCTAGTTCAAATATCCATGGTTCTGCAGTTTTCCCATAATCCTCTGTGGCTACCCTTCACAAGGATTGTGTTGTTCATGCACATATTCGGAAGGACACTTCATGCATCTGGTACTACCAATCCTCAAGGGCCTCATTTGAGTTGAAGAATGCTGAACTGGTGTTGTGTCATTCTAATTCTTCATTCGTGGTGGGTTTAGCATAATCCTCCGAGATGTTGTACAGATTTTCTCCTTCTATAAATGCATCTATGGCTGGCTTTGTATAGCGTTGTCCTTTCGCAGGATCCATTGGCACGATAACCCTCATTTCCTGATTTTTGAATGAAATTATCGTTTTCTTAAAGTTAATAATTGGTTGATTTTCCATATCCCAGTCTATCCCGAGCAGTACCGGATAGGGACTGGTGTTTTCCACAATCTCGATGACATCGAAGTCCGCGTACATTCTGAGCCCTTCAATTTCAACCAGAAGTTGACATACCCGACCTAGCAGGGTGACCTTGCTTTGGTTCTCTAGTCGTAGCTATACTGGTGACCAGGTCATCTGCGGCTTCCCCATTGTCTCCCATGTTTGTTTAGTCAGGATATTCATGTCCGAAACCAAGTCCAGAATGGTGGAGTCGACATCAAATTCTCCAATCTGTGCCGACATTCGCATTTCCCTACTTGTCTTTCTTTTGTGTATGTAGTTAAATCTCTGTTCTAGTTGTGCACCTCCTCGTCGCCATAGTATACTAGTTATTTCCTCCAGTGCATTGGGATCTTTGGCCAGATCCATCTAGCTTTCTAAGAAGGCTTCCAATGTGTTTACCTTTCTTCGCGTCTTCGTCGAATCGCACGTCGGTGGCATATCATAGATTTATTCCTCGAAAGGTGACTGCCTACGATTCCTCATTGCCTCTTGTGATTTTAAGAAGACATCCTTTTAGGCGTTGACATCGAAGGTGACCTTCTTCCACTGTGTTCATGTTGGTCTAATATTGGGCTGCAACCTATTGCTGCCTATCGCCACTCCTCCTCTTGTTATTATTCCAACCGTCGAATGGCTACTTCTGGCTTCCATTGATATCCTCTGTACAGCTAATGGTGCATTCTAATTGTTCTTGTTCTGGGAAAGATGCTTGGTTTTCCATTTCGCAATGAGCTGGGGGCAGTCCTCTACACTATGGTCTGTAGCACTACAATATGTACACTGCAGCGCTAGATTTGGATAGTCTCTCTAGTAGTGCCCCTGCTGTACGCAATTGTAACAGGTGAGTGGACCTCTCCTGCGTTCAACCGTTCCTCCACATCCCATACCTCGGCCTCCATGGAATCCTCCTCCTAAACCTCCATGTGGTGGCACATATTGTTGATACTGCGTGTTAGCACCTGACATTTACAACATAAATATTGAGGTGGAATAAAGGGATGTCTCAAAAATTTCTTGAGAAACATCAGGGATTGCCTTTGTTCTCCACAGCCAGGTGCTAAAGGCATGAGAGACATGGAGTTGGGGGTGTTAAATGTGCTAGGAAAAGGGAAAATAATGGGGAGGATAACATTAAAATGTGACCAAAATAGCCCAAAAGGAGCCTTAGTCTATAGTCCGAAGGAAATAATACAAAGGGTAACCATTGCACTAGTTTCCACCGTTGGATGGGTGCTAGAGGGAGATCAATGTTAAATTTTTAGAATTTACTTCAATTTAATCTAGGATCTTAATTGAGAGAACAACATGTACAGCAAATATACAACATATCAATCATGGACACAATAATGCAAGCACACAAGAGACACAAAGTTTACTTGGGGAAAACCATAAAGGTGAAAAACCCCAATAACTTCCTCAGAGATAGATAGAGAAATGATACAACCAGAATACAAGAGTTAGTCTTCTCCTAGCAACAGAGCCTCCTCCTCCAAAAGTGCGCCACTCTCTCAAGTGTGAGTGAGAGAATAGAATGTGTAAAATGAGTGAGACACACTCTCTATTTATACATTAACTTGACTTGACCTTTACTCAACTAGGTCGGCCTCAACTTAACCACTTAACATAATGCTGACTGGGCCGACCCCCACTAGGGTGGTCTAGTAACCCTTTGAACCACATGGACGACCCCCAATAGGGTGGTCTAATAACCCTTTGACCCACATGACTTATACAGGGCCGACCTGAACAAGGTGGTCTAATAACCCATCAAGTATAAGTTACGACAATTACAATATAAATGATGACACTTCCGTATAGAGGAATAATAACATCTCTATAGGAATACAACCACTTCCGTATAGAGGAATAATAACATCTCTATAGGAATACAATATACATATATGTGAAATACATTCTGAAGTTACATATACATCAACAATCAATGGTCCTCCTTGATGGTCGCATGGACAAGGCGCACGGGGAATAATCATCAAGGTGGTTGTGATGGGAAATGTGACTGGACATATGGTAGCTGGAGGAAGTGTCGCAAGGATGATAGGTGGTAAGCAATACCGTTTCAACAGCATGCGATACCGCCAAAGCATAAAGAAATATCTCTGACCATGTGGATGGCCTAGGGAAGCAGAGTAATATCCTACAGTCGAGGCTAAAGGTCCCACAGTGGTAAGTGTAATGTGACAAAATAAATGGTGTAAATGGTCTTGAGAGGATCGACGGTCCCTGATGATCGTCGCGTCAGAAATTTGCACGCCGGATAGATGGGAAGGTGGTCGCGATGGGAAAACCCATTTCCCAAGTGTTACCACTAGAGCTGGTCACGAGGGGATGAGCGGTAAAGCAAAACCATTTCAGGGGAATGCAATCCCACTCCGTTGAGGTATGGCGTTTATGGGCAGACGGTGGAGATTGGGACACATGGAATGATCCGACGGCTGACAGATAAGGGTTGTCAAATTAGTGGTGAAAGTGGAGACTAGATCTGACGGAGGATATCGGCACGTGGGACATCGATGACTGGGATTGATAGGTGGCTAACAGATAAGCCCAGAGGATAAGTGATCAAGATTTATATATATAGTCATCGATGGGTAAAGTTGACATTTTAATTTTCCTGGGGTCTATCTAGGCTAGGGGTTTCTAGTTGCAGGCTGGTCGAGGAAGAAAATGTATTTTGTCGTCAAGAAGGTCGTCAAGGGGCCATCCTCCGGTGAGATTCAGGATTAAAGGTTGTTCAGTGAGATAGGAATTTTGTCCCGGTACAAAAATTCAGCTTCTTGTCGCCAACATTAACAGAAGTCTGAAGGTCTTTCAGATGTAGCCGAGCGCGGAAGGCTCCTGTGGTCCTATATCTTGTTCGGCCCCAAACCAGACCGGTCTGTTCTGTATTTTTCCCTCGAAGCCCCAGATATTTGAGTCTGGAAGTCTCCCTTAAGATGTCGGTCATCGCCTTGTTTCGTCAAAGTCCGCCTAAGAGTCGGTGGACCTCCTTAACCACTTGTTTTAGACTTGACCTCAACATTGAGGATAGCTCCCCTGCCCTGTTGATGGTTCGAAGTAAATGTTGGTCCGTCCAAAGTCGAATGTGGGTCAATACCAAGCCTCAGTTTGGGAAAGTTTCTGACATTGCTCCCAACCATACACGTGCAATGGTAAAGTTCTCAAGGAATTATAAACATACTAATAAGGGACTCAAAAGTTGGTGGAGGCATCTAGCTAGGGTAGCATCTCTGAATATCAATTTTGGTTTTTCTGTTTAGCGGCCAACTGGGGTAGTTACCATGCTTCCTTTTTGTCTTCTTGTATGAGTCAAGTGCCATTCGGTAATAATGTTGGTAAATGTGAAGGGGCCGGAGTAGCCGATGGTAGAGGTGCAGGCAAAAGGGAAGTTACTTGTGCAGACTGTTGGGTGGCCTGAGAAAGTTGCGAGGGTGATGTGACCTGTGTCATTCATCATGTGGAGGAAGAGTGAGGCAGAATTTTTATGATGTCGATAGGGCCAGGTGGGCAGGCAGCTCAGAAAGTATCTCTTCTGACACCGAAATGATTGCAGGAATGATTGTGGGCGACATCAATGTCATCATTGGCTCCGTCGTCTATTAGGAGATCTTTTCCAAGCATGCTTCAGGTCAGCCTGGACCTTGGGCATCATTGTTACTTGATTAAGAGGTCTGATCATGTTATCATGGTGATTATGGTCGCACATAGCCGCTGTCATCATCACAGTAGTTATGGATATAGTTTTTTCATCTGCTGTACGAGATCGGTATATAGAAGGGATGGTACACCTGGCAGCTTGGGGCATCTTTTAGTTGGAGTTGGGTCATGGAGAAAGAGCAGGAATCCAGAGTGGTTTTCATGCCCGAACAGGTGTGGTCCGAGGTGGAGGAAGAACGTGCCCCTTCATCTCCTAAGGTGTTTGACCACATGGAGTCCAACTCTGCTAGTGAGGATGAGGAGCCCGGAAAGTGACAAGTGCCCGAAAGAGTTCGACGTCTGAGAAAAGAGGAGATTCCTGAAAATGAGGGAGACGTCCCTCAAGACACGGTGATCATTCATGATCTTGTGCTCCCTACTGAGGAAGCGACACCTCCTCCTCCTGCTGAAGAATCAGAGGCTGTCATCTCTCTGAAGATAGAGGATTTCTTCGATTCGCAAGGCCGATTGAAGAGTTCGGAGTAAGGTGGCACCCTGCTCATAATATTTTGTTTCCCGTCTTAATCAGTCCGTTTTGAACATGACACGTATGTAATATTCAAAATTTGGGGTTGTCAAGGTGGCAGCATAATTTTGTCTATTTCCTAAAGACCAATTCAAGGCCAAGAGCCTATAAAAGCATTGTAATAGAATATTTAAGGGTGGGAAAATCATTCGGCTAAGGCATGAGGGGTGAGCTCAGTTTTGAGATTTTCATATTAATACAATGTGCAGTGCCTATGGTAGACTATTTTGCAGAGATTCCTATGTTGCTCTAACTTGTAGTCAATTTTTCCTTCTTCCCTACATGCATGTGTTTCCTATTATGCCTTTACATTATGTTTTTCATTTCATGTCTGAGCTCAGTGTATAATAGTTTAGAATTCTTGGAAACAAGCTCTGGATATTATCTCAGGTATTCACTTAATATTGCTACTAAAGTTGATATCGAATTCATCTTTACTAGATGCTCATATCAATGGACTGTTCTTATTTTCTTCTTTTACCACCAGAAAATATCTTTACGACAGCAAGCAGGTGGCTACCTTGCCTCTGTTAGAGTAGTCCACACTATGGCACTGTGATCTGATTTATGTGTAATACCTTGACTCCATCACCCAATTTTTTTTCCTTGTGATTATCCCTCCAACATTTTTGCAAAATTCGTCCCATCAGAAATCTGACCTTCTATACATGTTTCAGTTGAATATTTTTGAGTAATGAAGGCAGGCCTATTTATTCATTGTTGACACCTTTGAATATTTCCAGTTCTTCCTAAATTTGTAGAGAGAGCCCTCTCAAAGTGTGTTGGGTCAGTAGCATAAGTCCAAACTGGTTAGTGGTTACCCCGACTTGCTCTCTCCCGCAACCAGGGGGTATGAGTTGGGTGTAAACTCTGCGGTTGTGCGTACTGTTGTTTCCCATACTGCGGCTGGCCATACTGCAGCAGTGGATACTGTGGGTGCCTATACTGCTCCTGGTCATCTTGTTGTGGTTGGTTAAACTGTGGCTAAATATACTGCGATTGCTGCTGTACCGTCGGTGGTTCTTCTCCTTTCATGAAATATGCGTCATGTGTCCGTTCTTGCAGCAGATCGTAAGCCCTACAGTCCTACTCGTCATGGCCAACCAATCAGAAAAACTTGCAGTATAAATTTGCTAGCTTAGATACCATCTTTTGCAAATATACGCACTCCTCCAGTCGACGCCCTCTGGTTTGACAGATAGTACACCATGGCATGCCTCCTTGACGAAGGGGGTTTGGTGCCCCCAACTGCAAATACTCACGAAATTCTGGGCAATTGTCCTTGTGGTTCTCCTCACTTATGCATTTGGTACACCATATGTCCCCATGGGTTTCCTTGCCCTTCTTTATATCCTCCAATTGAAGTGGTATATTGGCCAACTGTTCCTGTACTCTATCCATTCCTATTCTTGCTTCATCAATTGGTGAATCCTCTAGCTTCATCGCGATCTCTAACGCCTCCGCCTGCGTTGTGACCTTCTGCTGCATCAGTGGCCCTTGGATATGCGAGGCTAGCCCTGTGATGAACCATTCTTTGTGTTGTAGCTCGTTTATCGGAAATCTCACTTTTGCTATCAATGTCTTGTATTGTTGATCGAATTCCCACACCGACTCATTCGGGATTTGCTTAATCTCCTTAAGCTCAGTGACTTATTGCGACTCAGATTTTGATTTTTTAAACTCCTCAATCATTGTTTTTCTGATTTGCGCAAGTTTTTTTGCTTCTGTCCCCACTAAAACCCTTACAAACTTCATGTACCAGTCTAGCGCCTGAACCCTAAGGGTTGTCGCTAATTGTCCAATCTTTACAACACCGTCCTAAACCTGCTTCACGGTCTAGACAGCTTCGCATAGAAACCACTACTTTTCGAGATCCTTGGTCCCATTCCCATGAAAGGTGGGCATCTTTGCCTCGTCTTCCATCCTACTGTTGCTAGTACTGTTATTTACTAAAGCACTACTCTTGCTGCTGCAAGTGGGGCAACTTCGCGAATAGTTTGGATTTCTTCCTATAAAATTCAGAGTAGTGTGCGGGGTTGAAGGTACGTGGTAACTTATGATATGACCTTCCTCTGCTTCTAGGGTAGCTTGGTCGATGTCTCCTTCACAATAAGGTCGCTTCCTTCCATATGGTCCTGTTTCACAGTTCTCTGTTCCGATCCTCTCAGGAGAATCTCTCTCAGTCCTCCTCTTCTTCTCAGGACGTCGAAATATTGCTCCACTCCTCAAGAGACCACACTCTTCATTAGATTCCCTTTCAAACTCGTCGTCGCTCATGTCCATTTGCCACATCTTCGCCTCAGACTCCCATTCACGTGGTACCTTCACATTCGCACACCAATTATTCTACTCATCACAAGACATCCTAAGTATTCCCTATTCGCAGACCAACATTTTAATCCACAATTTTAGTGACGACAAGAATCTTCCTCTTGGCCCCTTAAAGAAATTCCTTTCAGCGTCGCTGTATGACTTGATAGTATCTACCTTAAACTCAGCTATGTACCCTTCAAGGATACTATCTATGCAAAAATCAACAGCTTGCGATACCTTGTTATTGACCTGCTTCAGCTGTCGCACCAACTCCAGAGTCCAACACTCGAGTTCAGTCTTCTGACAATGGTTCTTGTGGAACGTCAACTATGCTAGCCACTCATGCAATACCACCGGGAAGTTGCAGAAAAATATTTCGTGAATGTTTGAGTAAATTTATTCTTCTAACCACTCGGTGGCTGTCTGTTTAGGATCCCGCTTCTCACTTTCTGCGAACTCTTCGGCCTCCTTGTTGAACCACCCTTGGATCTCTGGTTTTGTCAGGTGCCACAACATATCCTCTTTCTTCTTCCTTAGGGTCTAGGAAATGGAACCATTTGTTGACACAACATCTTCCGACAGGGTTCACTTCACACTATGGCCAACAAACTATCAACCCAAAATCTCTTATACACTGGCCCAGAAAGGTATAAACCTTCCCAGCAACGCTTGTGAAGCAAGTGCAGTATCACCTGAAGTGGATAAGAGGGCTGCTGGAACCAAGCTTCCACAATTATATAGAGGATATGTGCACATTAAACCATACATTATAACATTCACATCATTTAACTCATCATTTCCATTATAAACAGTTTCTAACACATAAACAACATACTTAACAGAAAACATTCACATAACCCATTATTCATCATCACATCATTCCACAAAAGACAGAAGTATTATCAAAACCGAACCTCTTCATTCATTCATCAAACCTGTGGAATTAACCTCGCAGAAACCGTCAATACATCATCCTTACGGTTACAAAACCAAAAACCAAAAGATAGGATTAATCTCAAAAACTCTGATACCCTTAGGATTACAATCTTGCTTTATTTATATGCTTAATTCCTATTACAAACTGGTCCACATGACCGACTCGACTAATCTAACAATTCTTATGTTTTTGCAAAAGGTGGTGAAAGGTCCTCTTACCGCGGAAAGACCCTTTC
Source organism: Larix kaempferi (assembly GCA_027924585.1). NCBI lineage: Eukaryota > Viridiplantae > Streptophyta > Pinopsida > Pinales > Pinaceae > Larix > Larix kaempferi. Next base: position 1,203,598 of record BSBM01001536.1, read on the forward strand.
GCACCTGTCGGCTTCCGCACTTCCTGCGGATATATCCCGTGCCAACACCTAGTTAGAGTAAAATGCAGTGCTCCTGCAAGCCTGGGGTAGTTCTCCTACCTACACACAATTAAGTGTCCAAGCTAATACCCAGTCGTATGATTCGTCTTAATCTGGACCATTTTGGTTCTCCTAAATCTGTCCTCATTCACTTGTATTTAGGACCGGTTTGGTTCTCCCAAATCCATCCTCATTTGTCTCAGGTTATTTTTCATCTCAGCACCCATTTTTCTTGTTCATTAAGGATCATCAGAAAGTGAATAATGAATGAATAAGTGTTTTCAATAAGTTTCACTTTTAATTCATTAGTCTCTCAATTATTTTATCTAGGGTTTTCCATTTTTCTCCAATAATAATTTCTTGTTGTTATCATTAAGTGGCATTTTCCCTCCAACCCTTACGGTATTTTGACTCCCATCTCATTAATGTGTTGGTCCACATGGACATTAGAAATCAACTTTTCAGATTTCTAATATCAACCAAGTAAAATGAAATAATACTTAGAAAAAATATAATAGGGGTTCAAAGTCAAAAATTGGGGTATTACATTTCCCCTCCACTTAATTTTTCCCAGTCCTCGGTATTAAACAATTTTGCAAAAAAAAAGAATTAACATAATAAGCAAATTTTAGTTTGTGTCATGTACTTCTTCGAACATGAAAGGGTATGTTTCTCGCATTTCCCTTTCCATTTCCCAGGTATCCTCTTCAGGATTATAGTGATCCCATTGCACTTTTACCTGAACGATGGTTCGATTCCGAAGTACCACCTCTTTCCGATCCAGTATGCATACAGGCTATGTCTGGAAATATCCTTCTGATTCCACCTGAATCACATGCCAGTTTCAAATATGCTTAGGATCATATAAATACTTCTTCAACAATGAAACATGAAACACATCATGTACTTTAAAGTTTGTTGGTAAAGCTAACTGATAAGCAACAGGTCCTACTCTAGCAAGTATTTGGAAAGGACCACAAAATCTTGGTGCAAGTTTGGAAACGTTACCCAAGCTCAAAGAACTTTTCTTTGCTTTCACTCTTAGGAATACATGATCCCCAACTTCAAATTCTTTATGTTCTCTATGTTGATCAGTGTAGCTTTTCTTCCTGTCTTGGGCAGTTCTTAAGATTACTCTAACTTTTTGCACAATATTTTCTAGTTCAGCTAACATTTCGGGACCCCTCACAATCCAATTTACTGGATCGTCCTAATTCATGGGAGTCTTACACTTTCTACCATACAACACTTCGAATGGACTCATTCCTGTAGAAGTTTGATAACCATTATCGTAGGAAAATTCAGTTAAGTGTAGGTAGTTTTCCCACTATTTTGGGTTATCCATGGCATACAAGCGAAGAATGTGCTTAAGGATTTGGTTCACCCTCTCATTCTGTCCATCGGTTTGTGGATGGTAGGTTGTACTAAAACTCAGTTTAGTCCCCAAACCTACAAACAAATCCCTCCAAAAGTGTGAGGTGAACTTGGTGTCCCTGTTTGATATAATCACCTTGGGAATTCCATGAAGTCGAAAGACTTCTTTCATGAAAACCTATGCAATGTTTATTGCCTTGAAAGTGGATTTTACTAGTATGAAGTGAGCTTCCTTAGTCAACTTATCCACTACAACCATGATTGCATCATGTTGCTTTTTATTTTTAGGCAACCCGGTGATAAAATCCATAGAAATGGTCTCCCATTTCCATTCTGGTACTGGTATGGGCTACAACAAACCAACTGGATGTTGATGTTCCACTTTCACCTGCTGACAGTCCATACATTTTTCAATATATTCAACAATTTTAGACTTTAGTCTAGGCCAATAGTGTTATTTTTTAATAGTTGTCAGCATTTTCTGATAGCCTAGATGACCAGAATATGGTCTTTTGTGAAATTCATCCAGAATCAGTTGTTTTAATTTTGGCTGATCTGGTATGTACAATCTATTTTTAAACAGCAGCAGCCTGTCTTTGGATATGTTGAAATATGTTGCTTGCTGATCTAAATTTTATGCAAGACACTTTTATCTTAAATTCAAATATTTTTGGTATTTTTCAGCTGTTGTCCGGATCTGCGACATTAAATCAGTTTAAAAACTGTTAACAGAATCCATAGTTAGTAGGTGCATGCGTCTACTAAGTGCGTTAGCTATTTTATTTTCTTTGCCTTTGATATGATGAATTTCAAATTCAAACTCACTTAAGAAAGCCAGGCACCTTGCTTTCCTTCCATTCAGGTTCGATTGTTCAAAAAGATATTTCAGCCCAATGTGATCAGTTTTCAAAACAAACCTTTTTCCAAGAAGGTAATGTTACCACATTCTTAAAGCATGAATTATGGAAGCCAGTTCTAAATCACGCGTTCCATATTTTTCTTCATGCGTCTTCAGCTTTCTAGATTCATAGTCGATCATAGAACCGCCTTGTGTTAGCACGCCTCCCAAACCATCCTTCCATGCATCCGTGCACACTACAAAGTCACCATATGGATCAAACACTTTTAGAATAGGAGAGGAGGTGAGCAACTGTTTTAGTTTTGCGAAACTTACTTCACACTTGGCTATCCATAGAAACTTGACTTCCTTCCTCTGAAAAGAAGTAATGGGATGGGCCACCTTAGAAAATCCTTCAATGAATTTCCGATAGTACCCGACCAATCCCATGAAAGAGCAGACATCGCTTACATTTTGGGGAGTACGCCAGCTCATTATGGCCTTGATTTTGTCGAGATCCATCGCAATACACTGGGCGAAGATAATGTGACCCAAGTATTGTATTTGGTCCTTGTAGAAGTCACACTTGGATAACTTTGCATAAAGCTGATTTTCTCTTAGAACTTGTAGCACCAACCTTAGGTGTTCCTCATGATCACTTTTGTTCTTTGAATAGATGAGTATGTCATCAATAAATACCACAAAAAATTTATCCAAGTACTTACTGAAAACATTATTAATTAGACACATAAACATGGTTAGTGCATTCATTAAACTGAATGGCATCACCACAAATTCATAATGTAAATAACGAGTACAGAAAGTTGTCTTATGCACAACTTCTTCTTTAATTCTGGTTTGATGATAACCCAACCTTAGATCAATTTTTGAAAAGATAGTAGAACCCCCAACCTGATCGAATAGATCGTCTATCCTTGGCAAGGGATACCGATTCTTGATGGTTACCTTGTTCAGTTGTCTATAATCAATGCACAGCCAGAATGTGCCATCTTTCTTTCATACAAAAATCACCGGTGCTCCCCATGGGGATACACTTGGATGAATATAACCTTTTTCCAATAGCTCCTGCAATTGTGCTTCAACTCTATCAATTCAGGATTGCTCATCCGATAAGGTGCCTTAGAATTTGGCATTGTTCATAGGGACAGGTCTATAGTAAAATCCAACTCTCGTCTAGGAGGTAACTATGGAATATCCTCAGGAAGCACATCCTCAAATTCATCCAAAACATGATGTTTTGTGAAATCTAAAATTTCACTTTTCTAATTTTTTGTCATGTGGACAACATAAAGTTTACACCCCTTCCATGCATTTCTTTTCAATTGAAGAGCAAAAATTTCTCTTAATTTCACTGCCCTTGCTATACCTTGAATCTTTTCAGGCTATCCAACATCATTAGTAAATGTAACAGATTTTTGATAGCAGTCAATAACAGGCCTATGTTTTTCTAGCCAATCCAAACCGATAAGCATATCGTACGATCCTAGTGGAAAAAAATTTAAATCTGCGCTAGTGTAGGATTCATTCAACTTCAAGGGACACTGATTCACTACCTCAGAAAATTTCCTTTTTGTCCCTGTTGCCATTTGAACCAGCCAAGGATGCATGTATTTGTTTTTACTAAGTTTGCATGACTCACACACTTTTGGGTCTACATAACTTTTACATATGCCAAAGCCAATCAAGATAAACACGGGTGTCCAGGAAAGCATAAATTCAACCTCGATTACAGAGGCTTGGTGTTCTACTTGACGGTTGTTCGATGAATCATATATTTTTGGGCTCCTTGCTATGTCTTGAACCATAGAATCCTCTTGCAGATTATACACTGGTTTGCTTATATCCTTCTTATGAGGGAAATCGTACCATCGGTGACTTTCTCCACAGCCCCAACATTTGAGTGGTTGCTTCGATGGTGTATGCTCCGGTTTTCTGGTGCCTTCATTGTTAAACTTCTTAATGGGTGGAACAAATTTGGATTGTGGCTTATTTCCCTCAAACCTATTGCTGGAAGGTGTCCACATAACTTGGTTTCTGAAATGGTTGGGCTTATGACCCTTCTACCTACTTTCAGATTTGGTTTTCTTCTTTTCGTTCCACCTTTTTTATACTTCAACTTTGTTATGCCCCTATTCATAACATAGTCTGGCTTTTCTAAAAGCATCTTCCAACATCTGGGGATCGTCAAAATCTATCCAATCCTTGTACCCAAATGGAAAACAAATCGGGAAACGTTGAATTCTAACTTTTTCATCCTCGATGTAAGGAACGTACTTGAGCAATTCCAGAAATTTACTAATTAGTTCCTCCATGGTTTTTTGTCCCAACTTAAGGTCGTAAAAGTATTTTACCTTTTTATCAAAGTACCTTTCAGACAGGTACTTCTGTTTGAAGAATGTTGCAAAATTTTTCCACTTTACCTTCTTCTCGTTGATAGAGTGGGTCAGCTTCAGATCATCCCACCAAGCTGAATCTTTTCCTTGCAGGTCGAAAATAGAAATCCTAGCCTTTATGAGGCTGGAATATTCAAACATAGATAAGTACTTTTCCATGTCCCTTAGCCACAGTTCTGCTTCTTCTCCAGTTTTAATTTCTCCGTTAAAAGTAGGAGGCTTTATTTTCCTCAATTCTTAGTGAAGATGATTTACTTTTACAATTTTCTTTTTCTTCTTGGGAACGTATTCTTCATAATCTTCGCCATGGGACTCTTTGTCACTAACGTCCATATTATAGCTAGAAGAATTTCTTATAGGTGTAGTCTTAAATTTCAAATTTCTTTTTGTGACTGATTTTTCTGCATGCTTCTCCTCCGGTGTTGGGAGGTGACTGTTTTCTTTCTCCATCAACGTTTGCAGCAGAATGGCATTTATTTCTCGTTGTTCTTCAAAGTTTTTAATGTTGTCTTCTTTAATGCTTATTACCTCAGCTTTTAGGCTTTTAATCATTTCCAACATCTCGCTAGAAGTTGTCGTTCCTTGTGGTGAATTATGGTTCCTCTCCTACCTACTGGCCATTTTTCCTCGCTGACTGGATGTATCTACATCCATCCTACCTTCCTGTTCCATAGAATTCATTTCTACCATTTACCGTTTCAACCACCTTTTTGTCTATGTGTGGCCAACAACTGTTGGTTAGACGTCATAAACAACAATCCATTAAATCATAAAATTTATAAAATAGTATGCTGCAAAATTTTATTTGTTCACTTCTAAAATAAAACACAACATTCACACAAATGATCCTAAGGTCCTACTGTAGTGACCGTTCTCTGATACCAATTTGTCATGTCTCCTCTTAACCAATTTTTTTTAATTTTTTTTGCATGGGTGTATTGAACAAATATGACTACTTAAATATTACGCCACAAGATGGGAACTTCACTTAAAAATAGGTCCTACACGTAACCCTATAAAAGTATGCATGTCATAACTTCCGATGAAATGCCCGTCGTGATCTTGTAATGTCCCTAAAAATAGTAAAAATTTAAAATTTTCTGCCAATGTAATAAAAGCTATTTTGAGGATTATGATTCGTAATTTAACTTCAGCACTGTTAAGATATGCATCGGTACTTGTTTGCGGTATCTTAAATAATCTAAGCTTTATTGAATAATATAATATTACTTGGTTGTAAGTCTCTTTGGCTTTGCGGAAGCGATATATAGTATAGGTAAGGTAAATCTATTGTTGATATGCCAATACTAGAGTGTTATTAGAAGAAACTCCTTGCTTACTGTTTTAAAGATCTATGTGCATATTATAAACATCTCATTGTTACCTCAGGTGCTACGGACTCTTGTTGATGAATCTTAAGGCCTAGGTTGGGGCACTGATGGTTTGTAACAAAGGGGAAGGAGTACCCCCACTAGGGCTGCCGAGAGGTAAGGGTATCCTTGGAAGGCTCTGGTCTTACTTAGCATTTTGCTAATGCATATATTCCTTATTTATGTATAGGTATTGCTATGGGAAAACTATTCTTTGGTTGGTCCACTACCATGTAATAGCAAGCTATGTGTTTGAAGTGTGGAGCAATAGAAATGTCAAGGACCTAGTGTACATGGATATGGTTAAAAACTATGATGTAATGTTATAAATTTCAATGGTGTAATACTATGGAGAACTGGCTTGCAAACTACCATAATCCTATGATCGTATACTATGGTGATTGGGGTTATTCGATTTGCATTAAATGTGAGATGGTGGATAAAAGTTGTCCCCCATGATACACGCATGGTGAGACCAGCTGGCATGGAGGGTTTTGATGTGTTAAGGTTAGCACCAGTGAATATCACTCTGCATTTTCGTTTGGCTTGTCTCCTTCCTGTGTTGCGTTTTGGGTGAGAGTTTTCGTGCCTAACATGAGCTACGCTCATGGTCAGGGAACCTGGTAGTTGCTGAGACAATGGGGAATCATAACATAATACCAATTCTCAGGTGATGTTTCTAGGCTTAAACGTTATTTCCCTTTCTCTACTTCGGTTTTTAGTTGCTGGTTGTCTATACTCTTCAAGGTTTAACCAGAGCATGATTTTGATTGACAGGTGAAGAATGGAGAGCACATTTGTGTGGTTTGCTGTAGGTAGTCAGGTTTATTCAACTTCATGGGTAAGTCCAGAATCTTTCCATCGTTGCACTTTCCTCTCGCAATTATGACACGGGTACTGTATGTTTGTTTTTGGGAGACTTCATGGAGCCCCTTGGCTCACTAGTTGTTTGAATACTGAAGGTCCCCATTTGGCTGGACTTTGAATTTAAATGTATTAACTGTTTTAAATGGGGACATGATGTCATGGCTTGGGCCATTGGGCTTTATGGGATCTTCAACTTATTCTAAGAGAATGATAAACTTCTATTGTGAGGACTTGGGGTTTTGAACAGTCTTTTCACTGTATGCGTTCTCTATTGGGGTTTTGAACTTGTATTAGCATGATGTAAAGAATGTATAATTTCTATGTTTTTATTCCATGGCTGCGCTATCCTGTGGTTTCTTGATTAGATGTCATCGTGTTCTAAAAAGAGAAAGGATGAGGTACTCTGTCTGTTTGAAGAAGAAATGATTTCTCTACCTAAAATATTCTAAATGCTTTGGTTTGTGAATCGTGAATGTTTGATAGAATGAATCGTAAGCTTGAAGCTAAATTTATAACCCTGCACTGTTCTAAGGTTTGGTTTTTATTACTATATTTCTAGTGTTTGTAATAAGTAGGAACAAGAATGGTTTTAAATGAATTGAATGATAGAGGGATTCGATCCTAGTTCCCGCGTTTAAAGTTTAAAGAAGTGGATTTGGTGCGGACGAGTGTAAGACTCTTTTGGTTGAAAAGGGACTGTGTAAAATATCCTGCATTACAACTCAAGAGCCTATGCCCTAAAGAACCTTGCTCCATAAGGGAAATAAATGCTGTAACTATTTAGGGAAATCAATATTGTAATAACAAAACCTACCTAAAATGCCTAGCTTCCAACATAACTAGAAATAGTTGGTTTAATGATTCATACCTGATTGATTTGTGGCTTCCTCCTCTCCTGTAGTAACCTGCACACTCAAACAATAATTAGTGGGAAACAACTACTGTGCTTAGCTGACCTGTTAGAATGATCCCCTTAACTGGATAACTTTGGGACTACCATGTTCCTCCCAACCATGATCCTACAACCATTCCTGGTTCTGTATGGATCCCCCCAAGTTGGATTCCAACATGCAAAATAGATAGAGGTCCTAGGTTTACTGCTGGTTCAGATCTAAAATTATATGAGGCTGCTTTAGTTTCTTGGAGAAGAAAAAATTCTCTCTGATTACCATAAGAGAATGATAATGAAAAAGATAGATGATCCCCCAAAACTTGGGATCTTCCCTCTTTAAGAAGTGGAGTCTTGAATTCTGACTGTTGGAATAATTAGTTTCTTTAAATTAAATAAATAACATTTAAAAGATATTATTTAATACATATCTAGTCTTTTGCACTGAGACTTTTTCAATGGTTTAATCTATAAGTGATTTCTGATTTAAGCTCTTCATAATAATTATGATAACAATACTTATAATAATAATATTTATAACCTAGGTATTAATACATTAGTAATTCTATTTATGAATGTGGATGCCCACTAAATATTAATACTTTATTAATACTATTAAAAAAATGTGGCATCCCACTATGCATAAACTATATGCAATAATGTCTTTTATAAATAACTAATCACATTATTATTTACTAAATAATCTTAATAATAATATTAAATCTTGTATCTTTACATGATACTTAGTTTTAACAACTTAAGGGTAAGGTCCACTCCTTTGGACTGTCTTTCGGTAAGCTAGGATAGGCACCTCTAGTCTCTCTCTTTGCATGTCGGATTCCCTCGTCTAACATGGTAGTTCCCGCAATATTTGATGATAGATAAAAAGATTAATCATTTAATCAAATTAAATAAATGTGATGAAAGTAAAAGTGCTATTCAGAGTATTTTCCAACTCAACACTTTGAGATCCAATAACCTCGAGTGCTCTTCACAGCATTTTAACTCAACACTCTCACATGGGCGTTACGCTAGTGCAATTCCAGAGCCTCTGCTCAACACTAGTGCTAGAATGTGGTTGTGAGGCACATATAGAATATTTAAGTTGCCTCAGATCCAGTATTCGTTTATCAAGCATGGGGTGCTCTAGGGCTTAGGCCCAACACTCAATGTACCTCAAGGATTACTCCCAGTACATAAACATTCTTCTAGGTACATCGGGGAGTATGCCCAGTACGTAGGTTATATGTGTGTTTCTGAGTCCATGCTCAACACACTCATAAGTCAAATCATGTAAAATCATAGCTCTGCATAGTAAGTAACAAATGATCATCTCAGTATATTAGGGTTTGTACCCATATCAAAGCTGAAGAACATCATTAAAACATTGGGGCCTTCTCGCCTAGTATACACTCCAATAAAGAAGTCAGTCAGGGTCCATGCCCGATATGTCAATATATAAAAGAATAAATCATAGGTGCTAGGGCTCATGCCCAATACTGAAAATAAAACATAGGTGTTGGGGTCGTGGCCCAATATAACAACAAAAATAGTTAGTCCAAAATTCGGGATATTACATCCCTCCCCACTTAGAAACAACACCGTCCCGGTGTTTCTACGGACTAGGAATGAGCTCATGAAACAAGGCAGTGTATGCCTCTTTCATGGTGGTCTCATTATCCCAAGTAGCCTCATCTGGTCCAAAGTGCCTCCATTGCACTTTCATCTAAGTAATGGTCCTCCTCCTAAGCTGCACCTCTCCCTTGTCAAGAATGTGGAGTGGTTATGGCATGAACTCCCCTTCGGGCTCCACCTGTAATAAGGACTAATCAATAACATGTTTAGTATCGTATACATATTTCTTTAATAATGAAGCATGAAAAACATTATGAACTTTTATATGCACCGGTAAAGCTAACTCATAAGCCACTGGGCCCTTCTGGGCCAGTATTTCAAAAGGCCCACAAAATATTGGGGCTAGTTTCCTGCAACGTCCTAAGCTCAACGAGCTTCGTTTTGCCTTTATTTTTTGAAACACATGTTCACCGACTTGGTAGTCTTTTTCTTTTCTTTTCTTGTGTGCATAACTCTTTTGGTGGTCTTGTGCTTCTTTCAAGTTCAGTTGTACCTTGGAGACTAGCTATTCCAAGTCTTTTAGTAGGTCGGGCCCTAACATGAGTCTGTCTACTGGACTGTCCCAATTCACGGGTGTCCGGCATTTCCTGCCATAGAGTACCTCGAAAGGACTCATTTTGGCCAAGGTTTGATAACTGTTGTTGTATGCAAACTCTTTGAGGTACAAATAATCTTCCCACCTGGTGGGGTTGTTCATGAAATACATCCTCAACATGTCCTCGAGGATTTGGTTTACTCGTTCTGTTTGTCCATTGGTCTGGGGATGGTATGCGGCACTAAATTTTAACTGGGTTTCCAAATCGAAGAACAATGCTCTCCAAAAGTTGCTAGTGAAATCGTGTCTCGATTCGAAATGATTTCCTTGGGTATCCCATGAAATCGAAAGATCTCCTTTAAGAAAAAATCCGCGATGTGAACTGCCTTGTAGGTAGATTTTACTAGTATGAAGTGAGCTGCTTTAGACAGCTTGTCTACCACTACAAAGATGGGGTCATTCAGTTTCTTACTCTTGGGGAAGCCTGTAATGAAGTCCATACTTATTACCTCCCATTTCCATTCCGGAATGGGTAAAGGTTGAAGTAATCTAGAGGGGTGTTGGTGTTCTGCTTTGACAAGTTGACACTCTTGACATTTTGTGATGATACTGGCGATGTCAGCTTTCAACTTAGGCCAAAAGTAATGTTTCTTTACTGTCGATATCATCTTTTGATATCCGGGGTTCCTTGAATAGGGTTTCTTGGTGAAAATCCGTGAGAATGTTTGATCTAATGTCTCCATTTTTTGGGAAGTAGAGTCTTTCTTTCGACCATAGTATTCCTAACTCATCTATCTTATATTCCTTTTGTTGCTGGAATAATTGGTCTTCTTAGATCTTTGCAAGGATTTTCGTGTAGTAACGGTCACTCATACATGTCGTTCGAATCTGGTGGTGTAAGTCTGAGTCGGTTTGACTCATCATGACTTCGTAAAGCATATGTGCTCGATGGCTCATGGCATCCACAATCTTGTTTTCCTTTCCTTTTATATGCTTTAGTTCGAAACGGTATTCACTAAGGAAGGATAACCACCTGACCTGCCTGGCATTTAGGTTGGGTTGATCGAAAATGTATTTCAAACTCATGTTATCAATCATCAATAGGAATTTATTTCCCATGAGATAATGTCCCACATCTCCAGAGCATGAATGATGGTGGCTAGTTCGAGGTCATGCGTAGGGTATTTTTGCTCATGCTCTTTTAATTTCCTCGATTCGTAGCATATGGAAAAATTGTCTTGCATAAGGAATCCCCCAAGTCCTTCCTTGGTTGAATCCGTGCGAACGACGAAGTCCCCATTGGGATCCACAATACACAGAATCGGTGAACTAATCAGTAGTTGCTTTAGCTTTTGAAAGCTTTCTTCACACTTATCCGTCCAGATGAACTTGTTTTCCTTCTTCTACAAGGCAGTCATGGGACATGCAATCCGTGAGAAGTTCTCAATGAAATTCCGGTACTAATCGGCTAAACCTAAAAATGATCTTATATCGAATACGCACGTAGGTGTGGGCCATTTCTCGATAGCTTTGACCTTTTCGGGGTCAAGGGATATTCCCTTCTTGGATATGATATGTCCTAAGTATTGAATCTGGGGTTTATAGAAATTACACTTACTAAACTTAGCGTACAGTTGGTGTTCCTGTAGTATGCGTAGAACAATTCGGAGATGTTCCTCATGTTCTACTTCATTATTCAAGTAGATCAAGATGTCGTCAATGAAGACTAGAATGAACTTATCGAGGTATTCACTAAAGATGTTGTTCATCATGCACATAAAGTTGGCCGGTGCATTCCTCAACCCAAAGGGAATCACTACGAACTCGTAGTGGCCGTAATGGGTTTGAAATGCAGTTTTGTTGATATCCTCATCACGGATACTCACCTGATGGTATCCGGATCGCAAGTCGATCTTTGAGAAGATATTCGCTCCTCCGACTTGGTCAAACAAGTTGTCGATCCTAGGGAGTGGGTAGTGGTTCTTAATGGTTATTTTGTTGAGTTGGTGGTAATCGATGCACATCCGCATCGTTCCGTCTTTCTTCTTGACGAGGAGTATCAATGCGCTCCAAGGGGACACACTTGGTCGAATGTACCCTTTGTCTATTAACTCTTGTAACTGGAGCTTGAGCTCCAACAATTCTGGTGTACTCATGTGGTACGGGGATTTAGAAGCTAGTATTGACCCGGGTGTTAGTTTGATGGAAAATTTTAAGTCTCGTTTGGGTGGTAATCCCTGTATTTCTTCGGGAAATACATCTTTGAACTCTACGAGGACTGGGAAGTTTTCGAGCTTCTGTTCCCTATCAGTTTCTATGTTTTGGATATTGACGGCAAAGAGTTTGCAACCTTTTCAGATACATTTCTTTGCTTGTATGGTGGAGATTTGTTGTACCGACACATTTTTAGGGATACCCTGAATCGTCTTTTGATTCCCTTCGTCATCCCTGCAGAGTAAGGATTTGTTTAAGCAGTCTAGTAGGACATGGTGTTCTTCTAACCAATCCATGCCGATAAGTACATCGTACGACCCTAGGGGTAAAATGTTTAATTCTAACCTAGTTTGGAACCCATTTAAGTCTATCTCACAGGTTTTAACTAACTCGGAGACCTTTCGTTTGGTACCGGTGGCTAGTTGTACCGGCCACGGTTTCTCGTGAGGCTCTTTGTTCAACTTACAAGTGTCCACTAACTTAGGGGAGATATAACTTCGACAAGCGCCGAGATCTTTTAAAATTGAAATGGCAGTGTTAGAGATCTTACCCTCAATTTCCACCATGGTGGCTTGGTGATCTACCTTTCGGCCATCAAGAGCGGCATAAATCCTAGGTGTCTTTTCCATGTGTCCTATGGTAGGTTCTGCTTGGACGCTGTGTAAAAATCCATCCATTTTTCTAGGGTAGTCTTTGTAGTAGTGTGGCCCTTGGCATTTCCAACAAGAAACAGTTAATGGGACAAATTTTGTCCCTTTGTTGAAAGCTGGCCTGTTGACAGGTGGTGGGGGTGCACTTGGTCATGCTTGTGATCAGTTGAAGCCTCGATTGGGTGGAAAACTGTTGTTATGTTTCAAGTAAGGTGGAGGTCTAAAAATCGGTTTGCAGTTGTCCGAGAAGGTTCTAAACCTATCTCTATTTCTATTGATGTTATCATTCCTTGGCTTTCCATGTTCATAACACAGTATTGCTTTATTGAAGGTCACATCATGGGTTTTGGGCATGTCAAACTCTATCTTTTCTCTAAAGTTTGGTGGCAGCCCTCCCAAGAACTGTTGTATTTTGACCTTTTCATCTTTGATGTATGGAACATAGTGCAACAGGTCTAAAAATTTGTTTATGAATGCCTCCATGGTGAGGGAGCCCATTTTCAACTCATGAAATTCCTTAATTTTCTTGTTAAAGAATCTTTCAGACATATATTTGTCCTGAAATATTCTGTTAAAAGTATCCCATTTTATGTCTCTCAATTCTTGTGCTTTGGTGTGTTTCAAGTCCCGCCACCATCTGGCTACTTTACCATTCAGGTTCTATATGGCTAGTTGGGCTTGCATTTCACTGGAGTAATTATGAACTTTGAAGTACTTATTCATTCCTAGTAGCCACTCCTCGGCCTTTTCCCCAGAGTTAATCTCTCCATCATAAGTTGGGGCTTTTATCTTTCTGAATTCTCCTTGCAAACTGTCGTCACTTCTTCTCCTTTTCTTGCAAGGAGGTAGTGAACATCCATCGTTAGAAGAAATCTTACAGTCCTCCTCCATTGGTTCAGGTATGTGTTCTCCCTGCTCTTCTCCCTTAGGACTGGTAGTTTTCTTTGGGTGATTGTTTCCCTTTTTAAAAGTGTTGAATGAGAGAGTGGGTTGTTCGTGAGGTTTTTCCCCTGTTAAAGTCTGAAGCAGAGCTTCATTTATGGCTTGTTGCTCTCTTCTTTCTTGCATGTTTTCATCTCAGAAACTTTGGAACTCTGCCTGCAGATTTTGCATAGACTTCATCAAATCTGAGTTTAGTTCCACCACCACCTCTTGCTCTCGGGGTGGTGAGTTCATATTTCCGTGTATGTTGTTTCCCTGTTCTGCATTCATTTTCAGACAGTGTCTATACCTGAAATGTTATATAAGTATAAAGAGCAGAAAAATATGTTAGTTTATTTTCACATAAGACAAAAATAAAATTTAAATGTATGTTTTCTGTTTACTGAGTATTGGCAACATATGTTCTGTTTTTAATGAGCCCAATAGGTCACTTAGTTTTTGTAACTGAGCTCTGATACCACTTGTAATGTCCCTAAAAATAGTAAAAATTTAATTTTTTTTACCAATGTAATAAAAGCTATTTTGAGGATTATGATTCGTAATTTAACTTCAACACTGTTAAGATATGCATCGGTACTTGTTTGCGGTATCTTAAATAATCTAAGTTTTCTTGAATAACATAATCTTACTTGGTTGTAAGTCTCTTTGGATTTGCAGAAGTGATATATAGTATAGGTAAGGTAAATCTATTGTCGATATGCCAATACTAGAGTGTTATTAGAAGAAACTCCCTGCTTATTGTTTTAAAGATCTATGTGCATATTATAAACATCTCATTGTTACCTCAGGTGATACGGACTCTTGTTGATGAAAGTTAAGGCCCATGATGGGGCACTGATGGGTTGTAACAAAGGGGAAGGAGTACCCCTGGTAGGGCTGCCGAGAGGTAAGGGTAGCCTTGGAAGGCTCTGGTCTTACTTAGCATTTTGCTAATGTATCTATTCCTTGTTTATGTACAGGTATTGCTATGGGAAAACTATTCTTTGGTTGGTCCACTACCATGTAATAGCAAGTTATGTGTTTGAAGTGTGGAGCAATAGAAATGTGAAGGACTTAGTGTACATGGATATGGTTAAAAACTATGATGTAATGTTAGAAATTTCAATGGTGTAATACTATGGAGAACTGGCTTGCAAACTACCATAATCCTATGATCATATACTATAGTGATTGGGGTTATTCGATTTGCATTAAATGTGAGATGGTGGATAAAAGATGTCCCCCACGATACATGGATGGTGATACCAGCTAGCATGGAGGGTTTCGATGTGTTGGGGATAGTACTAGTGAATATCACTCTGCATTTTCGTTTGGCTCATCTCCTTCCCGCGTTGTGTTTTGGGTGAGAGTTTTCGTGCTTGACCTGAGCTACGCTCATGGTCAGGGCACCTGGTAGCTATTGAGAAAATGGAGAATCGTAACATAATACCAATTCTTAGGTGATGTTTCTTGGCTTAAACGTTATTTCCCTTTCTCTACTTCGTTTTTTAGTTGTTGTTTGTCTATACTCTTCAGGGTTTAACCAGAGCATGATTTTGATTGATAGGTGAAGAGTGGTGAGCACATATACGTGGTTTGCTGTAGGTAGTCAGGTTTATTCAACTTCTTGGGTAAGTCCATATTCTTTCCATCGTTGCTCTTTCCTCTCGCAGTTATGACAGGGGTAATGTATGTTTGTTTTTGGGAGACTTCATGGAGCCCCTTGGCTCACTAGTTGTTTGAAGTCTGAAGGTCGCCATTTGGCTGGACTTTGAATTTAAATGTATTAATTGTTTTAAATTGGGACACAATGTCATGGCTTGGGCCATTGGGCTTTATGGATGCTCTAAATTTATTCTAAGAGAATGATAAACTTCTATTGTGAGGACTTGGGGTTTTTAACAGACATTTCACAGTCTGCGTTCTCTATTGGGGTTTTGAACTCGTATTAGCATGATGTAAAGAATGTATAATTTCTACATTTTTATTCCATGGTTGCGCAATCCTGCGTTTCTTGATTTGATGTCATCATGTTCTAAAAAGAGAAAGGATGAGGTACTCTGTCTGTTTGAAGAAGAAATGATGTCTGTACCTAAAATCTTGAAAATGCTTTCATTTGTGAATCGTAAATGTTTGAAAGAATGAATTGTAACCTTGAAGCTAAATTTATAAACCTGCACCATTCTAAGGTTTGGTTCTTATTACTGTATTTATGGTGTTAGTAATAGGTAGGAACAATAAGGGTTTTAAATGAATGAAATGATAGAGGGATTCGATCCCAGTTCCTGCGTTTAAAGTTTGTCTGTATGTTAATGTGTATCGTTTTGATTGAAAGTGGATGTGGTGCTTACAATTGTAAGACTCTTTTGGTTGAAAAGTGACTATGTAAAATCTCTTGCATTACAACCTGAGAGCCTATTCCCTAAAGGCCCTTTCCCCATAAGGGAAATAAATGCTGTAACTATTTAGGGAAATCAATACTGTAATAACAAAACCAAATTAAAATGCCTAGTTGCCAACATAACTGGAAATAGTTGGTTTAATGATTCATACATGATTGATTTGTGGCTTGCTCCTCTCCTGTAGTAACTTGCACACTCAAACAATAATTAGTGGGAAACAACTTTTGTGCTTAGCTGACCTGCTAGAATGATTCCCTTAACTGGATAACTTTGGGACTACCATGTTCCTCCCAACCATGATCCTACAACCGTTCCTGGTTTTGTATGGATTCCACCGAGCTGGATTCCAACATGCAAAAGAGATAGAGGTCCTAGGGTTAATGTTGGATCAGATCTGAAATTATATGAGGTTGCTTCAGTTTCTTGGAGCAGAAAAAATTCTCTTTGATTACCATAAGAGAGTGATAATGAAAAAGATAGATGATCCCCCAAAACTTGGGATCTGCCCTCTTTAAGTAGGGGAGTCTTGAATTATGACTGTTGGCATAATTAGTTTCTTTAAATTAAATAAATAATATTTAAAAGATATTATTTAATACATATCTAGTCTTTTGCACTAAGACTTTTTCAATGGTTTAATCTTTAAGTGATTTCTGATTTAAGCTCTTCATAATAATTATGATAACAATACTTATAATAATAATATTTCTAACCTAGGTACTAATTTTTTTTCCTTGGATTAACCTAGGTACTAATACATTAGTAATACTATTTATAAATGTGGCATCCCACTATGCATAAACTATATGCAATAATGTCTTTTATAAATAGCTAATCACATCATTATTTACTAAATAATATTAATAATAATATTAAATATTGTATCTTTACATGATACTTAGTTTTAACAACTTAAGGGTAAGGTCCACTTCTTTGGATGGTCTTTCGGTAAGCTAGGATAGGCACCTCTAGTCTCTCTCTTTGCATGTCGGATTCCCTTGTTTAACATGGTAGTTCTCGCAGTATTTGATGATAGATAAAAAGATGAATCATTTAATCAAATTAAATAAATGTGATGAAAGTAAAAGTGCTATTCAGAGTCTTTTTCGACTCAACAATTTGAGATCCAGTAACCCTGAGTGCTCTTCAGAGCCTTTTAACTCAACACTATCACATGGGCGTTACGCTAGTGAAATTCCAGAGCATCTGCTCAACACTAGTGCTAGAATGTGGTTGTGAGGCACATCTAGAATTTTTAAGTTTCCTCGGATCCGGTATTCATTTATCAAGCTTGGAGTGCTCCAGGGCTTAGGCCCAACACTCAATGTACCTCAGGGCTTACTCCTAGTACATAAACATTCTTCTAGGTACATCGGGTCGTATGCCCAGTACGTAGGTTATATGTGTGTTTCTGAGTCCACACTCAACACACTCATAAGTCAAATAATGTAAAATCATAGCTCTGCACAGTAAGTAACAAAATATCATCTCAATATATTAGGGTTTGTACTGATATAAAAGCTGAATAACATCATTAAAACATTGGGGCCTTCTCGCCTAGTATACACTCTAATAAAGAAATCAGTGAGGGACCATGCCCGATATGTCAATAAATAAAAGAATAAATCATAGGTGCTAGGGCTCATGCCCAATACTCAAAATAAAACATAGGTGCTAGGGCCGTCGCCCAATATAACAACAAAAATAGTTAGTCCAAAATCCAGGATATTATAGATCTTTACTAAAGTGCTATAGTCTTGCAGACTATACGCATCGTTACATCTCATGACTTATACGATAGACTTCACTTGAAAAAGTACCCGCGCAATAGAGGCCCCTTAAGTCGACGTTAAGAAACATCCTAGCCTCTATAAAATGAGATAAAAAATACATACTATCTAACATGAACCAAGTGTATATACGGTTACATGTCTATCCACATGACCTTAGCGCTTAAATTAAAACACTTGTACATATGAATGTACTATCTCAACTATCATTAAAGGGATTGGTATCTTTTAACCTTGATATATATATATATATATATATATATATATATATATTATTAAACAATGTGTTAGAATATAAGTTGCAATACAATAGTAAGTTAATAAGCCATATATTAATATTATCAAAAGCCATATAATAATGCTAAGCATTATATGCATATAACTATATACACATTACTCAAACATGTGAATTTGATTATAAATCTAAACATAGGAATTTGATTTTTTTGGAATCCAACATAATAAAACAATGACTATATATTTATATAAATATATAATCATATTTATACATACATACATACATACATACATACATACATACATACATACATATATATATATATATATTACAACGTTACGGCCTTGGATTAGGTGGCCAACATAACAATGTATAAGAGTTTGGGCACTTGTGAAAGTCGACCCCAAAACTAACGAAGGGCTAATCCCTAGAAATTAAATGATATAACATTTAGCTTAAAGGACAATTCGACTTTCCCAAACAACTTAACACAATTGTGGCCATAAGCCATGAATTAATGAAACAGAGCTAAGTATAACATACCACATAAACTCCAACATTATGCATGGATTAATTTGGTGTTACGTGGTTGGTCCAAGGATGACTCGACCCAATGGTGGCCTGAGTTGTGATGTGCTTACGACACGCAGGATTGACCAACCCAAACCTTTGTTTTAAACCCTGCTTGTGTTTCCATGATGGCAGGTTTGCACAAACATTCTCCCGTGTGGAAAAGGGTTTAACACTTTCCATGTTTTGGTGCTTTGTCGATGTGGTGAGGAGTGGGTCGACTCCATTAATGAAGCTCCCCTGACTAGCTGTGTCTTGACAACGAAGTTCCACACCAAAGACATACCAAGTACTCTCACCCGAACTCCAAATTAGGGAAATGATCTACACCACTGATTTGGGGTTAATGAACTTCGCACCCAATATGTAACATCCCCAAATTGTACAAAATTAAAAAATTTTCTAAGTAGCATTAAATGCTTATAGTTGTTATGTGGAAGGTATCATTCATGATAATTTAATTCATTTAACCACAAACTAATTATTTTTATGACGACACTTGCTTCAAAAGGATGTCGGTGTTTGAATGAGTTACGTTGCTTACATGCAGTGGTTATTATACTTTGTCGCAATCCCTTTTAATACATCATACTGTATGAATGTAATCATTATTAAAAAAGTTTACAAGATATTTCAATGTTTGAAAACTTGAATTGTTTCTTGTTCAAAATGTACATCGTCATTTATTTTATCCATGCTTATGTTATAATTTGACCATGGAGACTAACTGTTTGTTTTCCTTTGTAATGAAGGGGTCGTATGGATACCCTGAGGCTTAATTAGCTATTTGCATAGCTAATGCTCTTACTACTATTGTATAGATTTGCAGGTGATAGTACTTTCTCAGTTGAAGATCGACTTACTATACGTCATTTAGCTTGTTGTACTTACCCTATATATTGATATTAAAGATGTATATGAGCATCATAAATGAAAACCTAGGGTAAGACCTACCCTAGCTATGTTTTCCAATTACAAGGGTATATTCATTCTAATGACAATTATATATATTTTCAAAGTGTATGGATCTATATATCTTTTAGCTTAAACTTGTTATAATGTTTATTACATAGGGATTTGATATTGGTTATCAATATGAATTAATAGCAAGTTAGGAATTCCAACTATTGTTTTATTTATTTTAAGGATGTGATTATAGTTTAACACCATAAGGTTGAATCAAAGAATTCATATGTTTTTTATATGTGAATTATTTATATGTGGCAGGGTATTAATCCTTAGCCATGAGTAAACCCTTGTATCATGAACATGCAAAGACTTCAAGATTTAAATGAGACCTTAGACTTGTGGTCTATACTATGCATAGTTTTCATTGTATGAACTTCTTAGTGGAGCTATTGATGTCACGTTGACAGGTTAACAATTGAATGTTGAAATTAATGCTATCTCAGTGGAAATTCATTGTGGCAGCCCCGTGGCATGGACCACGTGATTGCCTTGGGTTTCAGGATAAACCCTAACCGCGCTTTGAAAGATTACTAACCCTCGCTAGCTCTTTTCATTTTCTCTTTTTGTAAAATCAGTGGTGAAGGCCGACAGTTCCCCGAGTTTTTAGGGTTGCAAGGCTCCAAGCGATGTTCAGGTTTTTCGATGGTGGTTTCAAGCTACTGGTGGATGCTCAGTTAAATGGCACTTTCCATAGGTGAGCATTACTTACAACATAGATATGTTTGTTTATTTACTTATATTCATTCTTTAATATAGTGCACTACTCATTCCCATTTTAATTTTCGGTGTTTAAAATGTGGAGTGACAGGTGACAGGTTTCCTCTTGGCTAAGCTTGCAGCTAAACCCTGGGCAAAAATACTCCATTCATGTTTTTTGAAGAATGCCTTGGTAAGCCTCGACGATTTCTCTTGGTACCATGTGTTGTAACTCTTGATATGAAAATCAATGAAGCCCACCAGTAAACGTTTGCTAAGAGAAGAGTTCATCAGTATTTGGTCTTTGCAGTTGTTTTTTAAAACTTTAAGGCCGTATGGCATTTTGTAACAAAGAGGGTTGACCCCCTAGCTCACGTTGGTTTCTCAACGCTTCCCTTATTTACTTTTCTGTAAGGGAATTTTCATGGATTAATAAAATGGCTTTTGTTTTTGGATTTCAAATTTTGGCTTGTTCTAATGTTAAAGAAATGCTCTCGGCATTCTCATATTTTTAATATGGATAAGTTTGATAATGTTTTCTGTGATACTAAATCCAGTGATGAATAAAAAATATGGGTTCATACCCTAACCCAGAACATTATGTAATGAAGTTTCGTTTCGGTAATTATTGTAATCTTGTGGAAATGAACCTCAGTTCTGTTTACGAGTATTTCATTTTAAATTTAGTACAAAAGAATGTTTTAAAGCTCGAGTTTGGGAGTGACGAGGTTCGAATCCGGAACTTCTAGTTTGGTATTGGCAATGAAAGGAAATCTATCAGCATTAGGGTTTGAAAGTAATATGGATTTGCTTGTTTCTTAGTATGCATAAATTTAGGGAATGGATACCCGTTCTCATTATTATAAGCACTTGTTGGTTTATACGATTTTGATGAACCTTGGGTGAGCCCAGTTACGGGTCTGGAGCCCAAGTCTAGTATTACTTTCTTGTTTTTTAATTTGTATGTAACGTTATTACAGTCATACGAATTGTGAAATACGTACAGGGTTTTTAACCCTGGTATGGCTATAATACTTTAAAGTTACTCTTTCTTTGATGACTCTAGTAGAATTTTAATGATTGAGATAATATGATAATTCTTTTGGAAAAGCATTACGACTTAGCGTGTTTTGAATAATCTCTGTATGAGCTATTTAGGTGAATAATTATGGTGAAACGATGCTTGATATTTATTGTTAATAATAGTTGACTGTATGTAAAAGAATACTCTTCTATACAGATAGAAACTCTGTACAGTTAAAATTTCCAGTTTTCCATTTGGTTTAATTAGATGCATATCTTGTACTGTGGGTTTACGATACTGCTAGGGTTTTGGAATATAAATTGTTTATAATATTTAAAGGATAGGAATTGATAAAGTTTCTAAAATTATTTAAATAGTATTTTGTTACTAGTTCTTACGTTAAAACAGTTTAATATCCAAATTATAAAAGAAATATTGCTATGTGTGTATCCTAGGTTTATTTTGAGAATAAGCTAGAATTGAAGATTATTTCTTCTGTACCAAACATTGAAATGCTATAATAATTTTGTTCGGAATGAAGGATAATTCCTGGAGATTATCCTCCCTTGTAATATTTACAAGATATGATTTTGTGTATAAATAAGTAATATATTATTGCATATAAAATAAAATAGTTTTACTGTTACAGTTCTTTATAAATAGTTTCTCCCTATGATAAACAATCAGTCTAATCTATTCATAATTTTTAACTTCTTTGTACTAGAGTATGACACTTAAAGTGTGTGGAAAAATACAAAGAAGTATTTTATTCAATCATACCACATTTCTAATCAGTTTCTTTAATCACATTACAAAATCACATTTATAATTATCTTCTATACTAGCTGAAATAAGTCTACAATTCCTAACATAACAATCAATATATATATATATATATATATATATATATATATATATATCAAGGTTAAAAGAAACCAAGACCTTTAATGATAGTTGAGATAGTACAGTCATATGTACAAGTGTTTTAATTTAAGCATTAAGTGAATGTGGATAGACATGTAACCGTATATACACTTGGTTCATGTTAGATAGTACGTATTTTTTGTCTCTTTTTATAGAGGCTAGGATGTTTCTTAACGTCGACTTAGGGGGCCTCTATTGCGAAGGTAATTGTTCAAGTGAAGTCTATCTTATAAGTCGTGAGATGTAAGGGTGCGTATAGTCTACAAGAATATAACACTTTAGTAAAGATCACGATGGGCATTCTGTCGAAAGTTATGACATGCATACTTTTATAGGGTTATGCTTAGGACCTGTTTTTAAGTGAAGTTCCCATCTTGTGGCGTAATATTTAAGTAGTAATATTTGGTCAATACACCCGTGCAAAAAAAATAAAAAAAAATTGGCTAAGAGGAGACATGACAAATTGGTATCAGAGCACGATCACTACGGTAGGACCTTAGGCTCATTTG
Source organism: Larix kaempferi (assembly GCA_027924585.1). Lineage (NCBI taxonomy): Eukaryota > Viridiplantae > Streptophyta > Pinopsida > Pinales > Pinaceae > Larix > Larix kaempferi. Next base: position 1,226,466 of record BSBM01001536.1, read on the forward strand.
CGTGAATGTTGTGTTTTATTTTAGAAGTGAACAAATAAAATTTTGCAGCATACTGTTTTATAAATTTTATGATTTAATGCATTGCTATTTATGACGTTTAACCAATAGATGTTGGCCACACAGACAAAAAAAGTGGCTGAAAGGGTAAATGGTAGAAATGAATTCTGCAGAATAGGAAGGTAGGATGGATGTAGATACATCCAATCAACGAGGAGAAATGGCCAATAGGCAGAAGAGGAACCAGAATTCACTGCAAGGAGCGACAACTTCTAACAAGATGTTGGAAATGATTAAAATCCTAAAAGATGAGCTAATAAGCATTAAAGAAGGAAACATTAAAAACTTTGAAGAACAAAGATAAATAAATTCCATTCTATTGCAAAAGTTGATGAAGAAAGAAAACAATCACCTCCCAGCACCGGAGCAGAAGCATGTAGAAAAATCAATCACAAAAAGGAATTCGAAATTTAAGACTACACCTCCAATAAATTCTGCTAGCTATTATATGAACGTTGGTGACAGAGAGTCACATGGAAAAGATTATGAAGAGTACGTCCCCAAGAAGAAAAAGAAAACTGAAAAATAAATCATCTACACTAAGAATTGAGGATAATAAAGCCTCCTACTTTTAATAGAGAAATTAAAACTGGAGAAGAAGCAGAACTGTGGTTGAGGGGCATGGAAAAGTACTTATGCATGTTCGAATATTCTAGCCTCATAAAGGATAGGATTTATATTTTCAACATGCAAGGAAAAGCTTTGGCTTGGTGGGATGATCTCAAGCTGACCCGCTCTATCAACGAGAAGAAGGTAAAGTGGAAAAATTTTGCAACATTCTTCAAACAGAAGTACCTGTCTGAAAGGTACTTTGATAAAAAGGTAAAAGAATTTTACAACCTTAAGTTGGGACAAAAAACCATGGAGGAACTAATTAGTAAATTTCTGGAATTGCTCAAGTACGTTCCTTACATCTAGGATGAAAAAGTCAGAATTCAACTTTTCCCGATTTGTTTTCCATTTGGGTACAAGGATCGGATAGAGTTTGACAATCCCAAGACGTTGGAAGATGCTTTCAGAAAATCCAGACTATGTTATGAATAGGGGCAGAACAAAGTTGAAGTATAAAAAAGGTGGAACAAAAAGAAGAAAACCAAATCTGAAAGTAGGCAGAAGGGTCATAAGCCCAACCATTTCAGAAACCAAGCTATGCGGGCACCTTCCAACAATAGGTTTGAGGGAAACAAGCCACAATCCAAATTTGTTCCACCCATTAAGAATTTTAACACTGAAGGCACTAGAAAACTGTAGCATACACCATCGAAGCCACCACTCAAATGTTGGGGCTGTGGAGAAAGTCATCGATGGTACGATTTCCCTCATAAGAAGGATATAAGCAAACCAGTGCATAATCTTCAAGAGGATTCTACGGTTCAAGAAATAACAAGGAGCCCATAAATATATGATTCATTGAACAACCATCAAGTAGAACACCAAGCCTTTGTAATCAAGGTTGAAGGTATTCTTCTTAGGACACCTGTGTTTACCTTGATTGATTCTGGAACATGTAAAGTTATGTAGATCCAAAAGTGTGTGAGTCATGCAAACTTAGTAAAAACAAATACACGTAGACTTGGCTGGTTCAAATTGAAACGGGGAAAAAAAGAAAAATTTTCTGAGGTAGTGAATCAATGTCCCTTGAAGTTGAATGAATCCTACACTAGAGAAAATTTAAATTTTTTTCCACTAGGATCATACGATCTGCTTATTGGTATGGATTGGCTAGAAAAACATAGGCATGTTATTGACTGCTATCAAAAATCTGTTACATTTACTAATGATGTTGGACAGCCTGAAAAGATTCAAGGTATAGCAAGGGCAGTTAAATTAAGAGAAATTTCTGCTCTTCAATTGAAAAGAAATGCATGGAAGGGGTGTAAACTTTATGATGTCCACATGACAAAAAATTAGAAAAGTGAAATTTTAGATTTCACAAAACATCATGTTTTGGATGAATTGGAGGATGTGTTTCCTGATCAGGAGATTCCACAGTTACCTCCTAGATGAGAATTGGATTTTACTATAGACATGTCCCTGGGAACAATGCCAAATTCTAAGGCACCTTATTGGATGAGTACTCCTGAATTGATAGAGGTGAAAGCACAATTGCAGGAGCTATTGGAAAAAGGTTATATCCATCCAAGTGTATCCCCATGGGGAGCACCGACGATTTTTGTATGGAAGAAAGATGGCATATTCCGGTTATGCATTGATTATAGATAGTTGAACAAGGTAACCATCAAGAATCGGTATCCCTTTCCAATGATAGATGATCTATTCGATCAGGTTGGGGGTGCTACTATCTTTTCAAAAATTGATCTAACATTGGGTTATCATCAAATCAGAATTAAAGAAGAAGATGTGCATAAGACAGATTTTCGTACTCGTTATGTACATTATGAATTTGTGGTGATGCCATTCAGTTTGATGAATGCACCAACCACGTTTATGTGTCTAATTAATAATGTTTTCAGTAAGTACTTGTATAAATTTGTTGTCACATTTATTGATGACATACTCATCTATTCAAAGAACGAAAGTTAGCATGAGGAACACCTAAGGTTGTTGCTACAAGCTCTAAGAGAAAATTAGATTTATCCAAAGTTATTCAAGTGTGACTTCTACAAGGACCAAATACAATACTTGGGTCACATTATCTCTGCCCAGTGTATTGCGATGGATCCCGACAAAATCAAGGCCATAATGAGCTGGCATACTCCCCAAAATGTAAGCGATGTCCACTCTTTCATGGGATTAGCCGGGTACTATCGGAAATTCATTGAAGGATTTTCTAAGGCGGCCCATCCCATTACTTCTCTTCAGAGGAAGGAAGTCAAGTTTATGTGGATAGCCAAGTGTTGAGTAAGTTTCACAAAACTTAAACAGTTGCTTACCTCCTCTCCTATTCTAAAAGTGGTTGATCCATATGGTGACTTTGTAGTGTGCACAGATGTGTCGAAGGATGGTTTGGGAGGCGTTCTAACGCAAGGCGGTTCTATGATCGACTATGAATCTAGAATACTGAAGACGAATGAAGTAAAAAATGGAACACATGATTTAGAATTGGCTGCCATAATTCATGCTTTATGAATGTGGTGACATTACCTTCTTGGAAAAAGGTTTGTTTTGAAAACTGATCACATTGGGTTGAAATATCGTTTTGAGCAATCAAACCTGAATGGAAGGCAAGCAAGGTGTTTGGCTTTCTTAAGTGAGTTTGACTTTGAAATTCAGCATATCAAAGGCAAAGGAAATAAAATATTTGACGCACTTAGTAGACGCATGCACCTACTAACTATGGATTCTGTTAACAATTTTTAAACTGATTTAATGTCGCAGATCTGGACAACAGCTGAAAAAGGCCAAAAACATTTGAATTTAAGACAAAAGTTTCTTGCAGAAAATTTAGATCAGTAAGCAACAGATTTCAACATATGCAAAGATGGGTTGTTGCTGTTTAAAAACATATTGTACATACCAGATCAGCAAGAATTAAAACAACTGATTTTGGACAAATTTCACAAAAGACCATATTTTAGTCATCCAGGCTATCAAAAAATGCTGACAGTTGTTAAAAAATAACACTATTGGCCTAGACTAAAGTCTAAAATTGCTGAATATATCGCAAAATGTATGGACTGTCGGCGGGTGAAAGTGGAACATCAACATCCAGCTAGTTTGCTGCAGTCCATACCAGTACCAGAATGGACATGGGAGACCATTTCTATGGATTTTATCATCGGGTTGCCTAAAAATAACAAGCAACATGATGCAATCATGGTTGTAGTGGATAAGTTGACTAAGGCAACTCACTTCATACTAGTAAGATCCACTTTCAAGGCAATAAACATTGCAGAGGTTTTCATGAAAGAAGTCTTTCAACTTCATGGAATTCCCAAGGTGATTATATCCAACAGGGACACCAAGTTGACCTCACACTTTTGGAGGGATTTGTTTGCAGGTTTGGGGATTAAACTGATTTTTAGTACAACCTACCATCTGCAAACCGATGGAGAGACTGAGAGGGTGAACCAAATCCTTAAGGACATGCTTCGCTTGTATGTCATGGATAACCCAAAATAGTGGGAAAACTACCTACACTTAGCTGAATTTTCCTACCATAATGGTTATCAAACTTCTGCAGGAATGAGTCCATTTGAAGTGTTGTATGGAAGAAAGTGTAAGACCCCCATGAATTAGGATGATCCATTAAATTGGATTGTGAGGGGTCCCAAAATGTTAGCTGAACTAAAAAACATTGTGCAGAAAGTTAGAACAATCTTAAAAACTGCCCAAGACAGGTATAAAAGCTATGATGGTCAACATAGAGAACATAAAGAATTTGAATTTGGGGATCATGTATTCCTAAGAGTGAAAGCAAAGAAAAGTTCTTTGAGCTTGGGTAAGGTTTCCAAACTTGCACCAAGATTTTGTGGTCCTTTCCAAATACTTGCTAGAGTAGGACCTATTGCTTATCAGTTAGCTTTACCAGAAAATTTTAAATTACATGATGTGTTTCATGTTTCATTGCTGAAGAAGTATGTATATGATCCTAAGCTTATTTTAAACTGGCATGTGATTCAGGTGGAATCAGAAGGATATTTCCAGACAGACTCTATATTCCAGACAGACTCTATATGCATATTGGATTGGAAAGAGATGGTACTTTGGAATCGAACCATCATTTAGGTAAAGGTGCAATGGGAGCACTATAAGCCTGAAGAGGCTACCTGGGAAATGGAAAGGGAAATGCGAGCAACATACCCTTTCCTGTTCGAAGAAGTACATGACACAAAATGAAATTTGATTATTATTTTAATTGTTTTTTTGCAAACTGTTTAACACCAAGGACGGTGAAAAATTAAGGGGAGGGGAAATGTAATACCCCAATTTTGGACTTTGAACCCCTATTATATTTCTGCTAAGTATTATTTCACTTTACTTAGTTGATATTAGAAATCTGAAAAGTTTATTTTTAATGACCATGTGGACCAACACATTAATGAGATGGGAGTCACAATACCCTAAGGGTTGGAGGGAAAATGCCACTTAATGATAATAACAACAAATTATTATCGGAGAAAAATGGAAAACCCTAGAGAAAATAATTGAGAGACTATTGAATTAAAAGAATTCATAAAATGAGGAATTTCACACCTAAGAGGATAAAAAGTGAAACTCATTGAAAACACTCATTCATTCATTATTCACTTTCTAATGATCCTTAACGAACAAGAGAAATGGGTGCTGGGATGAAAAATAACTTGAGACAAATGAGGACAGATTTGGGAGAACCCAACTGGTCTTGAAGACAAGTGAATGAGGACAGATTTGGGAGAACCAAAATGATCCAGATTAAGAAGAATCATACAAATGGGTATTAGCTTGGCCACTTAATTGTGTGTAGGTAGGAGAACTACCCGAAGCTTGCGGGAGCACTACATTTTACTCTGACTAGGTGTTGGCACGGGATAGATTCGCAAGAAGTGCGGAAGCCGATAGTTGCGAAAGGGTCTTTCTGTGGAAAAAGGACCTTTCGCCACCTTTTGCAGAAACATAAGAATTGTTAGATTAGTCGAGTCGGTCATGTGGACCATTTTGTAATAGGAATAAAGCATATAAATAAAGAAATATTGTAAGCCTAAGGGTATCAGAGTTTTGGAGATTAATCTTATCTTTGGGTTTCTAGTTTTGTATCCATAAGGATGATGTATTGATGGTTTCTGCGAGGTTAATTCTGCAGGTTTGATGAATGAATGAAGATGTTCAGTTATGATAATACTTCTGTATTTTGTGGAATGAAGTGATGATGAATAATGGGTTATGTGAATGTTTTTTGTTGAGTAATGTAAATATGTTGTTAAGTATGCTGGTTATGTGTTAGAAACTATTGATAATGCGAATGATGAGTTAAATGCTGTGAATGTTATAATCTCTGGTTTAATGTGCACATATCCTCTATATGACTGCGGAAACTTGGTTCCAACAACCCTCTTATCCCCTTTGGGTGAGACTGCACTTGCTTCACAAGTGTTGCTGGGAAGGGTTATACCTTTCCGGGCCGGTGTATAAGAGAGTGTGGGTTGATAGTTTGTTGGCCACCATGCAAAGTGAACCCTGTCGGAAGACACTGTGTCAAAAAATGGTTCGGTTGTCGGGACCCTAAGGAAGAAGAAAGAAGATATGTTGTTGCACCCAACAAAACCAAAGATCCAAGAGTGGTTCAACAAGAAGGAAGAAGAGATTGCAGAAAGTGAGAAGCAGGACCCTAAACAAATAGCCACCGAGTGGTTAGAAAAATACATTTACCTAGACATTCACAAAATTTTTTCCTGCGAATTCCTGGTGGTATTGCATGAGTGGCTAGCGCAGTTGACATTCAGCAAGAACCATTGTCAGAAGACTAAACCTGAGTGTTGGACTCCAGAGTTGGTGTGTCAGCTGAAGCAACTCAATAACAAGGTATCACAAGCTGTTGATTTTTGGGTAGACAGTATCCTTGAAGGGTACATAATTGATTTTGCGGTAGATACTATCAAGTCATACAATGATGCTGAAAGGAATTTCTTTAAGGGGCCAAGAGGAAGATTCTTGTCGTCACTAAAATTTTGGATTAAAATGTTTGTCTGCAAAAAGGGAATATTAACGATGTCTTGTGATGAGTAGAAGAATTGGTGTGCGAAGGTGAAGGTACCGCGTGAATGTGAGTCTGATGTGAAGATGTGGAAGATGGACATGAGTGATGACGAGTTTGAAAGGGAAGCTAATGAAGAGTGTGGTCTCTTGAGGAGTGGAGCAATATTCCGGCATCCTGAGATGAATAGGAGGACTGAGAGAGAGTCTCCTGAGAGGACCAGAATAGAGAACTGCAAAATAGGACCCCATGGAAGGAAGTGACCTTATTGTGATGGAGACATCGACCAGGCTACCCCAGAAGTAGAGGAAGCTTAGATCGTAAGTTATCACGTACCTTCGACCTCTCACACTACTCCAAATTTTATAGGAAGAAATCCAAACTATTTGCAAATTTTCCCCACATGCAGCAACAAGAGTAGTGCTTCAGTAAATAAAAGTACTAGCAGCAATAGGATGGCAGACAAGGCAAGGATGCCCATCTTTCAGGAGAACGGGACCAATGATCTTGAACAATATTGGTTTCTTTGCGAAGCTGTCTGGACCGTGAAGCAAGTTTAGGATGGTGTTATAAAGATTGGACAATTAGAAACGACCCTTAGGGGTCGGGCGCTAGACTGGTACATGAATTTTGTAAGGGTTCCAGTGGGGAAAGTATCCAAAACACTGGCACAAATCAGAACAACAATGATTGATGAGTTTAAAAAACCAAAATCTGAGTCGCAGTATGTCACTGAGCTTAAGGAGATTAAGCAATTCCCTAATGAGTTGGTGTGGAATTCGATCAGCAATACAAGACATTGATAACGAAAGTGAGATTTTCGATAAACGAGCTACAACACAAAGAATGGTTCATTGCAGGGCTAGTCTCGCATATCCGAGGGCCGCTGATGCAGCATAAGGTTGCAACGCAGGCGGAGGCATTAGAGATCGCGATGAATCTAGAGGCTTCACCAATTGGCGAAACAGGAATAGGAATGGACAGAGTAGAGGCACAATTGGCCAATCTAACACTTCAATTGGAGGATATCAAGAAGGGCAAGGAAACCCGTGGGGACATATGGTGTACCAAATGCAAAAGTGAGGGGCACCACAAGGACAATTGCCGAGAATTTCATGAGTATTTGCAGTCGAGGGCACCAAACCACCTTCATCAAGGAGGCATGCCTTGTTGTACTGTCTGTCAGACCAGAGGGCATCGAATGGAGGAGTGCATATATTTGCAAAAGATGGTATCGAAGCCAACAAATTTATACTACAAGTTTTACTGATCAGTTTGGCATGATGAGCAGAACTGTAGGGCTTACGATCTGCTGAAGGACATACACATGACACATATTTCATGAAGGGAGAAGAACCACTGATGGTACAACATCAATCACAGTATATTCAGCCACAGTTTAACCAACTACAACAAGATGACTAGGGGCAGTATAGTCACCCACAGTATCCACCGCCACAATATGGCCAGCCGTAGTAGTGCCAGCCGCAGTATGGCTAGTCGCAGTATGGGACGTGGAGGAACAGTTGGATGTGGGAGAGGTCCGATCACCTGTTACAATTGTGGACAACAGGGGCACTACCAGAGAGACTGTCCAAATCCAGCGCCACAGTGCACATATTGCAGTGCTGCAGACCATAGTGTAGTGGACTGCCCATAGCTCATTGTGAAATGGCAAACAAAGCATCCGCCCCAGAACCAGAACAATCAAAATGCACCATCAGGTGTACAGAGGATATCAACGGAAGCCAGAAGTAGCCATGCAACGGTTGGAATAATAACAAGAGGAGGAGTGGCGACAATTAGTGATAGGTTGCACCCCAATATTAGACCAACACGAACACAGCGGAAGAAGGTCACCTTCGATGTCGATGCCAAAAAGGATTTCTTCTTAAAAGCATCAGAGGCAATGAGGAATCACAGGCAGTCACCTTTCGAGGAAGAAATCTATGATATGCCACCAACGTTTGATTCGACGAAGACGCGAAGAAAGGTAAACACATTGGAAGCCTTCTTAGAAAGTTGCCTGGATCTGGCCAAAGATCCCAATGCACTGGAGGAAATAACTAGTATACTACAACGAGGAGGAGGTGCATGACTGGAACAGAGATTTAACCACATACACAAAAGAAAGACAGGCAGGGGAATGCGTATGTTGGCACAGATCGGAGAATTTGATGTCGACTCCACCATTCCGGACTTTGGTTCGGACATGAATATCCTGACTAAACAAACATGGGAGACAATGGGGAAGCCACAAATGACCTGGTCACCAGTACAGCTGCGAATAGTGAAGCAAAGTAAGGTCACCCCGCTAGGTCGAGTATGTCAACTTTCGGTTGAAATTGAAGCACTCAGAATGTACGCGGACTTCGATGTCATCGAGATTGTGGAAAACACCGGTGCCTATCTGATACTGCTAGGGATAGACTGGGCTATGGAAAATCAAGCAGTTATCAACTTGAAGAAAAGGATAATGTCATTCGAAAATCAGGAATTGAGGGTCATCACGTCACTAGATCCTGCGGAAGGAAAGCGCTATACAGAGCCAACTAGAGATGAATTTACAGAAGGAGACAATTTGTACAGCATCTCGGAGGATTATGCATAACCCACCATGAATGAAGAATTAGAATGGCATAGCACCAGTTTAGCATTCTTCGACTCAGATGAGGCCCTTGAGGATTGGCAAAACCGGATGCATGAAGTGTCCTTCCGAAGATGTGCATGGACAACACAATCCTTGCGAAGGGTAGCCATAGAGGAGTATGGAAAAATGGAGGAACCAAGGATATTTGAACCAGAACCAACTGTCCCAGAAATAATCAGGGAAGACTATAATATCATTTCATAGCTTGGAGATGATGATGACCTCAGGGATACACGCATATTAGAACGAGAAGACGGTCACAGCAATAAGACACCAGAGATACCGTCTGAGAAATATCGACAACCATTAAAGACCAAAGCAGTGAATATTGGTTCAGAGGAAAACTCAGAACTCGTGAACATTTGTAACTCCTGGGATGAGTCGACCATTATGGAAATAAATGACCTACTACAGGAATTTTAGGATATGTTTTCGACAAAATCCTCAGAGGTGAAAGAAAATTCCGATGGGTAAGGAAACATAATGACCTCCTCGCAAACCGAGCCAAAGCGTATCCATCAGCGACCACATTAGAAAAAAAAAGCCGTAATAATCAGAAAGATCACAACAGAACCACTGACAAATAACATTGAGAAGTAGAAAACAACGAACTAGTGAAACATGCGAAGGATGACTATAGAAGAGAACCCAACGATACGACGACATATCGACACAGTGGTACTCACTGTGCCAAAGTAAAAATAAAAAAATTAAAATAAAAAATAATAATAATCATAACCAATACCACTAATAAATGATAAAGCTGTCAACACGATGGAACTAATACGGAAGTTGCCACGATGCATGATGGTCCAATCCAAAATTAAAGACAATAAAGGCTACAGTTATACCACATGAACAATGTCAAGCCCAAGAACACCGAGAGTTAATATTCAATGCACGCGACGGATTCGGAAAGTCCCGACAAGATTTGGAAATTATGACCGCTGAACGGATGGATACTACCGGTCAATATATAGCATACGAAGGGGAAACTTGTTCATCTACCTTAGTATTCCAAGAGCCAAATGGAAGTGCAGGTGTCTAGCACCAGAACCAAGAGACCACAGCCCACCCCAATTGTCCAGGCGTATCCCGAAGTCATGTCTTCAGTTCCACACAAGAAAAAACGGAGTGCAACGAGACCCCCCGACTTTGGTTGGAAGAAAAAGAAGGCCACCCAGGCATCCACCAGGAATACGAATGCCACTGCAGGGCCCTCAGCTGTTGAATTTGTACAAGATGGATACGACGGCCCCATGCTTTTATAATATGTCCCACCCCGTTGGGCAGGGGTGCCCACATTGAAGATCAACAAGAACAAAAAATATGCCATCACGGTACCCCCGGGGGTTCCTGCGATTGGGGATATTTCCACCAAGTTGTAAAGGTTACAATGTGTTTACAATGATCTAGCCAAGTTTAAGGAATATGAGGAGACTTATGAGGAAGTCCCCCGTGTAGGAGGCCCGACTATAAAAGAACCCAAGAAGTGGGCATTGGGATTGGCCCGTTCAGGGCTGCTGGGTATAACCCTGCTACCGCATTCCGGGTGCCTGGTATAGGTAAATGCATGTATCAAGAAACTCCTTGTGTGCTTCCATGACAAATACCTCTGGCTGCATGAGAGGATCCCTGTTACAGTTGACCTCATTTCCATGATTACTGGCCTGCCTCAATAAGGAGCCGACCCTTCATAGTTCTTCTAGGGAAAGGACAATGACAAGAAATTAGCTGAACAATTGGCCCTCAAGTACGGTGTAGAGAAAGATTCCAATGGCTACCTGATCGATACAATCAAGGACAACCTAGCAGTTAGAGTAGTGGAAGTTATAGTAGTGGCAGTTAAAGTCACATGGAAAATGTAGGTCATGGAAAGTGCACAGCTTCGCACCTCAGCAAAAGAGATAGTCGATCAGATCCGGACCAGCTATGATGACTTGCAACAGTAGTACAACAAACCAGTAGGTTCAAGCTGATGTGGCTCGGGACGATCCACAAGTTTGTGTTGGGGGCCTGTTGGCATGGGATAGATCTGCAGGAAGTGCGGAAGCCGACAGGTGTGAAAGGGTTATTCCGCGAAAAAGGACCTTTCGACACCTTTTGCAGAAACATAAGAATTGTTAGATTAGTCGAGTCGGTCATGTGAACCATTTTGTAATAGGAAGAAAGCATATGAATAAAGCAATATTGTAATCCTAGGGGTATCAGAGTTTTGGAGATTAATCCTATCTTTGGGTTTTTGGTTTTGTATCTGCCAGGATGATGTATTGACGGTTTCTGCGAGGTTAATTCCGCAGGTTTGAGGAATGAATGAAGATGTTCGGTTATGATAATACTTCTGTCTTTTGTGGAATGATGTGATGATGAATAATGGGTTACGTGAATGTTTTCTATTGAGTAATGGGAATATGTTGGTTATGTGTTAGAAATTGTTGATAATGTGAATGATGAGTTAAATGCTGTGAATGTTATAATCTCTAGTTTAATGTGCACATATCCTCTATATAACTGTAGAAGCTTGGTTCCAACATCCCTCTTATCTACTTTGGGTGAGACTGCACTTGCTTCACAAGTGTTGCTGGGAAGGGTTATACCTTTCCGGTCCAGTGTATAAGAGAGTCTGGGTTGATAGTTTGTTGGCCACAATGCGAAGTGAACCCTGTCGGAAGATGCTGTGTCAACAATAGCTTGTGATTGACTGATTCTCTTAATGGCTAAAGATTAAAATCCCCTGGAGCACCCTGGAGCTCAGGAGTACTGAGTTGGGTGTTGGGTTTCCTGCTGCCTCTGAAATATCCTGAATAACTTGGGGAAAACAAGTTAAGGGAAATTTAAAATCTACACTCCGACCTGGGGGACTATGAACTCAGCTCGGGGTGACCTGAAAGCAAGGAGAACTTTCTAGTCAAAGGCTGGGAGGTTTGTGCTTGGTTCCACTGGTCATCATATTTTAGATAAGTATCTATATGCTGTACTTGCAGGATATTTTTAGTCAAAAGTATTAGTATGTGTTTCTGAATATCTATGATTTACTGTTAAATGACATATTTATTAGATCTAACCTGATGTAGAATGTATTGTGAATATTATGAGCATGAATCTCAGCTAGACTATTAGATCTTTGTAATAAGTTTCATCTTAGGATCAGATTTAAAGATCTGGAACATTTATGGTATGGGGACTTATATGAGAATGCTTACATTTTGTTTACCGTAGATAGATAGCAATGTAATCCCTATACTATTTTATATGTATACATTAGTTACTACAAAGAAAATATGGTCTAGGTGCTATCCTAGGGTTTTATGGAGCATATTTCATATAATGCATGTCTTTGTATTAGACATATTCCAGTTATTGATAGAGTTCATATTGTTTTACTGAAATCGTATGAATGGGGCCAGCCCTTATATTTTGCTAACTCTTCTATGCTGGAGTTTACTTCAAAACCCACAAAGGGTTTAATGCAATTATTTCCATTTCTATTACATTTAATCAGAAACCCTAGAAATGTTAAGATTCAGATCTATAGTATTTCGAATGAGTAGATCGACAGAGTTTTTATAACCATAATAAATATGGTCATGAATGACTTTTTGCATTGATATGGAATTTCCCAGTAATTATTTATGAAACTGAAATTGATTACTTAATGTTTTATTTCTGAGTTAAACATTTATCATTTTATTCCAGATAGCATTGTAAGTTTCAATGTGTTCATATTACTGTGATTGCCATTACCAATGGCATTGTTCAAATCACGGCTGACTCAGATTGCTACACTAAGTGTTTGCATATTAATAAAAACGTTGTATGAATGCATCATTTCAGAATAAAAATGTTATATGCAGAAGAGGGATTTTACCCATTATCCCGTAAATCATTGCTAGAATATATGTGTTATTAATTCAGTGTTACATTGCTATTTGGATTGAGATTTCATATATATATGTATCTATACATAAATATATAATATATATATATATATATTTATATATAGATACATATATAAATATATATATGTATCTATATATAGATATATATGTATGTATATATATATATGTATCTATATATAGATACATATATATATATATACATACATATATATATAGATACATATATAGATACATATATATAGATATATATATGTATCTATATATATGTATCTATATATATGTATCTATATATGTATCTATATATATATGTATGTATATATATATGTATCTATACATAGATACATATATATATATAAATATATATATATATTGCTTAGGCTAAGTTGGGCATTGTGCTCAGGGAGCATTTAACTTATATATGAAATCATTTAACAAATAATGTTGAAAGATAAACAATATTACAAGTCACATAATCAAACCATTTTCACATACAAGTTTGGCAAGGTTAAATAATGTCGCTGCATGCTCACGATTTCAACACAGATAACGATTTAAAATTTAAAGATGCGTTAACATGAAGGCGCTATTCAGATTACACGTACATTTAACACAGTACTGGATCTATGAATTTTGTGTTTACCTATATGCTCAAATAGTATATAGAAAACATGTCCATCTTCATAAACGATAAGTGCAGAAAATAAATTAACCATGATATGCGTGTTCCCACATCAGTATACAGTAAGTAATGACCAAATAGTTCTCGGAAAAACGTAACAGTTAAACACATATCAAGCCGAGCTTCTCATATATCAACCATTACGAATTTAAAATAATAAACATGCATACAACCAAGACTTAATCCCAAAAACATTGTAGTTTCGCATTAATACAAGTGGAGAAGTGTTACACAAAGTCCTGACGCGTCTGTCTGATACAAAGCGTCATTGGAGCAACATTTTCTACTCACGGCTGGGAGTTTTCCTCCTTCAACATAATTAAAAAAATTTCATCATTGTACATTCTACCCAGCTATGCCAAAATATCTCAACAAGGTCGTGAAGACCCTCTTCCTATGAAGGATTCATGCCCCTACTGACTTGGCCGATGACCATGCTCTTTTAAAAACACAACGAAAGCAGGAAAACCCTAACCACCCAACTAACCAGTGTTCTAAGTAACTTGACCACCACCAACGGGGTAAAACAAACCCGAGGCAGTTGGGTTGGAAAGTTACTTGGTAAGCATAGAAATCTGTCCCATGATTGGCGATGGTTACAGGAGCTCACCCTGTCACGGTTACCTGCACAAGTGAGGTGGCACGAGGTTAAACCCCAAGGTAGGACAAAAAAACTCATAACCGAAAGTATAAAAAACTTAAACGTAAAATGCATATGTTGGAAGAGAACACTTTACCTATACTGGAGGAGAGTCGCAGCTCAGCCTCACCTGCACCACATAGACGAGCACGACGAGGGTTAAACATTGGAAACCAGATGTAATATAAACAACCTGTCAATGATGTAATTCATTAAAGTATAAACTGTGCAGATGAGTCAGGGCATTCTTACCTTCACAACCATGGCGATTTCTGAGCGAACTCTTAAGCTGGTGCAATGATGAACCAGGGTGTCAAAGCCATCACACTGCATTTTGTCTTAACATCCACCTTCTGTGCAGAGCCTCAACAACAAAAACAAAGACTGCCGAAACTTGACCTCTATCAAACGTTGTGCACTTGGTAGAGAAGGTTGGTATCCTCTGAAACCAGTGAGGTAGAAATTCAATTCCATAACATTGAGTTGCTGGATCATTGGCAACTCAATGTTGCCAATGATCATCAACCTTAGATCAATGGCATAGATCATTTCCCGAATGCCCATAAGTTGGTTAAGATCGACATCGACGGACCAGAGTTGCTGGAGCCTTTAATGGAGTTCAACTGAGAGTACTTGGTATGTATTAGGCATCGTACTTTGTTGTCAGGACACAGTTGGTCGAGGGAGATTCTTTAATGGAGTCGACCCACTCCTCACAACATAAACAAAGCAGCAAAACACAACAAGTGTTAAACCCTTTTCCACGTGGGCGAATGTTTGTGCAAACCTACCATCATGGAAACACAAGCAGGGTTTAGAACAAAGGTTTGGGTTGGTCAAGCCTGTGTGGCACAAGCCACATCACCACTTAGGCCACCATTGGGTCGAGCCATCCTTGGACCAACCACGTAACGTCAAATTAATCCATGCATAATGTTGGAGTTTATGTGGTAGGTTATACGTAGCTCAGTTTCATTAATTCGTGGCTTATGGCCACCCTTGTGTTAAGCTGTTTGGGAAACTCGAATTTTCCTTTAAGCTAAATGTTATATCATTTAATTGCTAGGGATTAGCCCTTTGTTAGTTGTGGGGTTGACTTTCACAAGCACCCAAACTTTTATACATTGTTATGTTGGCCACCTAAGCCAAGGCCTTAACGTTAATATATATATATGTATAAATATGATTATATATTTATATAAATATATAGTCATTGTTTTATTATGTTGGATTCCAAAAAAAATCAAATTCTTATGTTTAGATTTATAATAAAATTCACATGTTTGAGTAATATGTATATAGTTATATGCATATAATGCTTAGCATTATTATATGGCTTTTGATAATATTAATATATGGCTTATTAACTTACTATTGTATTGCAACTTATATTCTAACACATTATTTAATAATATATGTCTATATATATATATATCAGGGTTAAAAGAATCCGAGACCTTTAATGATAGTTGAGATAGTACATTCATATGTACAAGTGTTTTAATTTAAGCATTAATTGCATGTGGATGGACATGTATGTTGATGTATTTGTAACTTTAGAAGATATTCACTTGTATATTGTATGTATTACATTTGTACTTTATTGTATCCCCGACGGAGATGTCTTATTCCTACGATCGGAAGCGTCGTCATTTGTATTTGCAAGTGTCACATGTTTTATTGTAAGTGTCGTAAATTATATTTGATGGGTTATTAGAACAACTTAGAGGGGTCGGCCCAGTATGAGTTAAGTGGAAGTCTTATTAGACTCTCCTAAGGGGTCAGCCCAGTTAGGGTAAAAGAAAAGTCAAGTTAAAGTATAAATAGAGTGTTTGCACCACTCTATTTGCTCATTCACTCACACATCCAACTCGCATAGTTGAGAGAGAGGAGTGTGCACAAGTGGAGGAGTAGTTGTTGGACACATCTATATTTTGGGGTTTCATATTTGTGATCTTTGTATTGGCACTTATTCTATCTTGGAGGAAGTTGTGGGGCTTTCTCCTTTATGGTTTCCTCGGTGAAATGATTTGTATCTCTTGTCTCTTATGTTTGATATGTTGTAGATGTTGTTCTCTCAATTAAGATCCTAGAGCATATTGAATTAAATGATGAAAATATAACATGGTATCAGAGCTAGCCTGAAGGAAGGCATTATATGGCATTTGCGACACTTGTTGGACTTGAAACAAATTGGAAGCTAGGGCTTAGTATAGTAAAAACTAGTCAGCATGGCACTTTCGCTATAATTCCGTTTTGGCAAAGGTTCAGGATCTAAAATTTTTACAGGCCAAATATTAGACAAGGATGTACCCTATGTAAAAGTTTCAGCCTTAGATTCATTGTACTTTGAGAGATATGATCCGTACAAGTTAGGGTTTTTGCCTCTTCCAGAATGCATCCCTAAATAGGTGACCTAGGAACAAAGGTCATATCTCGGGCTAGGAAGATCCGAATGGAATTCCATAAAAAGTGTTAGTTATGGCATGGATTTTTAGAGGTCCAAGTTTTAGAGGTCGAAGTTGAAATAGTGACACGTGGAACTCCGTACAAGTTCGCTATGTTGTTTCATCCCATAAACAGGTCATGTTGCGACACTTAGCATATCTCCCTCACAAAGAATCCATTGAATCTCATATCTATGGGGTTTGAAAGATGACAGGTCAGTCTACCACGAGCTGATGTTTCAGACCCTGAGGATATGAAATTTCAGAGATGCACCAGAAACAATATGGCATATCTTTATGTTAAAACATAATTGGATTCTTAGCATTTTCATTTTTGGCTTGTCATTGCTGCGGGAAATTAGGGCTTTTGACAGAAGTGGAATTTTGGAGTGCTCTCAGCATAGGATTGCTCTCCTGAGTAAAATCTAAATTTAGATACTAAGATCAAATTTTTTGGTTGGGTGAATCTTCGACAAAGTCAAACCCTAATTTGACTTTTGGACCAAAAAACCAGATTTTGACAGAAGTTGCAAATCTAAAATTCGTAGGTCATTTCTGGAGGGGAATTTTTGGAGTTTTCAAAATTTGAGCACACTATCTTGATCGCCCCAGTCAATTGCATCTCCCCGTCTAGACAGTAGTTTGAAATTCCAAGTTTGGATTTTTAGGGTTTCTCTGTCAAACCCTAGCTAGCTCCAGATCCAGTTTCAACAAATCAAGTGGTAAGACCTAAATCTTTTATTTCCATTTGAGTTTCTCATTAAGATGTATCACCACACCAAGATTGAGGATTATCTTGAAGGGGTTGATAACTTCCGAGCATGGAAGTATAGGATTGGGTTAATCCTAGAAGAGAATGAATTGGACACCTACATAAGTAAAGAGGTTCCAGTTCCAGAGGGAGATGAGGCTAAGGCCTTACATAAGAAGAACTTGGTCAAGGCCAAGAGAATCATTGCAGATTCTATCAAATCCATCTCATACCACATGTGTCTTTTCTAAATACACCCAAGGAGATGTTTGATTCCTTGACCAAGTTGTTTGAAGGGAAAGACATAAATCAGAAGATGACTTTGAGGAATCAATTAAAGAATGTCAAGATACAAAATGCAGAGACCATGCAGTCCTACTTTATAAGGGTCTCTTAGATAAAATAACAACTTGAAGTTGTGGGAGAAGATATAGCGAATGGTTAAATTGTGATTGCCACCTTGACTAGTCTTCCTATGCCATGGGATTCCTTCATTCAAGGAATTTATGCTAGAAAGAATCTCATCACATTCAGTAGGCTGTGGGAGGAATGCTCATAGGAAGAAGCTCCAATTGTAGCTCGAGAAGAAAAGATGGATAATGAAGACCATGCTCTCATAGCACACACCAGGAAGATTAACCACAAGAGGTAGCATCCTCATCACAACAAGGGTAAACACCACCACCAGAATTGGAGGGAGAACTTTGGAGGATCCATGAGATATATTTCTCACATTCGATGTTATACTTGTGATGAGAAGGGACACTATTTGAAAGGTTGTCCCAGGAACAAAAGCAGCTCCCACAAGAAGAACAACAAGAGAAGACATTGTTAACACCCCAAAAGTGCTCACTAGCTCATTCCCTTATTCACATGACCCATTTGTCCACTTTTCCACCATTTGAGTGTAATGTCCCCATTCAAATAAGTGCATAGTAAGACAATCCCATCAATCCTACTAGTTTCCTAGGTTGGATGGGCACATGTGGGATGGTAATAAGGAAACTAATAAATGATATTTAGACATTAGAAGGGTTCAATCATTTAATAAATATGATGAATAAATAAATTCAAGAGAAATTCTAGGTGGCAAGTGGTTTTGGAGACATATGGAGGTGGTGAGACCCACACTAGCTTGATTTTTCAATGACACTAGGAATAAAGAACCAGGAGGAGCTCTGAGAGCTTCTTCTTCTTCCTGATAAGGAGCTTTTCCTTTATCTGAGACAATCCTGTCTCTCATATAGCTTTTATCTTGATCAGAACCAGATCCACTGGGACCAGTAGAAAACATATTTAAACTTGGCGGAGTTATCTGCACAGTCTCACGTGTTAGCATATCAGCAAGACAATTTAAATATCCTAGCTTGTAAACAATATCATAATCAAAGTTACTAAGCCAAAGAAACCATTTCAAAATTCTGCTGCTGTTTTCAGCCATTAAGTTCTCATTCTTGAAGATACCAGGCATAATTTTTAAATCTGTTCTGATAACAAATATCACTGGTTTTAAATATAGGATAAAATGACTAACTGTCTTTTTAACAGCTAGAATCTCTTTATGACTGCTCAGGTAGTTTAATTCAGCTCCTTTGAAAGAACCAGATGCATAACCACAAATATTTGATTTACCATCAAATTCTTCAAGTAGTACACCACCCCAAGTTGTACTAGATGCATCAGTTTCTATTATTAATTTTCCAGTCCCTTGAGGAAGATTAAGGGCTGGCAGTTGCTTTACTTTAGCTTTTATTTGCTTGACTGCTAAAGTCATGGTATCAGACCATGGAATGGGCTTCTTCTTAAGCCTTTGCTGTAGGTAGTGAATATCTGTGGCTTGTCCTTTGTAGAAAGGTCTGATATAGTTCAAGCAACCAAGAAATCTTTGTAACTGGGTCTTTTCTAAAATTTTATCAGGGAAATGCTCAAAGGATTGCAATACATGATTTTGCAATATAACCTAACCAGCTTTGATATGAAGACCCAAGAATTCAATTTCAGTCTTACCTATCTCCATTTTGCTTGCAGATAAGACTAACCCATGCTTATAGACCAAATCATAAAACCGCTGAAGATGTTTTAGATGTTCCTGAAGATTTTTAGAACAAATTAAAATATCATCAATAAAAACTGCTAACCAAGGAATATCTCTGAAAATATCTTCCATCCTCTTTTGGAATTCAGATGGAGCGTTATTAATTCCGAATGGTAGCACCTTCCACTGATATTGTCCATGTGGAACAACAAAAGCAGTTTTGTATCTGTCTTTTGCTTCTATACCAATCTGATAGAAACCAGACTTAAGATCAAACTTACTGAAGATAGAACATCCAGTTATTTTCTGTAATAGGCTTGCTTTATCAGGCAAAGGATACCTGACTTTCTGCAGAACAACATTCAATGGTTTAAAATTTACCACAAGCCTTGGCTTACCTCTTTTCTGCTCACTATGCTTGTTTACAACAAAAGCTCTACAAGCCCAATGGCATTTTTGAAGGTTCAATCAATCCTTTACTCAGGAGCTCTTGAATTTCTTTGGAACAAAATTCCCTTTCACTAGGGCTCATTAATCTAGCAGAGGCTTTCATAGGTTTGATCTTTTGAAGAGGATCAAATGGCAAAGAAACAAAATATTTCTCTTTGGTCCAAAATGCATTAGGACTTTCAGAACAACAATCCTTTTTCAACCTTTCAGAAATCCCTTCAAGATATTTCTCACTATTGAGTTGAGCAAAAAATATGCATCTTTCCATTTTATCTAATGAGACTTTTGACTGAGTTTGACTCTGAGGTTGTTGTAGGATAGGTTTACATTGTGGTTTAAAGGTATGACTTAAAGGCATAACCACAGACTGATTATTTACTGTACACTTGAACAACATCTTCTGGGTATCTATAGAAAATGGACTAATAGAAACTAAAAAATCAGAACCTAAAACACAATCTTCTTTGACAGCATCTAATCTAAATAAAGAAATCGAACTATTTATAGAAGATAAAGATATTGGAAAATCCTTTACTTTCCCAGTCAGATAAACAGGAGTTCCTTGAATTGCAGAACCAAATTCTTTAGTATCTTCCCAATAAAATTGTGGAAGAGCATTCCCTTTGGCTAAATTGAACTGACATCCAGAATCTATCAGGCATTGTATTGGGTAGGATTTAAACTCAGCAGGACAGAATGTTAATGTGATGAAAAGCTTAGGGCCGGAGACAGCACCTAAAAGGCTCAGGCTTTGAGACTTGGGAGAGGGAGAATGTTCAGGGGTTTTTTCAGGGGATTCTTCTTTTGGACTTTCATTTTCCTTATGACCACAAACCCTTTCAATTTCATTAGACAGTTCATCCTCTGATGATTGCTCTTTTTCCATCAATAGAATAGTCAATGCATTCTTAATCTCATCTGCCTCTTTAACCAATTTTCTTATTTCATCTTGTTTGATTTTCAACTTATTTCTCAGCATCCTTTCTCTGTCAGATCTGTGTGCTTGCCTGTCTGCATGACCACTAGGGTATTATTTATAAAGATCAGCAGGATTAAAAGTTAATTGTAACTTTTCCTTACCCTTTTCTTTGCTTATATTTTGCAGCTGAGCTTGCGAAGCTTTCTTTTCATTTCTAAGCTCAGTTCTTTCTTGATGTCTATAAATGGGAATAGAAGATAACTGCAAATCAATTGAAGCAATTCTTTTTTCAATCTGAACATGAGAGATTGTTCTAGAAAACATATACAAGTTAAAATCAAATTCAGGGAGATCAAACTGATCAAACTGTTCTGGCACTCCACACCCCCCTAAATGTGGGTCCGTGTCGGAATTTGTACAAGACTCGGGATCACATTTAGCAAAATTAGGAAGATCTTCTTGAGAAGAATCAGAATCATCTTCATCAGAATTAGAATCAGGTAAATAAATGATTTCTCCAGAGGGAGGAGTATCAGTAGAAACTTTATACAAATCCCACCATTGTGGATCCAAATCTGTACACAAAGCTGCTAAGCTGGGTTTAGATTTTCGATCAGGACACTTGGAAGCCCAATGTCCTTTCTTGCCACAAATAAAACATGTATCACCAGATCCTTTTTCTTTTCTTCGCTTTACAAATCTCTTATGAAATTTTTTAAACTTTTTTGACTTTGAATGTTGAGATTTGTGCTTATAAGGTTTATCTAGGTGATATCTTCCTTCAGAAGTAAAATACTTCTTTTTCTTTTTACAATGACAACCTTCTTTACCTAAATGACCTCTGTTGTGGGCTCCACAGCCCCAATCAGGCAGTTTAGCAACCTCTTTGCAGAATGAAGCAGAAAACATTTGTTGATGCCGCTTAAAATCTTTATCTACTCTTTTAGAAAGACAATGTTCTTGCCATGTTTCTAAAATATGATTATGCAATTGAGCAAGAGACAAAGACCTAAGAGGAATATTTTTATCTTTCAATGCTTTCTCTATTGCATCAGGAACATGTGCTGGAAAGCTTCTGAGGTAATGCTTAAGGTAGGCTTCATTGCCGGACTTACCTGAAGATATTAATAATTTCTGCATGTAACAAAAATATTCTTCTGTTTTACTTAGATCACATAGCCTAGCAGACATATACATGGATGCTAAATGATCATAATCTTCTTGATCTTCAGGGCCATAAAATTCTCTACTTAAAGCAGAGCTGAATCTGAATCTACCAATACCCATGGTCAAAGATCATTTAACCCTAGTAGAAATCTCCCAGAAACCGCCTTTAGGCAGTATTCTTCTGATGGACAGACAAAAAGAGAGTTCATATCCACAAAGGCCACACCATCTGATCAATCTGCATCAGATGAAATAAAGTTATCAAATTGGACAAATTTGCAGTTAAAGTGTACTGCAAATAATCTTGATGATATGGCAAATGATATCCAGCTTCTAAAAGCTAACTGTGTTGCACAAGGAAAACAGTTAGAGACAGTCATCACTAAACTAGCACTTCTTGACCATCTGTTGCATGATACAACAGAAATTGAAAAGGCTATTTCAGTAGCTTCTGATAAGCTACAAAGGAGAATAGATGTTCTAGCAGAATTAACAACTAGAGCACAGGAACTAAAAAAGAAAGAATATGTAGTTCCTGATCAGGTTTTAAAGTTAGCCAAAAAGGGTCACTCTAAATCAGTTTCCCTAGGAGTATTGACTTCTAGTTCTGTTGATAACAGACCAGAATGGGATTTTGGAGCTAGTGATGCTGAAAAACAAGATATCATTGAATGGATTGATGCTTTTAAGAATTTTAAGCCTATCCTAGATCCTAAATATATTGGAGATGTTAATATGATGACAGCAGAATCTTCAAACAGATTAAGGATAGGATCTCATTCACATAATGAAGGTTTTGACACCCACATGCTTGATGCTCAGGGTATTTCTGTTGCCCCTAAGATCTATAGCTTTGGTGTCAATAATATGAACAATTTAATTTCTCAGATGCCTGAACAACCAGTCTTGAATATCCAGTGTCAGACAAGAGAAGAAATAAAAAATGCCTTACAGTTGCTTACTCATTGGCTTATTTATAAAAAGCAACAAGACCACAATGTTACAGCACAAATGCTAGGAGCACAATTAGTTGCTGGTCTTTCAGGTTTGGCATATGAATGGTGGAGGTGGTTACCTCAAGAAGCAAGAAATGAGCTGTTAGCAGCAAATGATTCAGATGAGCAAATTAGCCAATTCAAATTCATGGGAAGGGGAACACTCTTGGGTGAGTTGGCAAGTCATAACACATGGCATTGAGCATATTAGGTCGAAATGGGATGGAATAGTAACCTCCATGGGAGAGGAAGAGTCAAATTGGAGACTAGTGGACACTTGGGATAGATTCCCTAGTTTTATGACAACAATAATGAAGCATCTATGACATTTATGACAAAATTCAGACCTTACTTATTGCACCTGACCATTATGACATGTCAGCCCCAAAAATAGGCTCAAGAAGGCGCTAATGGAGTTGGAGGAATCTAAAGAGACTCAAATTCGAAATTGGGAGAAGATGGAAGGTTGGAACTAGGAGACAAGTGGCAAATGAGGAATATTTTCTAAATGGAAAATTATTGAATCTATTGAGAGGATTTCGACCCCTTGAAGGCTAATGTTGGTTATAAAATGTATAAATCAAGTATGAGAATGGCTTTTGATGATTTGAGAAAAATTGCATTTGTGAAGAGAGAGCTAGTGGATGACTAGTTTCTTGCCTTAGCCAATTTCAAGGGTGAAAGATTCCCATCCAAGTTGGTGTTTGGAGAGGCCACTCAGGTCTTTCATGGTGCTTTAATGAAGTTTGTATTTGCAAGTAGCAGCTACAGGAAGTTTCATGGTTTGGTTTAGTGCAACACTTTCTCTCCACTGTTTCTAGTTTTGAAGGCATATTCGTGCTCCTTGAGGGAGGGCGTTTTTGGTGAGCACTTGTGCTTCTTGAGAGATCTTATCATTATATATTTATGATTTTAATAGATTCATATCCTCTGTTATTAATATTTAGAAAGTATCAGGTCGAAATACCCACTGGTTATATGCAAAACTATTGATTAATGAGCAAACAATGTCCATTTCCCCAATGCATTGATGTATGACACTATAATGTTGATTATTTCGAATGGATGGATGATTCTCTGATATATTTGTGATAAATATACTTCCATGTATGTCTTCTACAAGTTTCATGTATTGTACTTGAGCATTTGAAGCATTTTTACTCAGTTTAGTTGTATTGGGAGATGAAATAGTGCCATTTTTCCAAGGGTCGAATTGGGGGTTTTTGTTGTTGAATGTAAGAGAGTTAGAACAGTAGTAAAAATCAATTAATGGTGAATATGAGACCTTAATCACATACTTAACACATTATATACCTCTGTTCATAAATTTGTGGGAGTTTGGAGGCATTTGGAAGGCCATTTGCAGTGTTACCCGGGGAGGATTTGATGCACAAATTACATATATTGATTAGAATACAAATCAAGTTTGCAGCAGTATTTGGAGGGCCATAAAACATCCCTGAACCTGATATTCAAGTCTAAGTACCATTCATACACTCCTACAGAAGATTTGGGAGCATTTGGGTTGATTTGGAGGTCAAAACAGTAAAACTAGTCAAAGGTCGAAATTGGGAAAAAAAGTGAAAAATTGGGCATTTTAATAAAATTTGAGAAAGGGATATTACAAGTGGTATCAGAGCATGTTCTTGGCACCTGATGGTCTTAAAAAGAAGTCAAAAGAGTAATCCACCACCCTTTGAACCAGTAGTTGAAGAGGTTTTTGTTGAAGAAGAGGTAGTTGAAAAAGAGGAGTCTTTTGCTAGAACCATGGGTAGAGAGGAGGATGACAAATTAAAACATAAGGAGGAACTTATTGCAACCTTAGATCCATGTTTCTCTAAACTTTCAGCAAACATGGATAGGATAGGTGATAAATTGTTGCAAGGATTCGAATTGTTGATTAGCCAGCTTCAAAGCAAAGGGATAATAGGAGATAATAGTGGTTCACACTCAGGGGAAAAGATGAAAGGGAATGAGCATATTTTCTCAAGTACAGGACCTCATAATAGACCTGATGAATTTCAAAGAACACAAAGGCCTACTGCACCTAAATTTCTCACACCCAAAGAAGAGCCCAATCTTGAATTGGATTACAAGAAACTAGTAAATGATTGGAATGATTTGAATGAAGAGTGTAAAAGAGGTGTACCACTCAGTGACTACATTGATGCTATGAAAAAGATTAATAGGAAGGGAGACAATAGGAGTCCATTCCAAAACAAAGAATTAAATAGTGCTATTGGAAAAATGTCACTTCCTACTTTTGATGGTTCTTCTCAAAATTCTGCTAACACTTGGGTGCAAAAATTGGATGTATATTTTCAGCTAAATCCTATGTTGGAAGAGGATGCATTAAAAATGGCCATTTTGCATTTGGAAGGAGATGTCAATGAATGGTGGTTTCATGGGCTGAAAACCTTGGGTCATAATCAGGTTAAAACATATGGAGAATTTGTTGACAGGGTACTAGAAAGATTTGAACAAAAAGATTCAGAATTGCCTTTCAAAGAACTAGCTCAATT
Source organism: Larix kaempferi (assembly GCA_027924585.1). Lineage (NCBI taxonomy): Eukaryota > Viridiplantae > Streptophyta > Pinopsida > Pinales > Pinaceae > Larix > Larix kaempferi. Next base: position 1,252,311 of record BSBM01001536.1, read on the forward strand.
GAAGCAAATTGGGTCCCCTACTGAATATATGATGGACTTTCAAAAATTATCAGTCAAGGTGGCTGATGTATCTATGGGAAGATTAGTATTGTTGTTCACTGAAGGTTTGGCTGAACCCTTAAGAGGTTTGGTCAAATCCCACAAGCCAACTACATTAAAAGATGCAATGAGCTTGACTAGGGATCTCCAAAATGTGCTTCCTAGAACGAGATTTCCTCCTAAGCCTAGTTATAAATTTGAAAAGAAACCTTGGAAAAGGGATGGATATGATAAGAAACCTTGGAAAAGAGAGTCATTTGATAGGAATAAAAAAGAGGGACTAAACAGGGATGAACTTAGAAAAAAGAAACTATGCTTCACATGCTTTCAACCATGGACACCGGGGCACAAATGTACCAAAGGAAAGGCTCAATACATAGAAGTATTTTCTGATAATGAGGGGTATGATGGGGGCATGGATGAAGATGGACATATTTTAGATCAATAAGAGGCATATGAGACAACAGTAGAAGAGGAAAGACAAGAAGAAAATCAGCCTTCACCGAACAAAGCAAGAATGGCAGTGCTTTCAGCAGTACCTCGCTATCATACTATCCGATGCAAAGGTGTGGTACAAGGACAAAGAACTTCAGTTTTGGTAGATGGAGGAGCCACTCATAACTTCATTGATGCAGAGATGGTAGAGAAAATAAAGATACCTATTGAACCATTTGATGGCTTCACAGTTGTCATTCCCGGTCACAACACAATGCAATGCAAAACATGGGTTCCAAAGCTGCAAGTCACCGTAGGTAACTATAATTTTGTTGATAGTTTTTATGTGGTTGATGTTGCTGATACTAATGTGGTTTTGGGAGTGCAATGGTTGTATTCAATAGGAGAGCATACAGTAAATTATCAAATTCCTGAAATGAAATTCCAAGATTCAAAAGGAGTACAAAGAGTTGTGAGAGGGAAACACACTTATCCAAATCAAGTAGTGACTTGCAATAGCATGAGATCTATATTGAGGCATGGGGATATAGAATGGGCTGTTGAATGTCATATTACATCTCCCAAGCCAACTATAAATATTGTCAAACACCCAAAGGAGATAGAGAGACTTTTGCAAAAATATGAAAAGGTTTTTAGAGACCTTCCACATGGTAGGCCACTGGATAGGGGGGTTGAGCACAATATTGTTTTGGAGGAGGGTACTTCACCCATTCAGATACCACCTTATAGACATCCTAAAAGGTTTAGAGATGAGATTGAAAAAGCTATCCAAGAACTCCTAGAGTTGGGCTCATTAGACCAAGCTCTAGCCCTTATGCTTCTTCATTAGTGCTAGTGAAGAAAAAATACGGAACATTGAGAATGTGCATAGATTTTAGAGCCTTGAACAAAAAGACTATAAAGAATAGGTATCCTATTCCTAGGATTGAAGAGATCATGGATGAGCTACATGGGGCAAAATACTTCTCAAAAATTGACCTTAGATCAGGGTATCACCAAATTCGAATGAAAGATGAAGATGTGCAAAAGACCGCTTTTCGATGTCATTTTGGCCACTTTGAATTTCTTGTCATGCTTTTTGGGTTAACCAATGCTCCAGCCACCTTTCAAGCATGTATGAATAGGATAATTTGCAAGAAACTAAGAAGGTTTGTTTTGGTTTTCTTTGATGATATTCTCATTTATAGTAAAACATGGGAAGAGCATTTGCAGCAGTTAGAGATTGTGTTGAAAATCTTGCAAGAAGAGTCCTTATTTGCTAAATTATCAAAATGTGAATTTGGAATGCAAGAACTACTGTATCTTGGGCACATTATTGGGAAAGAAGGAGTGAATGTACACATGGAAAAAATCAGGGATATCTTGGAATGGCCATCACCAAAAAATATTACAGAATTGAGAGGCTTTATTGGCATATGCACCTACTACAAAAAATTTGTGAAAGGGTTTTCCAAGTTGACTTCTCCACTCACTGATTTGACTAAGAAGGATGCTTTCAAGTGGGATGAAGAGGCTGAAAAGGCCTTCCAAAAAATGAAAGAGGTAATGAGTAGTTGTCCCATACTTGCACTTCCTGATTTTACTAAACCTTTTGTTGTGGAATGTGATGCTTCAGGTGGAGGAATAGGGGCTGTACTAAAGCAAGGCCAACACCCCATAGCCTTTGAGAGTAGAAAGTTGCAGCCTCGTGAAAAAATTTACTCCATCTATGATAAAGAAATGCTGGCCATTATGCATGCATTGGTCAAATTTAGACAATACTTGGTGGGCAGCAAGTTTGTGGTGAAAACTGACCACAATAGTCTAAGACACTTTCTCACCCAAAAAGATCTAAATGAAAGGCAACAAAAGTGGGTAAGCAAGATTCAATCTTATGATTTTGATATTGAATATGTCAAAGGAAAGAATAATATAGTAGCAGATGCTTTGTCAAGAAGGCCTTCTTTTTCTCTCATGGATATTGCTAAGGATTGGAAAAACATGCTACTAGTTGAATATGCCAAAGACAAATTTGCTTGTGATATGTTGGATGGAATCAAAGGGGATGATAATTATAGGATTTTGAATGGGCTGATATATTATAAAGGAAGAATTTATTTAGTTCATAACTCCAAGCTCAAGTACCGAATTTTGCAAGAAGCACATGATTCCCCACTAGCGGGCCATCTGGGGATCTTCAAAACTTATAGACAGTTGAGGCAAAGATTTTTTTGGAAGGGGCTGAAGGAAGATGTTCAGAAGTATGTGAATGAATGTAAAGCATGTCAACAAAACAAATCAGAACTTACATGTCCAACCGGCCTATTACAACCATTGCCCATTCCGGAGCAAAAATGGGACAGTATTTCCATGGATTTCATCACTGGATTGCCTAAATCCTTGGGTAAGGATTGTATCTATGTGGTAGTTGATAGGTTGAAAACATTTGCTCATTTTTTTGCTGTTACATCATCTTTTAGTGCTGCACAAGTGGCTGATATTTTTTTCAAAGAAATCTTCAGATTGCATGGGCTTCCCAAGAGCATTGTCAGTGATAGAGATAGTAGATTCATGGGTGATTTTTGGAAAGAAATGTTTAGATTGGTAGGCACTCAATTGACTCCAAGTACTAGCTATCATCCAAAAAATGATGGACAAACAAAGAGGGTAAACCAATGGTTGGAAGGATACCTAAGAAACTATGTGGGAGGGCAGCAAAAAGCATGGGCAAAATGGCTACACTTGGGTGAGTTTTGCTACAACACCACTTATCATATGTCAATAGGAATGTCTCCTTTCAAAGAATTATATGGTTATGATGCACTTACATTTTCTGACATTATATTTGGTGATAGTAGAGCCCCAAAGGCTAAAGATTGGGTGGAAGAGAGCCAAGAAATTTTAAAGCTCTTGAAAGACAATTTGTAGGTTGCTCAAAATCAACAAAAACAATATGCTGATAGACATAGAGAAGAGAGAACCTTTCAAGTCAATGATTTAGTATATTTAAGGTTGTATCCCTATAAACAAACATCTCTCAAAAAGAATGGAGCAGAAAAATTAAAACCAAGGTACTATGGGCCATACAAGGTAGTGCGGAAGGTTGGAGAAGTAGCATATGAACTAGAACTTCCGGAAGGGAGTAAAATACACAATGTATTTCATTTTTCTTGTCTTAAGAAATATCTTGGTCAGCAAATCATCACTTCAGAAATACTTCCTCCTTTGGATGATGAAGGTCAGCTCACACTTGTTCTGGAAAAGATTTTGAAGACACGGGAAAGAAGGTTGAGGAGTAGAATCATCAAAGAATATTTAGTGCAATGGAAGGAATTACCAAATGAAGATGCCACATGGGAAGAGGAGAAGATTTTGCAGCATCCAAATTTGAAATCACTTGAGGACAAGAAATATTGGATGGGGAGGACTGTAATGTCCCCATTCAAATAAGTGCATAGTAAGACAATCCCATCAATCCTACTAGTTTCCTAGGTTGGATGGGCACATGTGGGATGGTAATAAGGAAACTAATAAATGATATTTAGACATTAGAAGTGTTCAAGCATTTAATAAATATGATGAATAAATAAATTCAAGAGAAATTCTAGGTGGCAAGTGGTTTTGGAGACATATGGAGGTGGTGGGACCCACACTAGCTTGATTTTTCAATGACACATGGCAGCTCTCTCTTGCCAATTCGAATTCATGGGAAGGTGAACACTCTTGGGTGAGTTGGTAAGTCATAACACATGGCATTGAGCATATTAGGTTGAAATGGGATGGAATAGTAACCTCCATGGGAGAGGAAGAGTCAAATTGGAGACTAGTGGACACTTGGGATAGATTCCCTAGTTTTATGACAACAATAATGAAGCATCTATGACATTTATGACAAAATTCAGACCTGACTTCTTACACCTGACCATTATGATATGTCAGCCCCAAAAATAGCCTCAAGAAGGCGCTCATGGAGTTGGAGGAATCTAAAGAGACTCAAATTCGAATTTGGGAGAAGATGGAAGGTTGGAACTAGGAGACAAGTGGCAAATGAGGAATATTTTCTAAATGGAAAATTATTGAATCTATTGAGAGGATTTCGACCCCTTGAAGGTTAATGTTGGTTATAAAATGTAGAAATCAAGTATGAGAATGGCTTTTGATGATTTGAGAAAAATTGCATTTGTGAAGAGAGAGCTAGTGGATGACTAGTTTCTTGCCTTAGCCAATTTCGAGGGTGAAAGATTCCCATCCAAGTTGGTGTTTGGAGAGGCCACTTAGGTCTTTCATGGTGCTTTAATGGAGTTTGTATTTGTAGGTAGCAACTACAGGAATTTTCATGGTTTGGTTTAGTGCAACACTTTCTCTCCACCATTTCTAGTTTTGAAGGCATATTCGTGCTCCTTGAGGGAGGGCGTTTTTGGTGAGCACTTGTGCTTTTTGAGAGAGATTCTCATTATATATTTTTGATTTTAATAGCTTAATATCCTATGTTACTAATATTTAGAAAGTATCAGGTCGAAATACCCACTGGTTGTATGCAAAACTATTGATTAATGAGCAAACAATGTCCATTTCCCCAATGCATTGATGTATGACACTATAATGTTGATTATTTTGAATGGATGGATGATTCTATGATATATTTGTGATCAATATACTGCCATGGATGTCTTATACAAGTTTCATGTACTGTACTTGAGCATTTGAATCATTTTTACTCAGTTTAGTTGTATTGGGAGGTGAAATAGTGCCATTTCCCTAAGGGTCGAATTGGGGGTTTTTGCTGTTGAATGTGAGAGAGTTAGAACAGTAGTAAAAATCAATCAATGGTGCATATGAGACCTTAATCACATAATTAACACATTATATACCTCTGTTCATAAATTTGTTGGACTTTGGAGGCATTTGGAAGGCCATTTGCAGTGTTACCCGGGGGGGATTTGATGCACAAATTACTAGTCAAAATTACATATATTGATCAGAATACAAATCAAGTTTGCAGCAGTATTTGGAGGGCCATAAAACATCCCTGAACCTGATATTCAAGTCTAAATACCATTCATACACTCCTACAGAAGATTTGGGAGCATTTGGGTTGATTTAGAGGTCAAAACAGTAAAACTAGTCAAAGGTCGAAATTGAGAAAAAAAGTGAAAAATTAGGCATTTTAATAAAATTTGAAAAAGGGATATTACATTGAGCCTCTAAAGCCATCAAAAGGTCACTAAAAATACCATAATACACCTTTTCCCCCTCAAAATATATATTTTTCCTCAAAAAACACAAAAAACCCTCAAAAAGGGTCCGCAATTCCCCAAAAATATTAAAAGGGAATAAAAATATTCAAAATATTCAAAAAAGGGAAAAGAGGGGAAAATGTACCTAAACCATGTTGGTCAATACCATTGGTTTCCTCAAAACCATAATGGTATTCCCCATCACCAAAAACTATAAAAAGGTGATAGGGGCTCCTCACTTTCCATCAACATTTCATCCTATCCTTATGCTGCCAAATTCCCATTGAGAGCCATTGCCTCCCATTTTGAGTTTGAAGACCCCCATTTCAACATCTTGGAGAAGAGACCATTGGAGCTTGGAGCACCTCAACCTTGGATCTGCTCAACACCAAAAATCCTCACCTTTGAGGTAATACAAAAAAATCTATTATCTTTTACTCTTGTTGTTCCATAGATCTTTTGTCATTGATTTAGTTCTTGTTTATTTACACATGCTTATGTTAATGTTAGATTAGATTTATAATTGTTTTTGCTTTTATTCGAAGACTGCTATTACAAGTTAATAGGTGCATCCTTGCACATGCTTGGTTGAAAACCAAGCAACAGTTTTTTGGCGACTCTATTGGGTTTCGAGCTTTAAATTTTTGCAATTTTTTGCTTTAGATCTTTGTTTTTTACTTGTTTTTACCATTCCAATTAGCAGATATGCCATACTAGATAGCATATCCATTGCTGCCCTACCTGTTGGCCCTTTTTGTAGCCTTTAACAGACCAAAATTTCACTTTTCAGTTTCATTTTCGGTGACCATTTTTCCGTTTTCGCATCGCGACTTTTCACCCGACAGTCGCATGGTTCATCACGGCCGCGTGGCCTTTTTCCGCGCTGCACATCGCGGCTTCGCGACCTTTTTATGCACTGCACATTGCGGCTTTGCGGCCTTTTTCTGCACTGCACATCGCAACTGTGCGCTCGAAACCCGCGATGCCCATCGTGAATTTTAGCCCGAAACTCGCGATGTAATTTTCTGGTAGCGCAACTCCACTTTCAAACGACCATATCTCCCTCTCCCGAACTCCGTTTGAGATGATTTTTTTTTTCAAATTGGGTGTTTGCGATCAAGGAATCCAAATATATTATTAGGTTTAAGAAATGTTTCTATAGCAATTTCTCTAATATTTTATTTTAGTGTTATTTATCACTTCAGTTCACCCATTTTGGCCCATATTTTCCAGCTATCTTCCCTGCACTTTTGAACAACCTACTGTTTCATTTTGTAGCATTACATATTGATATTTCTTACTATTATTTTGATTTACTTCATCATTTTTAAAAAAATTTAGTTTAGTGAAAGAAAAATTGTGAAGCAATTTCATTTTTGCAAAATTAAAACCAAATTTTTAATTTGCTATATATTTTTTCCCAAAGCATTAGAATACCACTTATTTCTATGATATTTGCTTTACTTTAAATTTTTTGAAAAATCAACACCTTTTTGAAAAGTTTACCATAGCATTTACATTTCAGAAAAATCCTTTTATTTTTTGCAAATTGGAATCGTCTTGTTTTTAATTTGTAATCAATTGCCCAAGCGAGGAAAATTCATTTTTAGTTAAATAATCACACTTGCACCCAATCTGCCACATTTTTAATTAACTGAGCCTTAAAATCTACCTAAACTCAACCAACACTTTAACCCCACTTGGGGAACACTTGAAGAATCTTGTAGTTAGGTAGGATTGGGGGGATAGGTGTTCCAATAACACCCCTCAATTATTTACATCTGAGACATAGTGTTTTGACTTCTAGGGTCCCAAAAATCCCTTATTATTTGTTGACAAGGTTATACACCAATTTATCAGGAAGGCCTCTCCCTTAGGAGGGTTGAAGTAGCCAGACTGGTTCCGGAATCCTGAGTGGAATACCGCTATCCATTTAGTAACCGAAGGATAACTTTCGTAGTTCTTGGTGTACCACCCGTATGGGAGTACAACGACGATAGAACCAAACTGCAGATTCACCCAACCGAACGTGTCATGAATGGGGTATCTTAGTGACCAATTTTTAGGATTGTCTACCCGGTGTCCCTCCCGGTAGGGGGATATCTAGCCTTTGATTTCACTACCCATATTGTCGGACTTGGATTTCATCACCTTGCAGAGGATATGTTTAGTTGAGTCATAATACTACTTTTAGTTAGGCGTTTACATGCTCTGCTACCCCCCTTGGTCTAGTAAGCACCACTTTTTATAGGAACCGTTTGATTTTTGGTATTTTGACCATTTTTCTTGATTCCTCCACTTATTATAGCACAACTGTTATAATAAGTGCTTTTGAGGTTGGTTGTTGGCCTGAGAGCCATTATTTTTTCACACTCCCCTCCTGCACACATCGTGGCATTAGGGTCTTGGTTTTTTTATCTCACCACTATCCATTGGCATTTGTAGACATTTCTCACCATTGAGAACTTAAGACAATCCCACCGTTTTTAGGGTGAACCCCCTCAGTTCGGTACACTTGACTCTACACATTATAGACGTAGAGCGTTATCCCTTGACTCCACACGTCATCGATAGAGAACCTAGTCATCTGATTCTGACACGCCTCATTTCACATCTGATTCTGAGAAGGAATCCAAACACCCTACCGAGACATCCCCAACCAACCCCATGAATGGATCACAATATGACCCCCTTTTCACCAGTGTTATTGGAGCTACATCAACAAACCCCACCACTACCGTGAAAACCACGGTAGCCACACCCCCTCTAGGAATGCCTAACATAGGGGCCACACCCCCTCTAGGCATGCCCAACACAAAACCACCACCTATTTTAGGTATGCCCAACATGGGAGCCACACCCCCTCTCATCACCACGACCTAGATCTCAGGGATTACCGGAACCATCCCTAACCCATCTGTAACCCATGTTGCACTTGGGAGCGCAGGCCCCTCCCACACCACATCGGATGGAGGAAACATCCCTTTCACACCTAGCATACCCTTAGTGGGCACTAGACCTCTCCATAATGATACCCTTAACAACTATCCCCAGTGACCATGCCACACCCATCTGCCAGTCTGCCATACATGGCTAGTCTAAACTTACCCGACCTGGTAAGGTTAACCAATGACCCTATCAGACACAACTCTACGTGGACACCCATGCCCAGAAAGCTCCCCTCAGATATCCCAAAATTTGAAGGAAAAGCTTGGGAAGATCCCCAAAACCACATCATGTCATTTCACCTATGGTGTTCCTCTAACTCCATAGTAGATGATTCCATTAGACTGAGACTTTTACAAAGAACTTTCACTGGCTCTGCAGCCAAGTGGTACATTGAGTAGCCACATGAGACCCACAACACCTTTACGTCCCTCACCTCAACTTTCCTCCAGTTCTTTCAGCTACCTGTACGCTATGATGCAGGAGTGGAAATACTTTTGTCATGTAGACAGAACATCGCTACACACATCACTGATCATATCCATGAGTGGCGTAAGCATCGTAGCCTTGCAAGATAAAGCTTGATGACCGGATCTTTTTGGACTGGTTCCTCAAATCACTCCTTCCCCTCATAGTCAAAGATATAGCTTCCGAACGACCCCAGTCAGAAGAAAAAGCTATCTTAAAATCTCAGCAATTTGACCTCATATATGCCCAGTCAGGATATCTATACACTATTTTACCTGATGCCCCACGCAGTGATCCATCCTTCCATGACGTGCCGGGGGCATCCCATGCCACCGACGATATTATCAGCTAGGTTACAGCACAAAACAAACCTTTTACCATGATGAGTACAAACAACGCCCCAGACCTTTCTAGGGCTTCATCTCATTCTGGAGCTACATCTTCGTATGCTCCAGTAACACACACCCACCACATTCATGGACCCTCATGTCCACCACAGTGTTATGGGAAAGCACCATCAGCTTATGCACCACCTTCATACTATAAACAACAGGCCCACCAGAATCCGGTTCAGCCACAAGCCCAAGTGGCTTATTATCCTCAACAGGCACCACCTCTTGCTCCAACACTTCCAGCAGCTCAAGGTTACCCACAACCACAATAAGCAACAAGTCCACCTCATAACCCTCCTACTTATATCCACCTCTGGTTTCACCCCCTACGTATTACCTTCAGCAAGACACACATGCTCATGTTTACTCACAAGCCCCAGCGGCTTATTACCTACCGCAGGTAGCGCTTGCTGCACCACAACCTCCAGTCGCTCAAACTTATCCTCCAAACAACAACAATGCTACCCCCGCCAACCAAAACACTGATCGACCAACGAAACAAGGTAAGAACCCTAATTTATGAACAAACCACCCATGTTCCATATGCGAAGTATACAACCATTACACACACACTTGCCCCCATTTGGAGCGAGCGCACCAACTGTGGAATGATGACGCCCAACGCCAAGGGCATGCGGTACAACCAGTGCCACCTACTCAACCACAACCCATGGTGCTGCAGAATCCTTTTCCCACACAAGGAGTGGTGAACACTTGTTCGTTGGATCCTCCTCAAGGAACCACAACACCACAACAGCAAATCACATATGTTGCACACACAAACCAACCAATGGATTCAAGTACTCATCATCTCCTTATGATGTCATTGTCTGACATGAATCCCCAAATGCGTCGAAACCAATACGCCCCCGCTGCACCTAAAAAATTTCTCCCTATGATTGAACAACCAGTTCATAACGCACCTACATCGTTCATCTCCACAGTTAGACCCAGATTATACTCGAAATCACATATGACTTCGACATTCCAATCCATCCCACCCCCTTTGAAGATAACCGAGATATCTGATTTGTGCACCCTCTCGCATAACACACATGTACCAAACCAACAACCCCCTTTACTCCCGCAACCACCCTCAGTGCCTACTTACGTAGGAGCCACACCAATTCATACTATCCCATTTTTATTTCCCCCTTCATGCTCCATCAGCACACCAGTCATGGCTACACTTAATCTCCCAGCATTAACATTAGGACTACCTGTGTGGTACTTACCTGCCCCAACCCCTCCCCCCACACCGAACGTAATTTTAGAACTGGTGCAACCCATCAATACTTCTAACTGTCCACCCCCTGGTGTAGCAAACATTCAGAACCGGACACCTCCAACAGGGGCCACTACATCAACATCTAGTAATGCTCCCCCTGAACTCCACTACAATGGGGGCATAGACCCACAAACCTACACCACTGGACCCACAACCCGCACCGCCCCATCGACTCCCAAGTTGGTGAAGAATCCCCCAACAATCCGTGCTCCCCCCAAGTGCTCTTTGTGCAACGATATAGGCCATGCTACCCATCAATGTCCACAATTACCGACACTTCAAGAACACATGCAAATGTTGGATGATGACACTAACATACCAATTGTCAAACTTGAACTGCCCCCTCAACCTCGTGATAAATTGCTGCGTACCAATCACCCTTGTGCGATATGTGGCATTTACGGCCATTACTCACATCACTGCCCTGATCTACCAGATTATAGAGCAGCTCTATACGAATTGAATAATGTTGACCTAGAGATATCCCCTCTTCTCATTGAGGAAATATATCCCCCAAAATATTCCTCGGAATAAATTAACACCATTTACACAGTTTCCACTGGAGACCCCTCTGTTCGGTCGGCCCCTTCCACTGATCCCTTTGACACACATGTTCAACCCTTTCAAATCGATGAGGAAACCACATGTCCACAACATGGGGGCAGGCCCAAAACCTTGCCTACTCATCATCATCGTGATTCTCGTCGGAGATACTGGGGGCATCCACCCCACAAGGGGAATCCCCCATCATCATATCATCACTTCACTATGCCACCATGGCCCACAGCCTCATGGTATACTCCCCCTCTAGCAGTCGCTCAATGCCCTATTGATCCCTCTCTGAGACAACATCTGCACCACATTGACACCTCTGAGTTAGGGGGCATAATAGATTACCTCGACCCTGGGATAGGGGGCATGATCAATCATTTTGAACCTTCCCCATCACATCTATCTCATTATTTCAATGACCCCATTGTTCAAATCAACACATTTGTGATCCACAATCATAAACCCCATGCACATAGCATGGGGGCAGGTCATTAACCCTGCTCACTTTTTCACATGCGTCATCTCAACCATTTTTGAGGTCACATATCACTTGTATATTTGATTTGATTTGATACACCTAGTATTCTTCCCCCGCGGGTCATCATTTCTCCCCACCACTACATCCTTGGCTTGGTGGGCTCACCTTTATTTGTAGCCATTTCTTAACTTAGTTATTTTCTTTGACCATTCCGGAGTCCTTATGACCTTTTTTTTTTTGCACCATTTGCACAACCGGATTCATATTTCCATGCCTGTGATGATGCTTGAGATCATTTCTCGCTCTCACCAAAAAATTTCGGGAATTCTTTCCATGCCCCACGGCACCTCGATTTGCATGCCACGTCAGCTGTTGTCAGTTTATTGGCAATTTTTATACCATCAGATTCAGTTTTCTGAACTCGTGACGATGCTTGAGACCATTTCTCGCTCTCACCACCAGATTTTTTGGGCACTTTTTACATGCCCCTCGTCGCCTCGATTTGTATGCCACATCGGTCGTGGTCCATTTTTTACGAGTCTTATATCACCAGATTCAGTTTTCCGTGCTCGTGATGATGCTTGAGATCATTTCTCGCTCTCACCTCCACATTTTTCAGGCATTTTTTACATGCCCCCTCGTTGCCTCGGTTTGCATGCCACATCGATCGTCGTCCATTTTTGACAAGTCTTATATCGCTGAATTCAGTTTTTCGTGCTCGTGATGATGCTTGAGACCATTTCTCCCTCTCAACCCCATCATTTTCGGGAATTTTTTTAAAATGCCACTCATCGCCTCGGTTTGCGTGCCACATCGGCCATTGCCCGTTTTTCACAATCTTTATGTTGCCGAATTCACTTTTCCATGCTCGTGACGATGCTCGAGATCATCCCTCGCTCTCACCAATACCTTTTTGTTCGGTATAATTTTACCCCTTTTTTAGGCCGAGCAAGTCTTTTATGAAAAAGGCACTTAGGGAGTTTCTGTTAAGCTCTTTTCTTACTCCTAAAACAATGAAAAGATCGTTGAGAAACCTTGCTTCCTTTCATGCTCGCTAAAAGTATTTGAAAGGGCGTCTACCTGGTATAATTTTACCCCTTTTCCGAACCTTGTAGACTAATTACGAAAAAGGAATACTCTAGTCACATCGGCTAGAAGAGTTCTCCATTTACATCATTTTATGCTTTTTCGGGCCTTGGAGACTAACTTACGAAAAAGAACACCAATGGAGTCTACTTACCGCTTTCAGACTCTCAAAAAATGAAGGAAACCATGAGCAATCATCATCTTGGGCTCATATAAATCCACATGACGGTACTCCACCACCATTGCAGAGTCTTCTTATCGTTTTCAGACTCCTTAAATGAAAACACTTACGAGCATGAACAGTCCCGGGCTCACATAAATCCACAGGATAGTACCATTTCAGAGCACACTTTTATCCCTTCTTGGAGCTCATTAAAACTACGAATAAGGACCCAATGGTGCTTCTCGGCACCATGACAGATCATGTCTACTCATATGGCAGCTTCCCCATTTTGGTCGCCTTTGTTCATAGTATTCTGCAGTATGTCATCCTGAGAGTCCCTCTACAGCATCCATCAGCTCGTCCCCCCAGAGTCACTGCAGTTTGCAATACATACCCCTGATCCTTTAAGCTATGATCCCCACACCTAAAAGTCAGTTTCCAATGCTGCCAGGTCAACCATGTCATCATGCTCTGAACAAAGGAAGTTTGAGTCCACCCACTTTATGACCCCAGTTATTCCCCTAACAGTATATCAGTCCTACCATCGGTACTATAAAACTTCAGTTATACACCTCGTGCTCCTACCAAGGAAACATCATTGCCTTGGTAGTTGCTGGTCTCCCTCTGTCGACACCAACCAAATTTATTCCAGAAGATAGCCCTAGAGGTCCTTGTGCCTTGGACTCATCACCATTTATGATGAGTGCCTACGGATCATTTTGAAAGGAGTCCTCAGTGCCTCTCCAAATGATTGTTTCTCACATGCTCGACTTCAACACCTTGATCGCATCGTTGAGACTCGTACAGGGAATCGGTACTTTCAGTTATTTGTTGAAGACCCCAGATATCATCTGACTCTACCACATATGAGAGTCTAATTAAGGATACAACCAATTACATTTTCCTATGGATATCCGGGTTGCACTTGGCGACAATTTTCAGATGTTGGACACCTTCAGTTTCAGTAGTTCATCAATCCTTCTGATACCTTATTTAGAACGGTTGTTCACTTTTTTTCCAGTGTATCAGTTATTCAGATCAGTCATGATATGACCATGAGTATGTCCCAACATTGTGTCCCCTCTGGACCATTATGATGTACCAGTAGATTTTTATGTATTTCTTCAGGCCCCCCTTCATGGGCCTAATTGTTATGTATATGTCTTGATACGAGCATGGGTATGCCCGCCTCGTCCATAGTCAGAGATTATTCCTCATTCATTTTGAGGCCATGTAATATTTTTCAGTTTTTGCAGCTTCCAAGGGGTCGTTGCTCTAGTCTCCAACCGGTCTCTTCTCTTCCCCAAACCCTAGAAAAAAAGACAAAATAAATATGATGTCTATCGGCCATACGATGAGCACCTACCCTCACACATCAGGGGGCAATCTGTTAACACCCAAAAAGTGCTCACTGGCTCATTCCCTTATTCACACGACCCATTTGTCCACTTTTCCACCATTTGAGCCTCTAAAGCCATCAAAAGGTCACCAAAAAGACCATAATACACATTTTCCCCCTCAAATATATATATTATTCCTCAAAAAACACAAAAAACCCTAAAAAATAGTCGAGAATTCCCAAAAAATATTAAAAGGGAATAAAAATATTCAAAATATTCAAAAAAGCAAAAAGAGAGAAAAAGGTACCTAAACCATGTTGGTCAATACCATTGGTTTCCTCAAAATCATAATGGTATTCCCCATCACCAAAAACTATAAAAAGGTGATAGGGTCTCCTCACTTTCCATCCACATTTCATCGTATCCTTATGCTGCCAAATTCCCATTGAGAGCCATTGCCTCCCATTTTGAGTTTGAAGACCCCCATTTCAGCATCTTGGAGAAGAGACCATTGGAGCTTGGAGCACCTCAACTTTGCAGCTGCTCAACACCAAACATCCTCACCTTTGAGGTAATACAAAAAAATCTATTATCTTTTACTCTTGTTCTTCCATAGATATTTTGTCATTGATTTAGTTATTGTTTATTTACACATGCTTATGTTAATGTTAGATTAGATTTATAATTGTTTTTGCTTTTATTCGAAGATTGCTATTACAAGTTAATAGGTGCATCCTTGCACATGCTTGGTTGAAAAACCAAGCAACAGACATCATGCTCATACTATAGAGGATGATGAATCTCCAAGGAAGAGAACTAGGGAAGACGGTGAAGCTTCTTCAAGTGATGAAGAATATGTATTGTAATGAAGTTTTACATGAAAGGAGTAGAAGAAGATACTGTAGATTTGGACTCCGAAAAACAAATAATCTATGGAAGAACATCTCATCCATTTTCAACATTGGTTAAGGTGCACACTATCAGACACTCCAGTAGCTCCCATAAGGAAGCAAAGATTGAGAGGGAGTCCACCCAACAACCAAACAAAGATAAGTATTTGAATTGTCATTTCTTGTATATATGATTACGTAAATGATGTTGTTCAGTCATGTACATACTTGTGTTCCTAGATTTAGGATGTATATTATGCATTTTAGAAAAGTTGCATTAATGAACAAGATACTACTAATATAGTAATGGGTAAGTGGCCTATGGTACTGTACAACACTCCATTGCTACTTATCTAGATTGAAACTTCTTTGTTGACATGTTGGGAGTAGTGCAAACTCTTAACAAATGTTTTGGTAGAGATGGAAGGCATCTAGAAAGTTACCATATGAATACGGGATATGGATGAATGTTGTATTGAAGCATTGGCTAAGATAATTGCATGAATGTATGACATATGTCCTTATGTGTAAGATTTTGTTCTGAAAACTATGAGATGTTTCTAATCACGCAATTGAATTTGACTTGTAGGAAAGATCGTGTACAATCACCTACAGATGAAGGACAACTACATTTGTTCCAGCGACTAAATTCAAGAAAACTACCTATTGAAGATATTGAAGAATTTGAAGTTCCTAGGATCAGGGATGCAGTAATGGAAGGATGCCATGATCGAGGAGTACCAGTCGAACATGAAGAATGATGTTTGGGATGTGGTGCCAAGACCAGAAGGGAAGTCTGTTGTGACTTCCAAGTGGATCTACAAGATCAAGCATGCTGCATATGGTAGCATAGAGAAATACAAGTCAACATTTGTGGCTCGTGACTTCTCCCAGAAAGAAGGGATAGATTATGAAGAAACTTTTGCACCTGTAGCCAGATACACTTCCATCAGAACAGTACTTGCTCTGGCTGCAGTGATGAAGTGGAAGATACACTAGATGGATGTCAAGACAAATTTCTTGAATGGTGTAGTCGACGAGGAAGTGAATGTGGATCAACCACTCGGATTTGAGACACATGACAGGGAGTCACATGTGTGAAAATTGAAG
Source organism: Larix kaempferi (assembly GCA_027924585.1). Lineage (NCBI taxonomy): Eukaryota > Viridiplantae > Streptophyta > Pinopsida > Pinales > Pinaceae > Larix > Larix kaempferi. The sequence goes on from BSBM01001536.1 coordinate 1,268,735, forward strand.
AAATCCATGTGCGGTTTGAAACAAGCACCCAGGACATGGTACGACAGGATTGACAGCTTCCTGACTAGTTTGGGATTTACCAAGAGTAAAGCGGATTCCAACCTTTACTACAAGGTTGAGGAAGGAAAACCAGTGATACTCCTACTTTATGTAGATGACCTATTTGTGACAGGTGAGATTGGGTTGATTGCTGATACGAAGAGGAAGATTGCTGCCGAGTTCGAGATGAAGGAATTGGGTATGATGCATTACTTTCTAGGTATGGAGGTGTGGCAGAGTGTAGATGGAATATTCCTTGGACAAGGGAAGTATGTAGTAGATATCCTGAAGCAGTTTGGGATGATGGACTGCAAGGCTATGGCCACACTTATGGCATCGAACTTGGGGCTGTTGAGTGATGCTTCATCAGATTCGATTGATGCCATGATGTATCGTCAGCTGATTGGGTCCTTGATGTATCTGAATAACACGAGACCATATATTTGCTTTGCTGTGAACACATTGATCCAGTTCTTGATGGATCCTAGACATGTTCACTTGATTGCTGTAAAGCATATTCTGAGGTACTTGAAGGGTACGGTTGATTATGGGTTCAAGTATGATGCGAATCAAAAGGTTAACCTAGAGGGTTATGTTGATTCATATTGGGTAGGAAGTGCTGCAGATAGGAAGAGCACTTCGGGGTGCTACTTCAGTATGGGATTAGGTGTGATCTCTTGGTTTAGAAGGAAGCAATCCTGCGTAGCACTGAGTACAGCCGAAGCAGAGTATGTTGCAACTTATTCAGCTAGTTGTGAGGCAGCATGGCTAAGGAAGCTACTGTTTGATTTGTTTGATCTCCAGTTGGATGCTACTTGTATCTTCTATGAAAACCAGAGATGTGTGAAGTTGTCTGAGAACCTAGTGTTCCATGACAAGTCGAAGCACATCGAGATCAAGTATCACTATATCAGGGATATGGTGCAGAGAGGAGAAGTGAAGCTCCTGTATGTTGCGATGGACGAGAAGATAATCGATGTGTTGACCAAGCCACTAGCTAGAGTGAAGTTCGAGTACTTCAGAGAGAGGCTTGGTGTTCTTCAGATCAAAGATACTTCCAGGAGGAAGTGACGGGACACAGATTCATGAGCCCTTCAAAGCATGGTGGTAGGCGGGTCCTCCCCATGGCTGTGGATGTAAGTGTTGTCTGATGAGCATCTAGACAATGCTCTGTCATGAACATCCGTATGATGTTCCATATGATGATGATCCGTATGATCATGAAAATATGATTGATGATGATCCATATGATCATGAGCATCCGTATGATGCTCCGTGCGATGATGATCCGTATTATCATGAGCATCCGGATGATGCTCCGTGGCTGTGGCTATCTTGCAGGTTGTGTAGTAGCATGTAATCAGTCCTGGAAGATCCTTCAAGTTGAGTAGTAGCTCGTAATCAGTCCTAGGATGCTCTTTCGAGGTTTTGATTGTTCGCATGTAATTAGCTGTGGGAGATCCTTCAGGTTGAGTAGTAGCTTGCAATCAGTCCTAGGATTCTCTTTAGAGGTTTTGCTTGTTTGCATGTAATCAGTCCCGGGGGATCCTTTAGGTTGAGTAGTAGCTCGTAATCAATCCTGGGATGCTCTTTCGAGGTTTTGCTTGTTTACATGTAATCAGTCCTGGGAGATCTTACGGGTTGAGTAGTAGCTCGTAATCAGTCCTCGGATGCTCTTTTCAGGTTTTGCAGATGCACATAATCAGTCATGAGATTCCACTGGATGGGCCGCTCGCAGAGATGATGAAGACCTACATGGAGGCTAGGCCTACATCCAGCATGAAAAAGGGTTGGCTTTGTACAACTTCCTATGACGAGAAGAATTGAGAGATAGCACCAATGATCGAGATGACGAGTACAATAGCAGTGACGATGATGCTCCAGTGATCCAGTGACGATGATCCAGCTCCAGTATTGAAGACTTGTGCATATATGTATTGATGACATGTGTCAAGAGAATACCTTCCTAGTTAAGAGGGAGTGTTGACGTATTTGTAACTTCGGAAGATATTCACTTGGATATTGTATGTATTACATTTGTACTTTATTGTAGCCACGATAGAGATGTCTTATTCCTCCGATAAGAAGTGTCATCATTTGTATTTGCAAGTGTCGCAAGTTTTATTGTAAGTGTCATAACTTATATTCGATGGGTTCTTAGACCACCTTAGAGGGTTCGAACGAGTATGAGTTAAGTGGAAGGGTTATTAGACTCCCCTAAGGGTTTGTCCCAATTAGGGTAAAATGCAGGTCAAGTTGAAGTATAAATAGAATGGTTGCACCACTCTATTTTCTCATTCACTCACACATCCAAATCGCAATGCTGAGAGAGAGGAGTGTGCACAAGTGGAGGAGGAGTAGTTGCTGGAGACATCTATCTTTTGGGGTTTCATCTTTGTGATCTTTATATTGGTGCTTATTCTATCTTCGAGGAAGTTGCAGGGTTTTCTCCTTTATTGTTTCTCCAGTGAAATGATTTGTGTCTCTTGTCTCTTGCGTTTGATATGTTGTACATGTTCTCTGAGTTAAGATCCTAGATCATATTGAATTAAATGATGAAAATATAACAATGTAACTGTATATACACTTGGTTCAGGTTAGATAGTACGTATTTCCTGTCGCTTTTTATAGAGGCTAAGATGTTTCTTTACGTCGACTTAAGGGGCCTCTATTGTGCACGTACTTGTTCAAGTGAAGTCTATCCTATAAGTTGTGAGACGTAAGGGTGCGCATAGTCTGGAAGAATATAGAACTTTAGTAAAGATCACGACATGCATTCCGTCGGAAGTTATGACATGCATTCTTTTATAGGGTTATGCATAGGACCTATTTTTAAGTGAAGTTCCCATCTTGTGGCGTAATATTTAAGCAGTAATATTTGGTAAAAAGACCCGTGCAATATATATATATATATATATATATATATATATATATATATATATATATATATATATATACTTGGTTAAGAGGAGACATGACATGTGGGATAAAAATAAATTCCTCTTTGAGACTCTCATCACTCCCATTCTCATGCATGGGTGTGAAGTTTGGGGTTGAAACATCTCTAGAGAATCTTGGATAAGGATTGAGAAAATATAGAAGTGTTTTTAACTTACAATATGGAAATTAAAAGAAATACACCATATCCTATTCTCCTCATTGAAATGGGTCTTTCCCCCATTTATAGAATAGCTATGACTAGGTACCTAATGTAAGATAAAAAAAATTAAAAACTTGGAGACCAGAGTCTTCCTAAAATTTCTTTAAAGTCTAGCCAAAACCACCTAAGGATTGAGTAGGGTTGGCATAATGATACCATGTCTTGGTTAAAGTTGTGGGGGATTGATGAACATGTCTTTTTGCAAAATATAGATGATATTAAAAATATTATTACTTTGAAGTTCATAGAGAATCTCTAGTATGATGAAAATTTAGAGGATAAAAGAAAATTAAGATACTACAAGGAGGTCATTAAGACTAATCTTGAAGATCAAAATTATCCCTCTATTTCAACTAGTGTAAAGAAGAAGATCCACATAGCTAAAATAAGAATGAACTCCCATAATCTGCATAGGGAAACAAGGAGTTGGACCTTTCATAAAAATCCATGGGATAGAATGATTTGTCATATTTGTGAGACTATGAGTGTTGGTGATGAAAATCATCTCCTCTTAGAATTCCTTATGTACACCAACATAAGATCTCAGTTTCAAATTTTTTGATACAATAGGAACTTGCCTAACCTTATAACTCGTCAAAATTAGAGTAATTTAGGGGCAGTCCTCTCCAATATTTTTGAGGACATAAATAAAACTCTAAATCAAACCAAGTAGTTCCTTACTTTTCTTTCTTAGCGTCCAATAGACCAAAATCAATCTCAGTGGACGTTAACCACCACCACCACCACCATCAATTTCTCTTTTGAAAATGCATCGTGCATAACACAATTATATCTAAAATTTTATTTTTATGAAAAGTGACATTATATTCAAGAAATTCATACTTTAAATTTATTACCTTTCATTTTAAAATGGTGAAAATTCGTTCTTTAAAGTTATTACCTTATCATTTAAAAATTGTTTTAAATGTTTATGATCTATAAATATTTTCAATTACAAAGATAGTTATTTTTTAAATAGTAATCTAAACCTTAAGATTTGGATTATTTTTTCTGAATTTTTTTATAGTCATTTTTGCCCAATCCAACATTGAATCCATATTTGTAATTAAAAATGAAATTTGAATTTCACTAAATAATTTTTTTTTTATTAATTTCATTTTAGCTAAAATAATCCAAATATTCTAATGTTTAGACAACTCAATTTTTTAAATAAAAAACTATGTGAATAATTAATTATTATAATTTGTTATGTTGTATTATTTTAATATATTTTTTTAATAAATTTTTAAAATACATATATTAATACGATATTATTTCGAAAGAAAATATTAAGGTAGGCATTTTAAAATAAATTATTAAATAAAATAAATTTAATTAATAAAATGATTAAATGGAGAAATTCACCTTTGCATGCATTTCTATGGATATATTCATTCAAGCCATATATTGTAGTAACTATAATAAATAATAAACAATAAGCATAAATATACACAATCTTATCTTGTACTAACTATCATGAATAGTAAAGATGAATATCTACTTGCTTGATCTTGCCTTATGCAATATAATTCTCTACAACCTATATCACTTTTCAATTATTAAAAAATATTACATTCGTCAAGTCAACTAAGAAAACAAACACTCTGAAGAGTTTTCAAATCCATATTGCCTCTATGCCAACATTAAATGCGTCATGCTATTTTTCTTATAAGGTCAAAAGAGAGACCTCCTTCTACTCATTTCAGGACCAAACCATGGGTACATATCTAGACGTATACTTCCTATTTTTGTCATCCTTTGCACAATCCAAGTCAGTATAATCAACCAATGGGATTGTTGTATTACTATAGTTGTTCATGTACCAAGTCGATAAGTTCCCATGGTATAATAGACAATCTTCTTTGTGCCCTTCTAATGTCTTACTCAACGATATTGTTAGAATGTGTAATTTTATTATATATGTAATGATGTCCAGTATGATAACATAAGATGTATGATCTAGTAAAGGAAGACATAAATAGCTCTAATTTTATGTAAAATGAGTTATTCCATGTGCATCATGGAGTAATATTCTCCTATTACCATTCATTATATAAGGAGATGGAAAATCATGTATCCCACATGTATTTTGAGATGTTATTCTTCCATACCTCTAAATATATAATAGAGGTGAAGTATATGTAAATTATATTGTAAAGCTGTGAAGCATATACGGAGTGGAGCTCAAGTGTAAAATTGGATATTTCTAAATAATAATAAGACAATATATTCTTGTAGATGTTTCCCAATTTGGAGTTTTACCATGTATATATCATGTATCATTTATTTTCTCTTGTTTTTAGTTTCTTACGTTGATTATTGTTGCTTGTATGGATAGAAGGATAAACTAGTAGATTCTTTCTATTGATTTGCATGTAAGCAAACATATTGTGGTATGTTTATGCATATTCTCAATATTCTAACTTGGTATCAGAGCTAGTTACTATGCTCTACCTTCTTTGGTAATTTTTTTGATTTTTTTTTTTTGTGAGCTAGTACCTTTGGGGATTTGAACTTGTGACCTTCCATTTACAACTTATCATCTCAATTACTCATTACCAATTTCTCTACCGCTTGTGGGATTTTTCTTGAATTTTTTTATTTTACAACCAACAACTCTTCAATTTTTTTTGGGTCCTCAATACTTAGTAGATTTGTCACCTGATCTATTAAACCTTTGTGCTTATTCTTTATATCTAGGAATTTGCTGCATGTTTGATAAAAAATTTCAAACCATAACTAACATATTTTATTTTTCATAGTTTTTTCAATTTTTTCTTGATTTTTTTTTAATTTTTAATTTTTTTTGTAGATATGAGTTAAAATCCATTGTATACAAACTTTCTACTAAGGATATTGTTTTTGCAACAAATATTTGATTTTTTTGGCTCTGGTTGTGGTTTGTCATAGGTTTCCATACAGGACAATGACTAGTTTCACAAGTTTTCAATTTTTAATAGATTTCAGGCAGTTTAGGGCCAACCCACACTTTTTTCTCTGAGGAATCTTGTGCCACACACCTTTCCTTAAGGAAAAACACATCTACATGTGACTGCTATGTATAGAAAGCACATGGACATCATTTTCAGAAAAAAAGAAGAAAAAAAAAATCGTTGAATTCAATTTTTTGTCCACTATTTCCACTGTAGGTCTGCAGATTCGCTTGTTAGTTTCTATTAGGATTCATATTTGGTGAGAAATCTATGGTTTTTAGATTAATGTTTTTTAGATGTTCTTTGTCTTGTCGCATTAGTGTCTCATTCGTTTTTCACACTATGAATTCAGAAATATTTTCTATTCCCGAATTAATTGGATACTACTATCTCACTTGGAAGATAAAGATGATTGATGTTATCAAGAGTAAGAATCTATGGATATTAGTTAAATTTTATCAAACAAAACAAACTGATGCAAAATACTTTGATATATGGGAAGATCAATGTGATCAAGCAAGAGGACTCATTGGACAAACAATTTTGGATAGTTTACATATACACATTGTTGTTAAGGATGTCAAAATTAAGGTATCGAAAACCCTATATTATTTATTTGATAAAAGTGATGATATTTCTGCGTACTATATTGGAAAGGAAATCCATAAGTTAGATCGTAAATATTTTGATAGAATAGAGTCTTTTGTTGTTGAAATTAAAACATATAATGAAAAATTAAATAATTGTGGTAAATATTACAAGAAAAATGATATGTATCTTATTCTTCTTATAGAACAAAAGTTACCTTCATGTTTTGACATGTTCTTCCAAACTAGGAATAGAGCCATTGAAATGTCTAAATGAACTATGGAACCAACCTTTGCATTTTTTTTAAAGGTTTGATAAATGAGAAAGATAGATTAATTACTTCTGGTCGATTCTCTAATGGTAAAGCTCTAATGAAACATAGTAAAAGGAATCCTAACAGAATTTTTAATAAACATTCTAAATCACATATTTAAGGAGAAAACCATCACTCTTCTAATGATGATGCTTCTAACATGGTATCCAATAAAAATAAAGTGTATAATCCTTGTAAGTATTGTGGAAAAACTGACCACCTTGAAAACATTTTCTTTAAATAGAGATGTGAACTTACTAAAGCCAAGAAGAAGTCTTCTAAAGAACAATAAGTATCCCCGTGTTCATATTATGTTCAATCTATTAAATGGATTTTGGATTTTGGTGCATCTAACCATATGCCTACTACAACTTCTTTATTTACATCTTATGACAATAAAACACACACATCACATAACGTATCTATTAGTTATGGTAAATATATTTTAGTAATAGGATATGATAATGTTATCTTTCCTAATGGTACTTTGGAACATGTGTTTCATGTTCAAGGAATGCCTATCAACTTACTTTCTAGTTATAGTGCATGCTAGAAAGGTTATAAATTTGAAGCTTGGCATGATAAATATTTGTTAAAATAAATCATACATAACTTCAAAATTGTTTCTTCTAGTCCTGTTGATCATATTGCTAGATTATATACGTTTATTGATTTTAATTCAAGTAAAAATCAACCTTTTTATTTCTATGTGTCTCACACTGATGAACAAAGTAAATTATGGGATGAAAGATTAGGTCACTTGAATTATGGTAAAATGCAAATGAACATGGTACTTGGATTACCTTCAATTTCTTCCACTAAAGGTGTTTGTGAAGGTTGTGTTCTTTGTAAACATCATACATAAATGTTTGATAAAGGTAAAGCTTGGTGTGCTAAAGAACCATTATGACTAATTCATAGTGATAATTGTGGTCCTGTTAAAACTCCTTTTTTCTTACTTTTATTGATGACTTTAGTTGTAAATATTGGGTTTATTTTTTGAAACATAAAAGTGAAACCTTTTGTATATTTCAAGATTTTAAATCCATGGTTGAAAAATAATATGGTAAAAGTATTAAGACTTTGGGAAGTGATAACGTGGAGGGGGGAGTGGGGGAATTAACTAAAAATCAATTTAATGCATATTTATCTAAGTATGGAATTCAACATCAAAATACTGTTCATTTTACACCTCAAAAAATGGGTTAGATGGAAGAAAGAATATGTTAGGAACCCATGTCAACCCTTCTCTTTACTTTCTTAGTATATTTTTGTTGGATGCATATGCTTTGTAAGTCGTCTTGTAGTATTTTTTGATCCATAGTTTGTATTAGCCCATGGTATTGAACCATAGTATTGGACGCATATGCTTTGTAAGTCATCCTGTAGTATTATATGTCCCATGGTATTGACCCATAGTATTGGGCATAGACTTAGTATATAAGTGTGTGTTGAGGCCAATGAAGGCACCGTGAAGTTATTTGTATTGAGCCTGCTCAAAGGAGGTTTCCCCCTCGAAGTGGCTTGCGATCAATAAAGCAATTTTGCGTTCTATTATTTCTACTATTTCATGTGTTTTCATTAATTAATTATTACACGTTCTTCACATCTGCTATCAGAGCACTTTCTTGGGCTTGTTGGGTGGAATTTTAGCCAATTTGTTTTTCTGCATCTGTTGCAAGTTCAGATCTGGGAATAATCCCTATCCGATTAACTGTGGGATGTACTTGGGCACAAGCCCTAAAACTCATTGTGAGGAGTGCCCCAAGAACCCCAAAGTAGCTCGCCCATTGAGAGGACATGCCAGCGAAAAGGGCAACAAACCCTACCTGATTGACTAGTTCCCACCCGTGAGGTAAACCAAGAGATGTCGTTTGTCGCAAAGTGGTTATCAGTTTTACCTGAGCCGTGGAGTGAGGGGTACTGCCCCAATACACAAGCCGTTAGACAACATTGGTGGCCGAGTGAAACCCCTGAACTGTTAGGAAGCTGAACATACCTAGGGTCCATATCTATTTTCAGTTGAACTGTTGCCGTTCACTTCCACGTCATTTAAGATCCAACCATTTAAGATCCATCCATTTTTTATCCATTTGACATCGTTTCATATCCATATGTTTCCAATCCCTTCCACGTCATTGTAGATCCAATTGTTCTGATCCCTACCGCGTCGTTGCAGATCCATTTCTGAAAAAAAAATCTGTTTTTCGCCATATCTCCCTTTTTTTAACTCTATTTCCCTTGAAACTTCCCGGACACCCCTACAATCCCATTCTGCATATTTCATTCCTGAGGACCCTATCCCAAATTCTATTTCCCAAAGCCACAAATCTCACATTTGTTTATTTTTAGGTTTTCATAACTTCTTAAATTTTCACCCACTCACCTCCAAATTTTGCCACCGTGTTCATTCCCTATTTCTGCTTCTTTGTCCCTCTCTGACAAATTTTCCCATTCTTCCACCACACTTCTGAAATCCTCATTTTCTACTTCCGTGTCCATTCGAAAGTGTCCAAAACCTACTCAAACCCCAATTACCCATCAGAGTTTTTCCCAAATCTAATTTTCCCTTTACTAGATAAGCTTCTGTTTTTGTTTTTCTACCTATTCCCCCCCCCAAAAAAAAAACTCTTGGTTATGGTTGTCACCCACGCAGGAGCAAAATTCATGGAGGAAGCACTTGCAGCCATCCAAACCAAACTCCAGGATCTAAATGAAAAATTTCTTGGCCTCCATCTCAAGCATTCAGCCATGAACATCAAACGACAGTTTGAGTCTTCATGAGACAATGGGTTCTCTTCTTTCAGCAATTTTTGTGGTCCGAAGCTTGATTTTTCTCGCTTCAATGGTACTGATCCGACTGGATGGATCTATCGTGCAGAACAATATTTTAGTCTACATAATACTTTTGATGTCAACAAAGTTCCACTTGCATCATTTCATTTGGAATAGGAAGCTCTTCAATGGTACCGTTGGTACATCAAGGCTCATGAAGAGCCAAAATGGCCAGATTTTTGTCAGCTCCTTTTGCAATGATTTGATCCTAGTGCTTTTGATGGCTTCACAGGAGCTCTCACTAAAGTTCACCAAATTGACACTATGAGAGAGTATCATATAGAATTGAGAAACTAGCCATTCACACAGAAGGATTGTCTAATGAATTCTACAGGAGTTGTTGTATCAGTGGTCTTAAGGATGAAATCCGCTCATAGGTTAAAATGTTCTATCCGAACACAATGATGGAAGCCATGGGGTTGGCTAAGTTAGAAGAAGACAAGATTAAAGCCCAACAACACTCCAAACCCACTTTTGTTCCCTTCCAAAATATGGGTTCCCAACGACCTCCCATCCCGCCAGCTCCTCGACCAACTCCTATCAAGCATTTGTCTGAAACAGAGATGCAGGCACAGAGAGAAAAAGGGATTTGTTATAATTGTGATGAGAAATTCACTCGGGGACATTAATGTGTTCATCAAAATCTCTATCTCTTGGATATGGATTCTCCACCTGCCTCTAAAATTGGTGAAGAAGCTCCAGATACAATGTATGATCAAGTCAAGATTCAGGATCCTCCTATTGACCCCCCATCTTAGGACGACCAACCCGAGATATCTCTCCATGCTTTATCCGGCGTCACCCCCCCCCCAAACAATGTAGGCCAAGGGTTACTTCAAGAAGCTTCCTCTTACAATACTCATTGATTCTGGTAGCACTCATAATTTCATTGACACTCGGATCGCCAAACATGTTGATTGTTTTGTCCATCCTTGCTCTAACTTTGAAGTCATGGTTTCCAATGGGGTCACCTTACCTTGCAAGGGGAAGTGTCACAATGTGCGTATCTCTCTAGAATATTGAAACCTATGCTATGACATGTTTTCCTTGTCCCTAGGTGGATGTGATGTGGTTTTGGGAGTTCAATGGTTACACACACTTGGCCCCATCTTATGGGATTTTGCTGAACTTTGGATGTAGTTTTCCGTCAATGGGAAGCAACACAAATTTATGGGCTTACAACAAGGGTCTCTCCACATCATCAGTTCACATTGCCTAGAAAAGATCCTTAAGAAGAATTCACATGGTGTCATTGCTCAACTCCATTCCATTCAGATGCACCCATCAACGGTCTCCACTACTTCCTTGGATAGATATGTAGGTGTCTTTGTTGAACCAGTGGTCTTGTCTCCTTCAAGAGACCTTTCCGGTATGAATTTAGCCGCATCTACATCTCAGTAGGAAATGATGGCTATTTTCCATGCAGTACAGAAGCGGCAGCCATACCTATTAGGGAATTATTTTTGCATCAAGACTGATCTTTAGAGACTAGAAAATTTCCTACAACAACAGGTCTCCTCCCCAGAACACCTGAAATGGGTTATCCAACTCATGGGTTCTGCCTATGCGATCACTTACAAGAAGGGTAAGGACAATATGGTGGCATATGCTCCTTCTTGCACATTTGATGACCCAGATTCTCTTACAACTATTTATTTTCTTGTTCCAAATTGGTTGCAATCTGTTTAACAGGGCTATCTCTTCTATGAAATCCATGCTTCTTCATCGGCAAGGTGTTTTGGGTTCCTCAAAACGTATGACCGGGAATAATGTAAATTCTTTTGGAAGGGACTGAAAATGACAATTCAGTAGATGGTGGTTGACTGTGATACTTGCCAGGTCAACAAGGGTGAAACGAATAGACTGCTCGAACCCTTTCCCATCCCTACACAGATTTGGACAACTATTTCTATGGATTTCCTAGAAGCACTGCTGTGGTACAATACCACATCTGAAAGGACACCATATGAAGTAGTCTATGGACAGGCACCGCCATTTCTTCTTCCATACACCCTAAGCAGCTCCCCAGTTCAGGAAATTCACTCGATTCTTCGAACCGCAATCAGATTCTTCTCATTGTGCAACCCGAGGATGCTATAGGGGAACCACTCCTTCAGATTCTGCATCAATTTCCACATCTAAAGCTTTGAGGACAAAGCTTTTTCTAAGGGAGAGGGGATGTTAGGAACATATGTCAACACTTCTCTTTACTTTGTTAGTATATTTTTGTTGGATGCATATGCTTTGTAAGTCATCCCGTAGTATTTGTTGATCCATAGTTTGTATTATCCCATGGTATTGACCCATAGTATTGGACATATATGCTTTGTAAGTCATCCCGTAGGATTATATGTCCCATCGTATTGACCCATAGTACTGGGCATAGACTTACTATATAAGTGTTTGTTGAGGCCAATGAAGGAACCATGAAGTAATTTGTATTGAGATTTCTCAAAGGAGTTTGCCCCCTTGAAGTGGCCTGCGATCAATAAAGAGATTCTGAGTTCTGTTATTTTTGCTATCTCATGTGTTTTCATTAATTAATTATTGCAGGTTCTTCACAGGTTCTATGTATGCTTTATTCTAAAGGATTGTATAATTTTTTTTGGGTTGGATCTATTTGTTGTGATAATTCTATCTTGAATAGATCCCCTATTAAATATGTTTTGTAGGTTACTCTTGAAGAAAAATGGAATGGAAGGAAATAAACAATATTACTAACTTTAAGATGTTTGGCAGTGAATGTTGGGCACATATTCTAGATGAAAAATGGAAAAAGTTAGAACCCAAGTCTCACAAATTTATTTTCATTTGTTATTATGAGGATTCCAAATCAAATAGATTGCTTGGTCCATCTACCTAAGGTGTTATCATACAGCGAGATGTTTAACTCAATGAAGTATATCCTCCTTTTGAGTGTATTGAACCTCATGTTACCTTGAATTTTCCTTCATCTTCTGTTGCTCCTATATCTATTACCCCTTCCTCTAATTATGTGCCTAAAATTTATCCTAATTCACATTCTTATTCAAGTGATACACCTAAATGTACCAAATATACTAGTGTAATTCCTACTAATAATCCTCTTCATGTTTAAGCCCAAAAAACTCTTGAATATGCCAATTTGGAGATTGGTATCCATTTTGATAATCATTGGAATATATTTGAATTTTCTCTTATGACGAAAGTATTGGCCACAAATGATCCCTATACCTATGATTAGCCAAAGATAAACCCAAATGGGAGAAAACCATGACTCCTAAGTATAAATCGTCAATGAAAAACAAGACTTGGACTCTTGTTCCTCTTCCTCGAAAGAATTTATTTGGGTGTAAGTGGATATTTAAACAAATTTTAGTGAAGACAGATAGATTGAAATACATAAAGCTCAGTTAATACAAAAACGATTCTCCTAACGAGAAGGTATTGGATATACTGAAACTTTAACTCTAGTTGCAAAAATGAACACAATAATAACTATTCTTTCTCTTGACGCATTTTATCAATGGGGAATACACCAAATGGATATCAAGAGTGCATTTTTGAAAGGTGATCTTTGTGAATACATTTATATGAAACAACCACCTGGTTTTATTACTCCTAAAACTTCAAGTTTAGTATGCAATTTAAACAAGTCTTTATATGGTCTTAAACAAACACCTAGAGCTTGGTATGATAAAATTGATACTTATTTCTTGAAGAATGGTTTTAAGCAATGTATATCTGATCCAAATATATATGTTAAGAAATTTGATGATTATGTCCTCATTGTGGTACTTTATGTGAATGATCTCATCCTTACTGGAAACCATCTTACATTTATATAGGAAATGAATAATAATCTTAAAAGAAATTTTAATTGACTGACTTAGTCCTCTTGCATTAATTTTTGGGTCTACAAATTTGGAATATGAATGATGGTATATTCCTCTCTTAGTCCAAGTATTCTATGTTGGTTGTGGAGCTTGATTATCTTCTTGATGCAACCAAGCCCAATTGTTTCCCCCATCAGAATTTTAAAAAATGCATTGTAAAATGCTGTAAATTTGTTGCCATATGGATTGTTCTTAACTTGATCAATAATAGGTTTAATTAGTCGTTTATGGGCCCATGGTTCTGGGTATCCCATGGTATTTTCCAATGGTTATCCCTTTTTAAAATGAAGGCATTGTATTGCATCTATGTAGTGTGAAAGATCAATATGTCTGAGAAAGAGACTACGAGAGAGTGCAGAGGAAGTTGCAGTGGATGTGTTGCAAGTTGTATCCATTCATTTGTTGGATGAAATAATAAAAAGGATTGGATTTTTATCCATGTACGTAGCCCATATTGGGTGAACCACGTATATTGATGTCTCTCTTGTATTGTCTTCTTATGTGTTTCATTTCCACATTTTATTTTATGTTATTGCTTCACGATCTTGTTTTTTCTAACATGCTGCAAATTTACTTGCTTGATTTCATATGATTTATTGTAATCATTCTCCTATGCTATTTCAGTCTAGTGTAAAGTTAACTATTGATTGTGATAGTCTTCTTTTTGATACCACTGTGTGTCATCAACTCTTGGGGAGTTTGTTATATTTGAAACACAACATGCATGATATCTCTTTAGAACTCAATATGATTTCGAGGTTTATGTAAAATCCTCATGAAAGTCATTATAAAGAAGCAAAGAGAATTCTTAGATATTTATAGGGGACATTGCATTGCGGTGTTTTTTTATTCTAGCAGGGCTCTAGTTTTACTTCTTGGTTATACAAATTATGATTGGGAAGGGGATGCTTTATATTTAAGGTCTATTGTAGGGTACATATTTTAGCTTGGTTTAGGTCTGATTTCTTGGTCTAGTAATAAGTTGAGAAATATTTATCTTCTTGTGAAACAGAGTACAACACAACTAAGGAAGCAACTAAAGAAGCAGTGTGGATCCAACATGTTCTTACTTAGCTTGGACTAGTTTAGAAGTCTCCTATTGAAATAAGATGTGACAATCATAGTGCAATTCAACTTGCGTATAATTCAGTGTATCACTTGAAGAATAAACACACAGACTTGGATACTCATTACATTCAAGATATTATTGCAGACGATGTTATTTGTTTGGAGTATTGTCCCATAGAAAATCAAGAAACGGATATCTTCACCAAATCCATGAAATAAGCTTATTTTGTGTATCTTTGAAGTTTGTTGGGAATGTAGGAAGTTGTCATCAAGGGGGAATGCTAATGTAATTCCATCTTCTTCCATAAATGTGTTCTTCTCTCTAGTCATCATTAAGGGGGGGTGTTGTAATGTGTAATGATGTTCAATTTGATATCATAAGATTCTTATCTACCAAAGGAAGGCATAAATAACTCTAATATTATGTAAAAGGAATTATCCCACATGTCTCATGGATTAATATTCTCCTATTACCATTCATGATATAGGAGGTGGAAAATCATTTATCCCGCATGTATTTTGAGATGTTATTATTCCACATTATTCCATACCTCTAACTATACCAGCATCCTTGAGTGCAATAAGTGAGCCACCTAATACTAAGCTCTAAATTCTCTAGTTTAAGTCTCATATTTACTTTTTACTTCATATTATTCTTTTTTGTTTATGGCCGACATAATATTTATTACTTTTTACTTTGTATTATTCTTTTTTCTTTACTTTGTATTATTTTGTCACTCGACAAACTCGATAAACACTCTAAAATCTCATATTTACTTTATACTTTGTATTAAAAGTAAAAAGTAAAGTCTCTAGTTTAAGTCTGATATTTACTTTTTACTTTGTATTATTCTTTTTATCGACAAACACTCTAAAATCTCATATTTACTTTTTACTTTGTATTAAAAGTAAAAAGTAAAGTCTCTAGTTTAAGTCTGATATTTACTTTTTACTTTGTATTATTCTTTTTATCGACAAACACTCTAAAATCTCATATTTACTTTTTACTTTGTATTAAAAGTAAAAAGTAAAGTCTCTAGTTTAAGTCTCATATTTACTTTTTGCTTTGTATTATTCTTTTTCGTTTATGCCCGACATAATATTTATTACTTTTTATTTTGTATTATTCTTTTTTGTTTACTTTGTATCATTTTGTTACTCGACAAACACTCGACAAACTCGACAAACACTCAGCAAACACTGGATATATGCTACAAGATCTCCCTCATACTGGGCGCAATAGCTCAAGTGTAATATTGGATATTTCTAAAGAATAAGAAGAAAATACATTCTCATGGATGTTTACCCATTTGAGGTTTTACGATGTATATCTGGTGTATCATTTCTTTTCTCCTGTCTCTAGTTTCTTACTTTGATTATTGTTGCTTGTATAGATAGAATGACTAGTAGATTCTTGCTATTAATTTCTATGTTAGAAGACATATTTTTGAATTTTTATGGATATTCTCAATATTCTAACATCATGCATTTAGAAAAAATTTGTGTAGAAAGAAGAACATATAAAAACAAATAATTCCATTTATTCATAAAATTGATAATAAAAAGTAAAAATTATTTTGTTGAATAAATAACCATACAACCAAACCAATAACATTCCCGTCAACAACTCTTCATAATTCCCTTCAAATTAATATAAACCAAAAATAAAAACCCTCCTAAAGTGAGAGTACATGTTAGTTTCTAACCTCTCAATAACATAAATATATCTAATTCATTTGCTATTTTTGTTGTTGAGATTATCCATATATAGATAGCTCTTCCATATATAATAAATTAAAAAAGAATATCAACATATATCTATCTTAACAACTAAATAAGAGTCATTTAACTATAATATTATACCTTTAGATCAAAAATATTTATGACACATTTCGTGATAGTCGTTTTAGCAATTAATATATTAATTCATAGTTATTGAGCTTGACTATTAGAGTATATATAGCATGTTGAAAAATCACCCAACACATATAAGGTATGATATATGAGAGACGTGTTCTCATTTTCAAAAACATGTAAAAATGTATAGTACATTCTTAATAACGCCTTAACTAGATAAGCAAAATTTACATGATTTGGCTTATTAAGTGGATCATATTCTAATTAACATAGCAATAGAAAAAAAGGAATTATAAAAATATTTCACAACATGTAACATTTATGATGATTGAACCTTTTAAAAATAAGTTTAAATGTATATATATTTTTGTATAGTTGCTTTCATCTCATGAAAGTACGAATATTTAAGAAAGGAAAATTATTCTTGCTAATACAATAGTGTGTCACTACAACATGGATATTTGTTTTGGTCAGCTCCCTTTACATTCTTATAAGAGTATAAGTCCCAATTACATAGTCAATTTTGAGTTTAACCATATTGCATCGTGATGAACATTGGGCTCTCACATTATAGTCAATTTTGAGTTTAACCATATTGCATCGTGATGAACATTGGGCTCTCACATGATGTTATGTTTGGCTTTCTTGGTGAAAAGTCTAGTTACATTTTAATGAGGGGACATTCAACTGTCCCTATGTTATGAGGTATGGCAAATCATTCTATATTGAAGGGACTTATCAATATGCTTCAGATGGATATAGTTTTCAATCAACATATTGAGTAAGAAAATAAACTTATTGGATTATTTATTTAGAAAATGGTATTTTTTCAATAAAATACAAATTAATAAAGAAAATTTTATGGGAATAAATTTCCAAAAAATAATGACACATAAAAGTTACTGGTGAAAAATGTATATGAAGTTTACAACATAAAAACAATTAATATTGTTATCAAAACTTGTAACAAATAAAAATGATTTTTTTTCTTTTAAATAAAATGTATTACATGGTCAAAATAATATTGCGCTTAATAATATAGCTTCTATTAAATGAAAATTAAAACATATATTTTTGTCAATGGTAAAACAAATAATTCCCTAGTTGAAAATGGTAAAACCAACATCAAATCTATTTAAAGGCTTATGATCATTTACATCAAATAGTTCATCCATTATTAAATAATGTACCTTATCGGGTTATATTATGTAAAGAACCATCAATATAAATTTGTTAAAGTTACAACATGATGAGATATTCTCCAGGTCAATCTTGTGTGTCAAGATTGAGCCTCGTGTGTTGAGGTAGTGCCTTATAGGAGCCTGAGTTGGACTGAGGAAACTTGGAGAAGAATATTGAGTTGGACTTAAGAATGGTAAAGCTTCATGTGTTGAGGCAAGTGCTTTATATGTCAAAGTGATGATGTTGTGTAGTAATTCTAGTCAAGGCTAAGGCTGTGTGTGTCAAGACAAATATTCATGTGTTGAGGTACTGACACATGTGTTGAGGTGATTCTTTACATGTCGAAGTATGTATGGTGTGTGATTTACTGCTAACCATAGTTGAACTATTAAGTCTCCCCTAAGAACTGGCCACCCCTAGAGTGAATTAATTTAGCATATAACCACTTGGAACAATAGTAGGATAATATGATCACATCATTGGGAAAATCCCCTTAGTATATTTGATATGAAAATTAAGCTAGCACATGTGGACCATGCAGATAAGACAAGAGATCTGATAAAATATGAGAGAATTCGAATTGCACATAAAAGAATTAATTAAGAGATAATTCAAATTGTTAAACTTCAATAAATCAAGGGAGAACTCGAATTGATCACTACAGTGATGTTAACAAGAAATAATTAGTTAAGAGAGTTAAATAAGTGATAACAAAGAAGATCTAGTTAAATAAGTGTTATTGCATGCCGCCACTTATGTTAAAGTAAAAGACGACACTTATGTTAAACTAAAAGATGACACTTGAGTTGCGATACTTGCATGACGACACTTAAGTTAGCCACTTAGATAAGTGGGAAAGCTTTTTTGTTAAGGGGCGAGTTCATCCTAAGAATTAGTTCAATGAGTTAATGCACTACATGAGAAGTGGGGCACACTTCTTCATGCAAGATTGATGCATCCAGATGGAGGGCGATTTCATCCTGAAGTTAGAAGATAAAAATAGAATCTGATACATGTGAAGAATATATACACATGTTATACAAGATTGATGAATTCAATGTGAAGTGAATTCTCTTCTTTCTTGAAGACAATGTGCTTCTCTTTGAGTAGGATATTATTCTGAGACTCTCTTCTTTATCTTTCTCTTGCTCTGTAATTGCATCAGGGGTGCTTGATGTAAAATACATTCTCTTCTATCTATCAATATACTTAGGAATCTTTTGTTGGGGTTTTATCCCTCAAGTCATAGAGGGTTTCCCCAAGGTAAATTCATGTGTCAAATGTGATTGCTTATGTGAATGATTGTTATTTGATTTCAAGTTTATTGCAGCTATGAATTAAAGATAAAAAATTAACATGGTATCAGAGCTCAGGGTGTGAAAGATCTAAGTTCAACAATCAAGCTTGATCCTATGTATATCCTGAGTGTGCATAGTACTTGAAGAATTATGGATTCAATATCAGTAAGACCATAAGACTATCTTGAAGGAACTTTGAACTTCAATACTTGGAAGGACAAGATTATGAATATCTTGGAAGAGAATGATATGGATGGCTATGTATCCAGTGTTATTGAAGATCCTACTACTAATGCAGGGCACACCAACTTCAAGAAGAATCAATCCAAGGAAAAGAGGATCATTTATGATTTAGTGAAAAACAATTTGATGCCCATGATTACTCCATTGGACACCACAAAGGAATGCTTCGACACTTTGAAAAATATTTATGATAAGAAGGTTCCTAGTCAAAAGAGGGCATTGAATAAAAAGCTTCAAAATATGAAGATGGACAAGGATGAAGATGTTTCTCTCTTCTTCACAAAGATATCTCAATTAAGATATCAACTCATGAGCATTGGTGGATGGGAAATGATGATGATCTCATACATATTGCTTTTGATGGCCTTTCATATTCATGGGAGAAATTATTGGCTGTAGTAAATGGTCGAGAAGTGCAACCAAATTTTGAGAGACTATGGCACGATTTCCTACAAGAAGAAGGACGAATCCAAAGCAAATATGTTTCCTCCAAAGAAGAGAACCTTGCTCTTGCAGCATGGATGAAGAGAGGAAAGAAATATTTTTCTCATAATAATTTTTGCTCATCAAAGGAAAATGATCACAATAAATTTGATAAGTCTAAATTTAAATGTTTCAATTGAAATAAGAAGGTCCATTATGCAAGAGAATTTCATGCAAAGCAAAAAGGAAAGTTCAACGGTAGGTTTCATGCTTCTACTGCTACTGAAGATGAACCTATAAGAAAAAAGTAATCTGGTGATCAAGAAATGAGGAAGGAGTACTATCAAGTCTCATCCGTTTATGGATCCATTACCACTAGTGATGAGACATGGTTGGTGGATAGTGGTGCATCCAAGTGCATGACTAGATATGGGAGCGCTATCACAGATCTAAAGGAAAATAAGTTTTCCTGTAAGGTGGAGCTTGGAGATAATACCACCTATTCGATCCAAGATGTTGGATCCACTTTCTTTCAGTTAGAGTCAGGAGATGTATTACATGTGGATGGAATTTTTTTTCCCCGGATTGAAGAAGAATCTCCTGTATGTTTCGGTTCTAGAATATAACATATTTAGAGTTATCTTTATGGACAAAAAGGTGCTCCTATTGCCTAAGAATGAAGACTTGAACTCTGCATCAATGATTGGAGTCAGAGAGGGAGGTCTCTACAAAGTTCCTGGAAATCTTATTCAATCCATGATCCATGACACAATCAGTCCATGTGAGCTGTGGCATAGAAGGCTTGGTCATCTCCATTTCAAAGGGCTACCTGGATTGTCGAATATGGTGAAAGGTATCCATATTTAAATCTAATTTTATAGTGTTTGTAGAGGTTGCGCTCTTGGCAAAAAAATTAAGAAGAGTTTTGCAAGTAGTACCAATACATCCAAAGGGATTCTTGAATTGATTCATTTTGATCTATGGTCCTATGTTTGCTCCCTCCTTGAGTGGTTATTTTTATTATGTATTTTTCATAGATGAATTCTCTCACAAGTCATGGGTTTATTTTCTGAAAGAAAAGAATGAAACTTTCAAAAAAATTCAAGAGTTTAAAGCATTGTTTGAGAATCAAACTGGAAACCACATTCGTGCTTTGAGATATGATAATGGAGGAGAGTTTGATTCCCATGAATTCAATGACTTCTGTTGAGATGATGGAATAAAAAGAGAGTTGACTGTACCCTACAACCCCCAACAAAATGGCCCTGTTGAAAGAAAGAATAGAACAATATGTGAGGCTTCAAAAAGTATGATGTGTGATTAGGATCTGCTCACATCCTTATGGGAATAATACTCCAACATTGTTGTTTATATTCAGAACATAATCCCTCATGATATCTTGGTAGAAAAGTCTTCTGAAGAGATTTTCACTGGTCAAAAACCAGAAACATTTTCAGTTGTACTATTTGCATTCATGTACCAAAAGAGAAGAGGAAAAATATGGAGCCATCCAAAAAGAAAGGAACATTTTTTGGATATAGTGAGTCCTCCAAAGTTTATAGAATCTATGTTCCAAGACAAAGAAACATTGAATACAACAGAGATGTAAATTTTCATGAAGAGGCTACCTTCAAGTGTTCCAAAGAACTTCAATTTGATTCAGACATGGAGGAGCATGATACTCCTATGATGGAGAATCCATTTTCTAATTCTCCCCTTTTATATGTTGAGAGAGAGAATATAGAAGAGTCCATAGATCCTCTTGATCCTAAAGAACTAGAATATATGATAGAAATATCACTTGATGAAACTATTTCTAAGAGGAGATATGCATGGTATTGAGACATTTTGCAAGAGGCAGAAACACGTGCAGCACCTCCAGGCCCATCCAGAGAGCGAAAGAGACCTGAAATATTTCCAAGATATGTAGCACAGATGAGTGACATCAGTGATTCAGATCCGTCCACCTATGAAGAATCCTTAAAGCAGCAAGTATGGAAAGATTCCATGGTAGAATAATACAAATCTATCATGAAGAATGATGCGTGGAAGTGGTTCCTAAACCTGACGGGAAGTCCATAGTAACTTCCAAGTGGCTTTATAAAATCAAGAATGCAGTTGATGGAAGTATTGAAAAGTATAAAGAAATATTTGTGGCCCGTGGTTTCTCATAGAAAGAAGGGATAGGCTATGATGAGACATTTTCTCCTATGTCCAGGTACACTACTATTCGAACCATAACTTCCCTTGCTTTAATTTTGGATTGGAAACTTCACTAAATGAATGTGAATACTACCTTTCTCAATGGTGATGTTGAGGAAGAGGTTTACATAAAAAAACCTAAGGGGTTTGCAGATCATGGGAAGGAGTCCCATGTATGAAAACTTAAGAAAACATTGTATGGGATTAAGCAGGCCCCAACGGATTGGTATTCAAGGATTGAAAAATATCTTTTGAGATTCAGTTTCTCTAAAGGTTAAGCTTCCCCAACCTGTACTTCAAGGTTGCGAAGAACCATCCATTGATCTTGGTTCGCTGTGTTGATGAATTCTTCCTTACTAGAAAGGAGAAACAAATAGCTCGGTGCAAGTGGGAGCTCACTTCTGAGTTCGAAATGAAATACTTAGGTCATATGCACTATTTTCTTGTTCTAGAAGTTTGGAAAAGGAAAGATGAGATATTCATTTCTCAAGGAAAGTACATAGTTGATGTATCGCGAAGATTTGGTATGATAAACTATACATCCATGTCTACTCCAGTGGTGTCTGCTAAAGAGGATATGTGAGTCAGAATCTAGATCAGATCTAGTGGATCCTACCATGTATAGACAACTCATTTGTTCCTTGATGTATTTGATACATAGTAGACCAGACATATGTTAGGTAGTGAGTATCTTGATTCAATAGATGTTTGAGCCAAGACATAGACATTAGGTTGTTTCCAAGCATGTGCTTAGATACCTTCGAGGTACTATTGCTTATGGACTTAGATATGCTTCCAATGGTGGAGTGATTCTACTTGGATATGTCAACTTCGACTTGGGTGGTAGTATTCTGGACCAAAAGAGTACATCCAGATTATTTTTAGCTTGGGGTCGACTATGATCTCTTGGTCCAGCGGGAAGCAGGGCTCCGTAGCCAAGAGTATTACATAAGTAGAGTATATTGCAGCTAGTATCGCGTGCCGAGAAGGTGTGTGGATTAGGAAGCTGCTTTCTGGGTTGTTCAGTGAGAAGCTTGAGACTACTATCATTCGCTCTAACAATCATAGATGCACAATGTTCTCATAAAACCATGTGTTTCATGAAAGATTGAAACACATTGAGATGAAGTATCACTACATCAAATACATGGTCTAGAGAGGTTCCATAAGACTTCAATACATTGCTACTGGCGAGCAGATAACATAAATGTTGAATAATACTTTATCAGTGGTGAAGTATAGGTACTTCCGAGACAAGCTTGGCATGGCAGAGAATGCCTCCCTCACTTAGAGGGAGTGTTAAAGTTATAGCATCATGAGACATTATCCAAGTCAATCTTGTGTGTCAAGATTGAGCCTCGTGTATTGAGGTAGTTCCTTATTGGATCCTGATTTGGACTTAGGAAACTTGGAGAAGAATCTTGAGTTGGACTTAAGAATGGTTAAGC
The DNA here is from genome assembly GCA_027924585.1 of Larix kaempferi. NCBI lineage: Eukaryota > Viridiplantae > Streptophyta > Pinopsida > Pinales > Pinaceae > Larix > Larix kaempferi. The sequence goes on from BSBM01001536.1 coordinate 1,292,199, forward strand.
TTCATGTGTTGAGGCAAGTGCTTTGTATGTCAAAATGATGATGTTGTAGAGTCTTTTTAGTCAAGGATAAGGTATTATGTGTCAATATATATCCTCATGTGTTGAGGTGATGCTTAACATGTCTAACTATATATGGTGTGTGATGTACTACTAACCATGGTTAAGGTATTAAGTCTCCCCTAGGAACTCACCACCCCTAGAGTGAATTAATTTAGCATATAACTGCTTGGAACGATAGTAGGACAATATGATCACATCATGGGGAAAATACACTTAGTGTATTTGATATGATAACTAAGATGGCACATGTGGACCATGCATATAAGATAGGAGATGTGATAAGATATGAGATAATTCGAATTTCACATAAAAAAATTAATTAAGAGAGGGTTCGAATTGTGAAACTTCAGTGAATGTATTCAATGAACTCAAATTGATGTTCTAAAAGATGTACTCGTAGAAACTTTCCAAACAATTTGGGATTTAGAACCTGATATTGACCATTTAACTGAGATACAACTAATTCCGAGTCCAGTTTGAGGATTAGTTGTTGGATTCCAAGGGTGATAGCCTCAACAAGAAGCTCAATGACTATGCTATATTTGGCAACATTATTGGTTGCAGATATGAGAAAATAGGCTCCTGAAATTAAAAATTTATCATTAGGTGTGAAAATCACCCATGAGGTGGAAACAATGTTTCGAGAACTACGTCCAGCGCCATCCACATATCCCAAATATGTGAAGGTTTCTTATGACATCTTCCAAAGTGACAATGCCAAGCAAGATAAGTGTGTGCTTGGAATAACTAAAGTACATAAGTTTATACAACATAATACAACAAGTATTGCGAGGCATCAGTGCCTATGCAAAGTATTTCTTCATATAGAGACCATTTCTGATCTCAGATAGAGACCATTTATTCATAATTGATCAATCCATAAGCTCCTCTTTTTAACACAGTTTTGACAACAAGTGGGCCAAACCATTTTGGTACAAATTTCCCCTCTCCTATTTTGTCTTGGTTTTGGTCATAAACTAATACCAAATTGCCTTCTGAAAAGACTCGGGGATGGGCCAATTTGTCATATTGCGTTTTAAACCTTTTATTGTGTGCTTCTACATTTAGAGAAGATTTTCTTTTAGTTTCATTAAGAGAATGAAGATGGAGAAGCCTTTCTTCTTCTGCAAAAGTGTTAGGTAGGACTTTGAATGTTATTTTTAATGATGGGATTTCACATTCAATTGGAAACACAACCTCTTCTCCATAAACCAATTGGAAAGGAGTGAATCTAGTTGTGATTTTAGCAGTGGTACGTTAATCCCAAAGAGAGGAAAACAACATTAAGTGCCAGTTAGTTGTTTTCTTATTGATTGTCCACTGCAACATAGTTTTCAAAACCTTGTTAATGGATTATACTTTTCCATTAGATTGAGCGTAATATGACAAGGAAAATTCCTACTGCAATCTTAACCTGTTGGTAAGTTCATCCATAAAGGAATTCCTAAAATGACTTCCGTTATCAGTAATGATCTCTTTGGGTACACCAAGCCTTGCTATCATGTGATTGAATAGAAAATATGCTGTAGTTTTTTCCATGCAGTTGAATGTAGGCATCACCTCATCCCACTTGGTGAAGTAGTCCAATGCTACTACAATGTAGTGATGGCCATTGACTAAAGGAGGGTTGATTGTCATAAAATCAATGGCCCATTTTGAAAATGGAACCACGGTTACTCCAGGGTGTAATGGAGAATGATGTGCATGCATTTTTATTGTGTATATTTGGAAAGGGTGACACTTTTTGATAGCATTTATGCAATCTTTAAAGATTGTAGGCAAAACGTATCCTGCACGCAATATTTTATGGGCAGTTTCCAACCCAGAAAGATGACCCCCACATGCCCCAACATGGAAATCCTTCAAAACTTGTTTATCTTCCTAGTGTATTAAACAACGTTTTAAGATCATGTCTACTCCTCGACGGTACAAAGTATCCCCTATGATGAGTTATCTTTGTGCTTGTTGTCGAATGTGACATCGTTCAATGATATAAAACTGAGGGTCAATCCTTTGGGTTTGGAGATATGTGATGAATGTTCCATACCAATGATCTGATATTGCAATGAGGAATACATGTTGGTCTGCCCAGGATTCAACGTATACAATATCCTCATTATCGCAGGTTAGCTCAGACATTAGTTCCGCAAATGCCAATGACTTCTTGGCTTTAGCATTTTTTAACTCGAGATCGAACTCTTGCAAAATTACTATCCATTTTGAATATTTTCCACCGATAATATGGCGGGATAGAATGTGTTTCATGGGGTTCAGCTCAACCACTATGGTTGTTTTTATTGGAAGTATATAATGTCTAAGTCTTTGGACAACAAGAACCGTTTCTAAGGCCAACTTTTCAACCTAGGAATACCTCAATTCAGGACCTGCAAGGCCCTTACTAAGATAGTAAATAACATGTTCTTGTGATGATTCATCTTCTTGTGCCAATACCATTCCTATGGTGAAACTAGATGCTGCCAAATATAGCAAAATGTATCTACTATAGTTCAGAGGAATAAGTACTCGGGAAGATACCAAAGCTTTCTTTATTTCATCAAATGAGCATTGAGCTTGGTCATCCCATATGAATAGTGCATCTTTTTCTAGGAGACACATGAAACCTTTAGCTTGTTCAACAAAATCTACGACAAATATTCTCAAGTAGTTATGTTTCCCTTGAAGGCTTTGAAGTTGTGTTATTGTTTTCGGGGAAGGAAATTGAAGTATTGCCTCAACCTTGAGGGGATCCACCATAATCCCCTTTTTTGATACGACGAACCCAAGTAATCTCCCAGATTCCACACAAAACATGTGTTTGTGTGAGTTCAACCTAATGTTGTATTTGCGACATCAAACAAAGACGACACATAAATGTGCACTATGTTCGGCTCTCCTTTTAGATTTGGATGCCAAGTCATCAAGATAAACCTCAACGATTTTATCAATATCATGAAATGAATATGACATGGCTCTTTGAAAAGTAGCCCCGACTTTTTTAAGGCTAAATAGAATTTTCCAATATGCAAAATTCCCCCAAGGGAATATGGAAGTTGTTTTATGATGGTATTCCTTTTTATCTGGATTTGGTTGTAACTGGAGAATCCATCCATACATGAAAATATTTCATTCTCGGCACACTCATCTATAAAATGATCAATGAAGGGCGTTGCATAGTTTCTTTGGGACAAGCCAAATTTAGATCCCTAAAGACAGTACAGACCCATATAGTTCCTTGCTTTCTATTGACAGGAATAGGATTGGATACCCATTTAGTTAAAGGAACATGATAGATGAAGCCAACTTTCAATAGTTTTTCAACTTCTTCTTTGATGGAAACCGATTTCTTAGGATTGACTGGACATAGCTTTTGTCACACCGGTTTAACATTATAATAGGTTTTTATCTCGTGTTCAACTATGTTGGTGTCAATGCTCGACATTTCTTTGTAAGACCAAGCAAACACATCGTGAAACTCTTTGAATAAATAAGTATAATGTACGATTTCCTTTGGAGATAAATCCACACATGTATTGATGTTTTCAACGATGCCAGGATTAATGGATATATTGATTGGAATGGTTTTAGAAATATTTTCCAAATTTCCTTCTGAACTCACATTGTGTGTTTGGATGGGGCATTGGTATTTTTCCATGTCATCATCAGGTAAACATTTTTGGGTTTGACCTCTAACGAATCTATCTTTGGAAGAAATTAGGATCCATGATGCATATCTTCCTAGGGTCGTTCAGATATATTCATGACTTCAAGGATGGCTTCATATGATGAAAAAGTCTGATGCAGGATATCATGAGTACTAGGAGTGTTAATGGCCCATATTGGTGAAGTGTAAGGATCATATTCCTCCATATGGGGAGTATTTTGATCCAAATCTTCTGAAGCCATTTGGATAGATTAATATGAAAGCTCTGCAGTAGATAGGGGTACATTAATCTCTATTTCATTATGTTGCATATAAGTTGGTGTATTTCCGTCACTATTTTTTACTAAGATGTCCTCCTTTGAGGCTCCCTCCGATGAGGTGGAGACAAATTCTGGTATGGACTTAGAATTTTTTTTAATGGAAAGTATACTTCTGATTTAATAGTGAAAATTGGAGCAGTGTTAGGGGTCAATATTGGTGGTGGAATCGTGAAAGTTCCTACCCCAATATCTTGAATCACCGTTTTAGAATCGCCCCCTACAAAAGGTACATTCGAGTGGAGATTAGTTTCAGGTGTGTAGTAGTCTAGTTGATCGATCATGGCAATCTTGTCTTGGTGGGGGAACCGAATAACTCATAATACTGAAGAGACTACAACCTTCATATTATGTATTGAACTACGTCCCAATATAAAATTGTAATCTATGGGTGTGCCCACTACCTCAACATCTACTTGAACCGTTTTACCTCCCAGTTCAATTATACAAGCCATGATAAGTCCATGAGGAGGGAACAAATGACCATCAAATGATTTGAGTATTGTATGGGATGGTACTAAGGTGGGTAACACCAAATATTTCCAACATGCTAGTGACATGACACAAGCAGGGATAATTTTAAGAACCCCCCTCAAATTTATATGTACTAGCCTAGATCCATATCCTAGGTTCTATCAAGCGCCGAGAGGGATCAAATCTCTTGAGGTGCAAACCTCTCCTTGAATAGCTCCTTGAGTGCAATACCTGAGCCACTTAATCCTAAGCTCTAAAGTCTCTAGTTTAAGTCTCATATTTACTTTTTACTTTGTATTATTCTTTTTTGTTTATGGCCGACATAATATTTATTACTTTTTACTTTGTATTATTATTTTTTGTTTACGTTGTATTATTTTGTTACTAGACAAACACTCTAAAGTCTCATATTTACTTTTTACTTTGTATTAAAAGTAAAAAAGTAAAGTCTCTACTTTAAGTCTCATATTTACTTTTTACTTCGTATTATTCTTTTTTGTTTATGGACGGCATAATATTTATTACTTTTTACTTTGTATTATTCTTTTTTTTTACTTTGTATTATTTTGTTACCCGACAAACACTCGACTCACAAGATCTCCCCCATACTGGGTTGTAGAGCGCGTCTCGGCGCAATAATAAATGGGTGAATCTCCTTAATATATAGGAAAATTTGAAGGCTATTTTATCAATAATATAATATGTATATATAATTTTTTGGCTAATAGGTAATTCTATTATAGAATCTTCTAAAATCTTGGCGAATATTTCACTAAATTATAATATATTGTAAAATTTTGATGAATATTTTACTGAATTATAAAATATTGTGAAAACATGGCAAATATTTCATTGAATTATAAAACATTGTAACGTCTTGGTGAATCGTTTCCCAAGGAGACTTGGCTTTTGATCATGTAGATCATTAAGGTAGTGCAACAAAAGAGCATATACCAGCTCTCAACTCTAGACTCTCTCTATTCCTAGACTCTCAAATGAACAAATGCGTGAATGAGGAAAGGAGGGATTTACTTATGCATTTCCAAGCAATATTCGGTCACTCGCGACTAAAGGTGTCGATGAAACATAACTGCACTAACTAGATTCAAGGAAAGTGGGGACTCCCCTTTTTATGTCTTCTCTTAATGGTCCAACGGACATGTGTGGACCCAAATAGTGACAGACTAACAAACTGATATATTTGAACACTTTACACTGTGGAGTGATTATGGTACCACAAATCATTACTACAACGTGGAGTCTTATCAAAATCCACAACCTTAATATAGTGTATGAAATCCCAATTAGCTTATTTTCCAAACCACCCATTTTTAATCTACCCTCTAAGAAAAAAATAACCCGCCTATCTTTTTATAGATATGAATACCATTTTTTCCTTTATTCTGTTGACAATCAAAATCTGAATTATGTCATTTGATTTAGAATTTTTAGAGTTAATTAAAAACTTGGAAGGATGATTAGAAATAAGAACATACACTAACATGAATAGAAAGCACATTAATGCACAATCATGCATATCTAGAACTACTCCATTAAAGACTACATTTTCTTAAATAAACTGAGGTGGTGTTAGTATCCATGTCCTTGAAATTTTCAAAGTGTGCAAAATGCTAAAAAAATGGTTTAGCACTGTCATTGAATGCAAAAGATAAGATATCAAATAGAAAAATGTCTACATCACAGGACAAACATCCCTTGTACATATTATATATAATCATGATGGAAACGAAGTATCATGTTCCAACTAAATCATATATCCATCATACATAACTAGATCCATTTATGGATGATGACACACATCAAAACAAATCACCAAAAAACATTTTACATTTGAATGACCCTTACAAAAAACAAAATACTGTAAAAAAAATACCAAACCCAACAAATTTAGGTTACAAATAGAATTGACGAACTTGGTAACACAAATAAAAAAATATACCAGTCACAAGCTTCTCAATACAAGTAATAGAATATACCAGGACGCTTTAGACAACTCTATAGGAAGACAATGCCAAAATAATTACCATTCCACTATAGCCCCATCATTATAATAAATGTGCATTCATTTATATTACAAATGTCTCAAACATCAACAAGAAAAGACAGCAAATATGAACATACAAACTCTCATGAACACCTCAGGTCCAATATCAATTGTAGAGCAGGATCCTAATAAAAGCGTATTTTAAAAAACTAGGTCAAATTTAGTTTGACTATATTAAAACCATGTGGTATCTATCCATAAAGAGTAGCAACCACTAACAACGTATAAATGTCATTCGATGGTTTAAACATGACAAGGCATAAAATAAATCATATCTTCTAAGCTCTATAATGCTTTCATGAAACCAATACTCCTAGGATAGATAAAAACCCTAAAAACATCAAATGAGCCCTAAGAATCAAGAACGCGATAGAATTCAACAAGCCTTTAAAAACATCCATGATAAAAAGCATGATAAAATGAAAATTTACAGTATAAGAATCTATTGTAGCCACGGATAAAAAGCATGATGAAAATCATACTGTGTTAATTATTGGATAAAAATCATGATGCGAGTCTGTATCCTCTGATAAATTGCATGTGCAGTATGCCCCTTCAAGACCCGAGATTTCAACAATGAAGATGCTGAACAAAGATTAAAATGTCGAGAAAACTAAGAATGAAAAGTGGAATCACATAATTTGGAACCTTCACCCTGCAAGTGCAATCCAATGTGGGTGAACCATGAATCACTGCAACCATTATATATTACCAATTTGCCAATGATTTTCCCTCCAATATTGGAAATCAAGGGCTCAAATAAGGTATACACATGAAATTGACTAAAAATATAGGTGAATGCAACCATATGCCTTAATTACACGAAAAATGGAGGGGGAAATAACCCTTGGGAGCCTCCATTACTAAAACTCAGGGGCGAAGGAATGATTCCACTGGAATCTCTTTAGAAATTGAGGGCGAAAGATAGACCATAGGGAGATTTTGCTAGGGTGAAAAATAGGTTTTTCATTTTCCTCATTAAAATATGGGAGGCTATTTGTTTTGGATTTATTCATTTTCTAATAAATATTGGGCGAATATATTTCAACTAAAAAAAAACCTTTCCATATAAGAAAATATCCCACTAAATTTCTGTAACCCCCTTAATTCAGCCCCTAAAATTATCCATGGACACAAGTTGAGGCTCCTTCATCCACAACGGTTTGAAAAATGTTCTTACCATGTGAAGTCACTTTAATCTGAAATGCGATTTGTGACGGAATCCTACATGTCAACTGTTCTAAATCAAAAGTTATCATATTGTTTTCAGATGGATTGATAGCATCGATAACAGACAATAGTTCCTTTCGTTGAGTAGGAAAAATTTGCAAAACTTTCAAGGATAACATTACACAAGGAGGTTGAGATAATTCTTCAACCACATTGTAGTTTTGAGCAACTCGCACATTAGGATTGTGTGTTGTTCTATGGAAAACCCCTTTTGGAGGTTGCGGTACTATGTCTATGGTTGGTTTCTCAATTGTTAGAGAACCACTAGGTCGAGATCCAGCTGTTTCGGCATCATTCAAAGGTGTGTCATAAGAACGAACCTTGTTTGAATGTTTATTTAATGTTCACCAATCGTGAAGATATGAGCATTGGGTGGATTTCCCCCTTGTAGGGGGTTTACCTAGTTTCTGTTATTTTTTCATAATTTAATTCAATATGATATAGGATCTTAATTGAAAGAACAACATGTACAACATATCAAACATAAGAGATAAGAGACAAGAGACACAAAGCATTTCATAGGGGAAAACCAAGAAGGCAAAGAACCTCGCAACTTCCTCAGAGATAGAATGAGCACCAATACAATGATCACAAAGACCAAACCCCAAGAGATAGATGACTGCAATAGCTACTCCTCCTCCACTTGTGTGCACACCTCCTCTCTCTCACTAATGCAAAGTGAGTGAGTGAATGAATAAAATGAGAGACACACGCTCTCTATTTATACAATGACTTGACTTGCCTTTTACTCTAACTGGGTCAACCTCCCTTAGGAGAGTCTAATAACCCATTACCACTTGTAACTGGGCTGACCCCACTAGGGTGGTCTAATAACCCTTTAACCCACATGACTCATACAGGGCTAACCCCACCAAGGTGGTCTAATAACCCATCAAATATAAGTTATGACACTTACAATATAACTTGCGACACTACTCAGGGGTCTAATGCCCTGTCATACATGGGAGGATGGACCTCAATGACTTTACATGACTCAAGTACAATAATGACTTCTCCGACCTGGAGGAACAAACATCTACATCGTAGGTACAGCGATAGATTACAAATGATGACACTTCTGATCGGAGGAATAAGACATCTCTGTCGGGGATACAATAAAGTACAAATGTAATACATACAATATACAACTGAATATCTTCCGAAGTTACAAATACATCAACACTCCCTTTTAACTAGGAAGGTATTCTCTTGACATAGGTCATCAATAGATATCGACATGAGTCTTCAATTCTAGAGTTGGATCATCATCACTGGATCACGGAGTATCATCGTCACTGCTGTTGTATTCTTCATCTCTATCACTGGGCTAACTCTCAATTCTTCTCGTCATAGGAAATTCTACAGAGCCAACCCTTTTTCATGCTGGATGTAGGCCTAGCCTCCTGTAGGTCTTCATCATCTCTGCGAGCTTACCATCCTGTGGAATCATCAGGATTGATTACGTGCATCAACAAAACCTCGAAAGAGCATCCCAAGAATTTTACGAGCACACAAATAAACCTATCGGATCTCCCAGGATCTTTTACATGTGACCACAACAAAACCTCGAAAGAGCATCCCAGGACTTTTACGAGCACACAACTCAACCTATCAGATCTCCCAGTATCTTTTACATGTGGTCAGGAAAAACCTTAAAAGAGTGTCTTGCAACCTGCAAGATCTCTAAAGAGCATCCCATGACTTTTACGAGCACACAGCTCAATCTATCGGATCTCCAGGGCTGATTACATGCCTTCTATAGCAAAACCTTGAAAGATCATCCCAGGACTTTTATGAGCAGATAGATCAACCTATCGGATCTCCCAGGATATTTTCTATCCTACCTATAGCAAAACCTCGAAAGAGAGTACCAAGACTTTTATGAGAACACAGTTCAACTTGTCGGATCTCCTAGGATATTTTATATGCTACTTGCACAACTTGTCCATGGCCACAAAGTATCAACCTGATACTCATGATCCACTTGATCATCCTCGCATGAAGTATACTCCTCATGCTCATGATCATACGGATCATCATAATACAAAGCATCACCCTGATTGAAATGATCCCATTGATCATCATCACACAAAGCATCACCCTGATGCAAATGATCGAACTGATCATCATCACAGCATCGTCCTAATGCTCATAACACATGATCAAAATGATCATACAAAGAATCCACCTGATGCATATCATCACACATGATCATCCTGATCATCGTCATACATAACATCATCTGGAGCATCGTTCTGATGTTCATCACACAACGCTTACATCCACAGCCATGGGAAGGAACCTCCTACCACCATGCTTGGAATGGCTCTTGCAAATGTGTCCCATCACTTCCTCCTCAAAGTATCTTCTATCTAAAGAACACCAAGCCTCTCTCTGAAGTACTCGAACTTCACTCTGGCTAGTGGTTTGGTCAACACATCTACAATCTGCTCATCTGTCGCAACATATTGGAGCTTCACTACTCCTCTCTGCACCATATCCCTGATATAGTTATATTTGATCTCGATATGCTTCGACCTATCATGGAACACATGGTTCTCATACAACTTCACACAACTATGCGTGTCACAAAAGATACAGGTAGCATCCAACTGGAGATCAAATAAATCAGACAGTAGCTTCCTTAGCCATACTGCCTCACAACTAGCTGGACAAGATGCGAGATACTCTGCTTCGGCTGTACTCAGTGCTACACAAGATTGCTTCCTGCTAAACCAAGAGATCGCACCTGATCCCATACTGAAGCAACACCCTAAAGTTCTCTTCCTATCTGTAGCACTACTTGCCCAATCTGAATCAGCATAACCATCCACGTTAAACTTTTGATTCGCATCATACTTGAGCCCATAATCAATTGTACCCTTCAGGTACCTCAGCATATGCTTTACAACAATCATGTGAACATGTCTAGGATCTGTCAAAAACTGGATCAAGTTGTTCACCGCAAAGCAAATATTTGGTCTCGTGTTCGTTAGGTACATCAAGGACCCAATCATGTGACGATACATCGTGGCATCAACCGACTTTGATGAAGCAGCACTCAATAGATTCAGGTTCGATGCCATAGGTGTGGCCATGGCATTGCAGTCAATCATCCTGAACCACTTCAGGATCTCTACTGCATACTTCCCTTGTCCAAGGAATATTCCACCTGCACTCTGCTACACTTCCATATCTAGAAAGTAATGCATCATACCCAAGTCCTTCATCTCGAACTCGGCAGCAAGCTTCCTCTTTGTATCGGCAATCAACCTATCCTCTCCTATCAAAAACAGGTCGGCCACATACAATAGGACTATCACTGGATTTCCTTCCTCAACCTTGTAGTAAAGGTTGGAATCCTTTTTACTCTTGGTAAATCCTAAACTGGACAGGAAGCTGTCTATCCTACCGTACCAAGCCCTGGGTGCTTGCTTCGATCCATACAAGACTTTCTTCAATCTGCACACATATGACTCCCTCTCATGTGTCTCAAAACCAAGTGGCTGCTCCATTTACACTTCCTCTTCGACTACACCATTCAAGAAAGCTGTCTTGACATCCATCTAGTGTATCTTCCACTTCATTACTGCAGCTAGAGCAAGTAATATTCTGATGGAAGTTTATTTGTCTATAGGTGCAAAGGTCTCTTCATAATCTATCCCTTCTTTATGGGAGAAGCCACAAGCCACAAACCTTGCCTTGTATTTCTCTATGCTGCCATCTGTAGCATGCTTGATGTTGTAGATAGACTTGGAAGTCACAACAGACTTCCCTTATGGTCTTGGGACCACATCCCAAACATCATTCTTCATGATTGACTGGTATTCTTCGATCATGGCATCCTTGCATTACTGTATCCTTGATCCTGGGAACTTCAGATTCTTCAATATCTTCAATAGGCGGTTTTCTTGAACTTTGTTGCTGGAACAAATGTTGTTGTCCTTCTTTTGTAGGTGACTGTACACGATCTTTCCTACAAGTCAAATTCAATTGCATGATTAGAAACTTCTCATAGTTTTCAGAAAACATTCTTACATATAAAGACATATGTCATACAATCATGCAATTATCTTAGCCAATGCTTCAATACAACATTTATCCATATCCCGTAACTTTCTAGATGCCTTCCATCTCTATCAGAACATTGTTAAGAGTGTGCACAACTCCCAACATGTAAACAAAGAGGTTTCATTCTAGATAAGTAGCAATGGAATGTTGTACAATACCACAGGCCACTTACCCATTACTTGCATATTAGTAGTATCCTCTTCATTAATGCAACTTTTCTAAAATGCATAATATACATCCTAAATCATAAGTATGTACATGACTGAACAACATCATTTAAGTAATCATATATATAACAATTCAAATACTTATCTTTGTTTGGTTGTTGGGTGGACTCCCTCTCGATCTTTGCTTCCTTGTAAAAGCTACTGGAGTGTGCTCCCTCTTGATCTTTGCTTCCTTTATAATATCATCATGATTATATGTCTTTGAAATTCTGTCCATCCTGGACCACTATGCATGTTTAAGTGTGCACTAGGGTCATCATTATGTCATCCTCAATATCTCATACATAATCATACATTCATTAGTATAATCTCAATACTATCAAAACATTATGATTCTAAATAATCTTAAACATGTATGGTCATGATCATTTCATACACAGGTAATTTGCCACAAGTGTTAGTATTCAAGGTTTCAGGGAGTACTTCTTTTACTCATGCATATTCTTATTTGACCATAGGACTCTTCTAGTTTTTCATATCATCAATAAAAGTAAGAAGCATAATATGCATAAACCCATGATTACTCAAACTTATAAATTCATGAATAATCATTATCAATCGTACAATAGTATACTTATATAAGATCCTAACACAAGGTAGGATTCTAACTTGATATAGGAAAAACATACCTAGATTATCATGTTTGCGAGTTATGTCGAACATACCCAAACAATGTCTTCTTTGTTCTCTTGTGCTAGTAACCTGCATATCTCATAAGTTAAGCATTGTAGAACCAAATTATACATACCTCGTAAGTAGGGATTCTATGTGATCAATGGCTATGGATGAGTCTTTGTCTTCATCTCACCATGGTCATATGTTCTTGAATTAGAACTTGAATTGTCTTTCTTGATGTACCTTTCACGTTAGCGGACAACATCATCCTCATACAACACCACAGTGCATTAGTACAATCACAAGTGTCATAACCTTGTCGAGATTGCTTATAATCTTCTTATGTAAGGCCTTAGCCTCATCTCCCTTTGGAACTAGAACTTCTTCACTTATGTAGGTGTCTAATTCATTCTCTTCTAGGATTAACCCAATCCACTTTGATTTGTTGAAATTGGATCTAGAGGTGGCTAGGGTTTGAGAAAGAAACCCTAAAAATTCAAACTTTAAATTTCAAAATTATGATTGGATGGAAAGATGTGCCTTGCTGAGATGATCAAGCTGGTATACTTCAATTTTGAAATCTCCAAAATTTGACCCCTCAAAATTGCCTTTGAAACTTTCGGATTTGTAATTTCTGGTTTTCTGGTTTTCTAGTCAAAATCCTGAACTAGGGTTTGATAATGTTCAGGGTTCTACCCAGTCAAAAAGATTGATATTGGTCTCTAAGCTTCGGTGTTTTTGAGGAGCATCCATCCATGGTCTCATATTCCAAAAATTCCAACTTTTACAGAAACCCCAATTTTCCACCTTTTCGATAAAAATCCCGAACTAGGGTTTGATGGAGCCCGGGGTTCTTCCCAACAAAAAAGTATGATATTGGTCTCTAAATTTCGATTTTCTTGAGTATCATTCATGCATGGTATCAGATTCCAAAAATTCCAACTATTTCAGAAACCCTAATTTCCCGGAGTAGTGATAAGCCAAGAAAGAAAGTGCTCAGAATCCAATTATGTTTGGATAGAAATATATGCCATATTGTTTTTGGTGTAAGTCTGAAATTTCGGATCCTGAGGGTCTAAATCTTGTTCTTATGGTAGAATGACCTGTCATATTTCCAACCCCACAGATTTGAGCTCTAATGGATTGTCTGAGAGAGAGATATGCTAAATGTTGCAACGTGACCTTTTTTATGGGATGAAACAGTATATCAAACTTGTACGGAGTGCCACATGTTGTTGTTTCAACTTTGGCCTATGAAACCTGGACCTGTGAAACTAAAGTCTGTGCCCTAACTGTCACTTTTTACGTAATTCCATTTGTAGCTTCCTAGCCCGAGATATGACCTTTTTTTGCAGGTCACCTGTTTAGGACTACATTCTGGAAGAGGCCGAAACCCTAACTTGTATGGATCATATCTCACAAAGTACAACGAATATGAGGTTTTCCTTCAGACACAAGGTACATGGGGATGTTATATTTTCCTTTTAAAAGTTTTAGATCCTGAAACTTTGCCAAAACTGATTTATAGCGAAAGTGCCACGATGACTTGTTTTTACTATATCAAGCCCTAGCTTCCAATTTGTCGCAAGTGCAACAAATGTCATAAATGCCATACAATGCTTTCCTTTAGGCTAGCTTTGATACCATGTTAGTTTTTAATCATTTAATTCAATATTATATAGGATCTTAACTGAAAGAATAACATGTACAACATATCAAACATAAGAGACAAGAGACAAGAGACACAAAGCATTTCACCGGGGAAAACCAAGAAGGTGAAAAACCCCACAACTTCCTTAGAGATAGAATGAGCACCAATACAATGATCACAAAGATCAAACCCCAAGAGATAGATAACCACAAAATCTACTCCTCCTCCACTTATCGCACACCTCCTCTCTCTCACTAATGCAAAGTGAGTGAGTGAATGAATAGAATGAGAGACACACACTCTCTATTTATACAATGACTTGACTTTCCTTTTACTCTAATTGGGCCGAACTCCCTTAGGAGAGTCTAATAAACCATTACCACTTGTCACTGGGCCGACCCCACTAGGGTGGTCTAATAACCCTTTAACCCACATGACTCATACACGGCTGACCCCACCAAGGTGGTCTAATAACCCATCAAATATAAGTTATGACACTTACAATATAACTTGTGACAATACTCAGGGGTCTAACGCCCCATCATACATGGGAGGATGGAACTCAATGAATTTACATGACTCAAGTACAATAATGACTTCTTCGACCCGGAAGAACAAACATCTCCATCGGAGGTATAACAATAGAATACAAATGACGACACTTCCAATCGGAGGAATAAGACATCTCCATCGGGGATACAATAAAGTATAAATGTAATACATACAATATACAAATGAATATCTTATGAAGTTACAAATAGATCAACAGTTTCCTCATGGTGGAGGTACTGGCACCGCAACAACCATATGCTGTTTTTGGGGGAAATTTTGAGTTAGGACAACAAGTTGTTGTTTCCCTCCTCATTGTGACAACATTCGACGAATATCATCCATGTGAGGAAAAAGGTGAGTAGGATGATACCCTAGCAAATTTTGCAAGGGTATTTGTTTTTCTAGTTCTCCTGATTGCTTATTGTAGGATTATTCACGTTAGGTGCATCTCCCGTCCCAGAATTAGCATTGGGATTCTTTTTATGTTTCTTATTTTTTTCCTTTTGGGTATGCAATTTGAACTATAAGTACTTCAGAAGTTTGGGTGGGAGTTGCGGATTGTCGTGTTTCCTGGCCATCTATGGGTTGTGAAGTATAAACATACATTTGTACCAATTGTTGGGTAATCTGTACAAGTTGGTTGATGGATCCAATCAAACCATCGATATGAGGTCCTTTTGGCGGCCTAGCTGGATCAGACGCAGGTCTTACATCATGAGGTATTAAATAATAAAGTGTGCCTAATTGGGAATATATCAAATCCATCTATTGAGCACTCTGAATGAGTTGTTCTTCAGTCATGGCTCCTGACATGGCTACATATTTGGAAATAGTAGGTAATAGTGATTTTATGAACCAATATGCTAAGAATTGATGTGGTATTTCAGCTTTTATAATCCTTCGACGCCTCCTCCATTCGTGGATATGATCGGATATGTGAGTAGAAGTGGACTACCTAAGTGAAGTCAAAAGTTCTGTTCCCATCTCATATTGGATAGGTAATTGAAAACGTATGAGAAATACCATAGCTAAAGAAGAAAATTCCGTGAATGTATTGCGAGGAAAATTAATGTACCAATTCACAGCAATTCTCGTTAGGGTCCACTAAAATAATATTAACCTAATAATATCATCAACTAGGGAATTGGATGAACACCACAAATGGAATGTCATCACATGATTTGATGGATCTTCCCTTGGTTATCTGTAAAGCTTGGGTATGTCTGAGGGTAGTTTAGTTGTATGGCTTGCCATCCATTTAAATGTAGAACAAGATCATTAGTTAGGCGAGATAAATCCAGTAGATTCAATGTGGCTAGAAATGGTGATTTGACTAGTGCCGTAGAAAATGATTGATATGCAGTTGAATCTTCATGGCTCCATTTTTGTTGTCCTTGGGCTTGATAAGAATTCCAGGAAGGATTTCCTCCTTGCGGAGGTTGCATCCAAAAAGATTGGTTACTTCCTGAATGTTGTCCATTCCATTGTGGAACAGGATGCATGTATGGATTTCCCCCTTTGGAAGGTATGTTCCAATAAGATTGGTTACTTGGTGGAACATGAACATTCCATTGCGAGATAGGATTAATGGGTGGATTTCCCCCTTGCAGAGGTGGACCCCAATAAGATTGGTTACTTGTTGGAATCTCAGCACTCCATTGATTGTTTCCTTGGTTTTGATAAGCATTCCAACGTTGATTTCCCCCTTATGGGAGTGGTTCCCAAGAAGTTTGGTTACTTCCTGGAACTTGCCCACTCCATTGTGGAATAGGGTTGATAGGTGGATTGCCTCCTAGTGTGATCTTTGTTGGGGGTATGGCATTTCCCACATGATTTGTGCTGTGAAAAGTTGGAGGATGACTTCTTGAGGAATTTCCACTAACACGTGGAGCATAACCCCAATTGGAATTATTGTTCCATAGTCCATTGGTTCCGCTAGGAATATTAAGATTCCATGGTGAAGGGTTTCACCTAGAAGTAGAACTTGGAAAAATGTTAGGTATACCAAGAGGATTTTGGTTTACTCCTTGATTGTTTTGACCTTGATTAGACAAACCATATGGAAAACCCATATTTGGTAAGGAACACCCCCCAGTAGGGAACCTTACAGACGAAGTGGATGTATTTACGTGATTGGGACTCATAAATATACCAACTAGCACTGAAGTGCTGGTTGAATTTGTGCTAATAACATGTATACTAACTGTTGGGACTGATGTAGAGGCCAAATTGGAAGTATCACTACCTCCAACAACTTTTTGAGGTTGCGATGATGTAGTCCCCTGTGCTCCTAATGAAGCCATAGGGTCAACTGTTGAATTTTGAATATTAGTACAATAACTGAAAAGAGGATTGATGTGATCCATTGAATCATTGATGTGAAGTACCACTGAGTCTGAAATATTTGTCAAAGGTGGGTTTACGTGAGTAGCTGTGTTGTTATCTAGTGTTTCAATTTCAAATGGAGCAAGATTATCAACGGTGTTTGTGTTTTGTTTGCTAGGTGAAGTTTCAGTATTTGTTTGATGTTGTTCTTCTCTATTGTTTTTAATTGAATCTAGAAGTTGTTCAGTTTCCAAGTCACAAGGTTGGGTTGTCTGTATCCATCTTTGTGATGTAGCGGGGCCTTCAATTTCTAGTGACTCACCTCATTGCCGCCATGACTGGTGAATCAAGATAGTAGCCACTTTGAAGAATTTGATAAAAGGATTTGTTTTAAAATGATATTCCTAATCAAAAAATAGAATCAAACAATTCTAAGGCACTCTAGACTCAACAAAAGGAAAAAGTATCCCCATAGTAAAAAGTGCTATGAATTCAAGCAAGCAGTCTACTTTTCCAAAGAAATGAAGCTCATTGAAAACCTAGATTAGAGGGACTTCCAAAATTAGTAGTTGCTGAGGGATATCAAGCCTCAAACAATTACTAATAGATATGGTATGAGAAACAGTTACAATAAAATTTAATCGCCAGGGGTGAAAGTATTGGTTCTTAACCAATCACCCTCGCAAGGAGTTAAAGCTTCAAAGTCTGTCTCAGGTAATGCAAGTGTCCCCCACTCACAATAGACTATGTCTTATCCTAGGAATAGCAACTAAGGTTACCACTTCACAATCGATGGTCAGGCGAAACAGTTGTAAGTCTAGGACAACTTTTATAACTAGGTATTCTAGAAAAATTATGTCACCCCAAGGACTTGTCACTTACATAGAATTCCATGATTATATCATGTCCCACTAAACAACCAAGAGGGGGGTACCGTGCTTACTTATCTACACAAAACTTGTGCTTGACACATGTGTTAGATGTGCTTTCCCGACAAGCATTTTTTAGTACTAATGGATTTAAACTCTCAATAATCAATGCTAGTTTCGAAAGTTTTGTAGCCCAAGAGTGTTAACTCTCCAAACCTAATCTAGGGAACTAACCTATTCTTGTTGGTGATATGAAAATCAAATCTTGTTGGTGATGGTGTGTTGAATAAAAAAATATGAAGAAAACAATGCAATATGCTCACTACTCTACCTTTAAATTCGATGGATGTTCTAAACTAATGACAAGCTAGAGGTTCATGTGGGTCTTTCAAACATGAAAATGCTTAGGTAGATTTTTGATATTTAGGAACAATTCTTCTGAAATATGGTTAATGGCCGATTTCAAAAATCAATGTAAACCAAACAAATGTCTCAGTGAAAATGAATCTAATTTTGTTACACGGGGGATCTCTGTTTCTCGTTTCCAGGGCCACTCGAAATTGCAATAAATGAGGATACACAGAACCCTTTGAATACTTTATGAAGTAAATTCTTACACGTGAGATCTACTTTCTCGTTCACAAGATCGCTTGAAATCCCATGTGAAGAAGATATAGTAGCTCGAGAACTGTATGTGAAAATTCAAATCTACTATGTTACAAGTGAGATACACTTTCTCATTAACAAGATCGCCCTAAATTTCAAGTAAAGAGGATATGGTGGCTCGAAAAGAAATTTCTTGAAAAATCAAATCCTAAATTATTACAAATGAGATCCATTTTCTCGTTCACAAGATCGCTCGAAAGCCCACGTGAAGAGGATATGGTAGCTCAGACACAACTTATCACATGAAAATTGAGATCCAAAGCTACAACTTTCTCTAATTGTGCATGATAATAATGAAATATTGTGGATCCAAAACAAAATTTGACTATTTAAAGTTGTTTTCAGTTTTGGAGGGAAATTGTTTTCAAAATATCTACAAGTGTAATGTTCAATTTTTTGTTTTTCAATGAAAATATCTTTGTGAAATTTTTTCAAATGATATTTTCATATGTCATGACTGTGATTTGGTTTCATGTTTCAGATAAGCAAGTGTATGGGATTCAAAAATTAAAGGGCCTTAAGGTTCTTTAAACAATTGTTTATGTTTTTCAATTTTCATCATTTGAAAACTATTAAATGAATCAAACTGCTTTAGGGAAAAATCCTAATCTCATCAAATCAGGTATCTAAAAGCAAAATATAACATCAAGCAATCAAATCTACAACAAATTATAAGAAAACAATTGAAAAAATGCCAAATTAGGCCATCTTTAATGGTTTTGGAGGGAAATTTCAAATTTAAAGATTTCAAACCAAATTCTCCCAATTTTTTTCAAATCAGTTGTAAATTGATCCTAATTTCTTTTTAATTCCATCTTAAGGTTTGCAAGCACAAAAATTATGCCTAAATATGGCCCTAAACAAGTGAGATCTCAAAACTAGTTGACAATTCTTGCAAATTTGAACCAAAAAAGTTTTAAAAATCTTTAAAAATATTCCAAATATTAGCTAGAGAGGGTCTAAGTAAGGTCCAAACTCTAATGTAATGGATTCCTAAGTCAATCCAAGAAGATTTTTTTTTTAAAAAGGACAAAAGTGAGGAACCAAGCTCCAAAATATCAAAACCCCGGACAATGCAACTACAGAAAATAGAGTAGTGCGTCTTTTTGAGGCTCACACACCTTGTACACAGGAATGGTGTGTTGGTGGCACCCTTTTCTCATGTACAAGGTGTGTCACCTTACCCATGATTCTTTGTATGCACAGACAAACTGCGTTGGCTCTTCAAGATCAAGAACATCGGAGAGCCGAGCTCAATATTCAATATTTTTGGCTTTTTAAGAGTTGATTAAGGCCGGTTTTGAGCTTCTAAAGGTATTTAATCTTGGTACATGTGTCCTATAAGAATTTTAAGGAAAAATTTATTTGATATTTAAGGTTGAAACACCAAAATTTTGAAGAAATTTTCAAATTAAACCAACTGAAGTCGCCAATATGATAATAGAAATTGTAGTATTGATTTGTCTACACTAATTAGCTATCTTACTATGAATTAGGTGAGTTTAAATTTCATAAATGAACAATTATCTAACATTTCCTAAGATCTTTAACCATTTTGAATTCAAACTAAACTTGGAGGGAAAAAATTTACACTCATAAATGGAAGGAAAATTGAATTGTTTCATATAATATAAAAGAAGAAAAGATGCTTACTTACAACCTTGGTTGAGATGAATCCATCCTCCTTTTATTTGAGCTATCATTCTCCATCATTTCCTTTGATCCTTCAAGATATTTGTTGAAGATGAGATTTCCAACCTCAAAATCCTTCTAGCATGCCTTTGCTCTCACTTTCGGTCCTTTAACATGCCCTGAATGCCTTTTTTTATAGTATTGGGAAATGCGAATCCAAGTTTCCACTTTCAATGTGGGATAATACATTTTCTTGATTTTTGGTTATTTTTACTCAAAAACCCACTTTCCATAGTATTTTTAGGCTTTTTTCACAAATTCAAAATTCTCAAGCACAATTAATGCAATTTTGTGCATTTCTTCTCACTATTGACTGGTGGAGACTAGATTTGAGTCTTTATGTGAGCAATTAAATCACTGAACCTTGCCTCTTTAGGATACCTCTTCCTTTAATCAATCCTTCTGATTACAGAAGTAGTGATTAGATAAGAGAGGGTTGTTCTCTTGTGTACTTGTCTTATGTCTTTATGTTGTGGGTGCATAGTAAAATGTGCTTCTACCTTTCACTTTATTAAGGGTGTTAATTTGATTGTTAACATGACTCAAGAAAGAGAGCTTGAGTGGAAAAGAAAATAATTTCATGGAATCAATCAAGAGATCTTGAGTGGATAAGAAAATAAATTCCCGAACTTAAGCAAGATAGCTTGAGTGGAAAAAGAAATAATTTCATGGACTCAAGAAAGAGAGCTTGAGTGGAAAAGAAAATAATTTCCTAGACTCAATCAAGAAAGCTTGAGTGGAAGAGAGAAAGAGGTGGTGATCATCAATGGAAAGACCTAGGCACACTAAATTAAAAATAACATCTGAGGAACATGACGTTGCTTGATGTTTTTTGAGAAGGAAAATTTTTGACTGGAAATCAAAAGATTAGTAATCTCAAAATCTTAAAGCCCATAAGCCCACACTTAGATTGGTGATAGATCTGAAGGGAGAGTTCTATGTTTAGCAAAGTGTTGTTGAAGTCCCAAAACTCAAGGTATATTTTTGTGTTCAACAAAGTGTTGTTGAAGTATTTCATATCCATGATATAACAATGGAACATTGGGAAAAAGCTGCCAAGTGAATGTGATAATAACTTCGCTAATGTTTAAGTATCATCTATGCAAATAAAACTATAGGTAATGAAAAATTCATCCAAAGATGAGGATGAATTTCAAGTTGAGGTTTATCTCCTGAAAGTACATGATGTAATGCTACTAAATTGTGAATGAAGGGAATGTTTATCACAAGTTAAGGACTAGCTAAGAGTCCGAGAGTTGGAAGTGAAGGACAACCTCCAAAAGATAAGTAATTTTTTTACTTTATTTATGCATTCTTTTTATTTATATTGAAAAATGATCATGTATTATATTGTGTTATGGTGATAAGAACATAAATTTCAATGGAAAAGACTGGGAGACTTTCCATGAATGGAAACCACATTATAATGCAAAATAACTTATTGCTTACGTTTCATTAAAATTAACAAATAATGGTATGATTATGTTATACTGAAAGATTTTGTAAGACCTTGTATGGTGTGTAAAGTGCAGGCTAGGAAATGAAAAGAAGCAATAATGACATGCCATAAGTGTAGAAGTTCAAAGATGATTAAAAGACGAAGAAAAAACGATAAAAGTTACCAACACCGAGGATGGTGTTATTTTTAAGCGGGGAAGGATGTAACATATCTCTTTTTCCTTTAATTTATTGTAATTATGTATTTGTTTATGGTGAGTAGCTGAAGGTCAAGGCCTCACCAAAAAACCTCTGTAAGCTTTGTTATTTATTTCCTAAGTTGTAATGGTTGATTATAGACCTAAGAGACTAAAGCTTTTGAAATGACTAAACGATGGGGAAAATAATCCACTAGGGGGAGAGGTGAAAGGTAAGTGAGCCTTAGGAATCCAACAATGATGACTAGGTGTCATTATGGTACCTTCAAATTCTAAAGGAAAATCCAATTGTTACCACTCGCTTGCTAGCATAAAAAACAAGGCTATGAAGATGAAATCATTATGAATATTTGGGTTATTGTGTGGCAATGCCCTACTTGCATGAGAAAATGAATGGAATTTGCGCTTATAAGGTAAGAGTAGGTTACTCTATCATTATAAATCTATTATACCACATAAGCTGTCATGAGTATTTTCTTATTACCACTACCAAAAGAGTATTGAAGTAAAGGAAAATGTTACCTTATATATGAAGGCCATAGATAAATAAATGAATAGTCATGAGCTTAAATGCTAATAATATTAATTATATATATATATATATATATATGGAAAAGTGTAACCTTGTTATGGGATGACCAAATATTATTAGGTTAAAAGAGAAAGGAAACATAAGTTTATTATTATTGTTAAGTATTAATTTTATAACCTTGTGAAAATAATGAGGTCATTCCAAACAAGGAAATTTAGCCTATAAAAAAAATAAGGACAATAATAATTAATAGCTTAAGAGTCAAATTAAACAATATTGACGCAGAGGTTAGTGGGGTGGCCTCTTCAAAAAGAGCCAATCCCAATATTGATCCGGAGAGTAGTAAAATGACCTTGAAACCTTCTAAACTACTACTTAACAGTGTTCTCCTAGTTTTATGGAGTATCGGCTTCCAAATGGAAGGGGTAATCCTTTCTAGTGTTGGGAAAACTCTCCAAGGTTGATCAAACGATCTATGTATTTATATAGAGGATCATAGTCAAGGAGGAGGCAGATTTCCCATTGAGGGCTCTGCATAATGCATGACAGAGAATTAGAAGGCGATATCTGCAAATTGCTTGAAAGAGTTTTGTGATAGAAGATTATGTATATATATGCATTGGTTCTTGTTTAAGAGAGAATGATCTCATTCAAGCATCGATCGTTATCTTCTATTATTTATTCGAATGAATGATAAACATCCTCTATGTGTTGAAGTGGGGAGGGACAACTCCAATAGAGCTCGACCCCTATCTTCTGTCATTTGTTATACTGTTATTTATTCAAATGAATGATAAACATCCTCTATGTGTTGAAGTGGGGAGGGAGAACTCCAATAGAGCTCGACCCCTATCTTTTGTCATTTGTTATATAAGTATTTCTTTTTGATGCATTGTTGCAGGAAAGGATGGCTCTATAAGAGCTCAATCCTAGTTCCAAATTGAGATATATATTTATCTATAGAGATCCACTTTCTCCTTTAATAAATATATATTATGTTTTGTTACTTACTGTAGCTTGTTGGTAAGGGCACAACCTTGAGATCCACATTCTTCTTTAATAAATATAAATTATGTTCTGATTACTTGTCCTAGCTTGTTGGTAAGGGCACATCCCTGAGATCCACATTCTTCCTTAGTAAATATATTATTGTATTCTGCTTACTTGTCGTAGCTTGTTGGTAAGGGTACAACCCTGAGATCCACATTTTTCCTTTAAAAAATATGTGTATATTTAATTCACTTTTCTTGCTAAACTTTGTGAAGGGAGTACTCATGTGAGGAGTGATCAAATTATGAAATGAGGTACTTATGCCTTACCATCATGGATGACAGGGGGCTTCAACTAGTGTAAAAAGCCTTTATATTTATATTCTATATGTTTTCTTTCCTACTTACAAAATCCCAAAGCGTGAGCTCTTTGAGGGTGCATGCTTGTATTCAAATTATATTTTGTTACGTTTACTGAAAGTGAGCCTGATGGGGGAGGGTGATCCATAATTTTTGTATGCAATTTATATTAAAAAAATGTATAGCTCTATGAGTAGGGATCGATCCCATACCCGCGATTTCCATAGATTTCATTTATGCCATAAACGAAATAGTACGACTCAGGTGGATTTGGACATCAATTTCGATCGATTTTGAATGCCTAGAAAAGCTAACAAAGACACAACTTCAGTTTGGATGCTTTTCTAATGGATTGTGTAGTTACATTCTAGAATGAGTGGAAGGTTTAGCGAGGGTTCAAATTTTAATTTATATGTAGTGATATTACCTTATTTTTAGGCAGGAAAGAAGTAGAGGTAGTAAATTAACTTAATTTAATATTTGGTGTATACTTAACAAAGAGAACACACTCATACACACACACACACTTAAAGGGATTGAAATAATACCCTTGGATTAAAGCATTTAAACCTATAAATACTTACATAAGATATACTTACTTGGTGTGTGGCTAGAGACTTGTTTCAACCTCTTAAATCATAAGAGACGGAGAAGCTTTTCGTTGTAACCTCTCCTACCTAGTGGATTCATTGCTAGCTCGGGGTGGTCTCTCAGGGAAGAAATATACACTGGACAGAGAGCTAAATGGTTGGGAGGAAAAGCATAGTCAAACCTTCAGTCACATGAGTCTATTCGACCATATAAGTATATTCATTGTTGTATTGATTTAAAGTATATACATATATATATATGTTCATCATGGGTTTCTTTCTCAGTCGATGTTCATTCACATGTGAAGATGTTATGATGCATTGTTGATAATAATAAATGGAAGCACATTGGTATCTAGTTGGCTTACGAGAGTAACATAATATAAATGTGTGTGAATTAATTTTAAAATATGTACCTTTATATCTAGTTAATTGATGCCATAGACATAATGATTTGTTGTATAATTATGATAAAGTGAATGACGAAATCCATGTAAAAGGAATGCGTATAATGAGGTAGTACCTTGCAATGGTAAGGGTTATGATTGGAAGCTAAATGATAGCTAATGCATGGATCATCATAAAAATAATTTGCCTACGCTAACAAGGGTTATATATTCTTATGATAAAGTCTAGACTAACCTTGTGGGAAAGTAAGAGGGTTACCTTGAAGTTTAATAAGTTGTTGAGAAAGCCTTGATGAATTACTATAAATCCCTTATGCGAATAATGAACCTAAGTAGGTGTTGCTTTTGTATTCCCACGTAGTTTGATTTTAAAAGTAATTACTCTATCATATTATGCTATTAATGAACTTGGATTAAAGGAAGAAAAACATTAGATCCATGCCTGGTTGAATAACCAGATGAATGATGACATTAAGCATATTTTAATTAGAGCGAGTTAAACATATCTATATCTGTAACACACCCAAAATCCTCGGTACTATGTTTGAGGATTGGGGTATACATTTTTTCCCTTAACAACATACACCTGATTAGCTAATCACATTTAATTAATGCATCATTATAACCATAATGCATCGTTCCCATATATGCATAGGAACAATTAGCACTATATAGAAATATATTCAAAATATTTTAACTAATAATCAATTGTATGATCCCTCTACATAAAATCATTACATAGAGTCAATGAATTCTCTCATGGATTTAGAACTTCTACAATTAATCATATCCTATTTAAATTTCGTAGAACATCCAATTTTACATATGGAAATCATAATACCATTGATATAATCTAGTTAATATTAATACCATTTGATCAAAGATTAACATCAATCATAACAAGTGTTAGAAATGAATCATTACTTACACACTACCATTTGTGATACTTTATAACTTATTTCCTATGACCCCTGGTCTTTTCTTCTATGATAATCAATTGAATTAAATATGCAACATTTATAAGGAGGTAAAACCCCCATTTAATACCCATCAAAATGAAAGATAATAAAACCATTTATGTATTTACATCAAATCAACACAATGTAAGAAAAATTGACAATCAAAGTAAGAACTAAAATCATATGCTTATAACTTGAAATCTTGAAAATACAATAGAATAAAGGAAGAGTACTTATCTGGATTCAATCGACTTAGGTGACCAAAGACATGGTTGCAACTTTCCTCCCAACCATAGGTTTTCTCTCCGGTGTATATTTCCCCACCGAGAGACCATCCCCGAGCTAGGTATGAATCCAATAAGGTAGGGTTTATACTTCACCTAAAGCTCTCCCCCTCTCCTATGATAAATATACTATAATCAATATTAACCATTTACAAAGATTTTATATCTAGTATATGTAGGTATATTCATATTCAATTTAATACAACTCTATTAAGGCTAGGTCCCTTTCTTCTTTGGATTGTTTATAATGTGTATAACCCATTTAATTAATATAATAGTGGCACTTGTGCTATTCTCTTCATTCGGTGTACACACAAATCTAATACTTCTACTTAAAGAGATTATACAAGCTTTACGATTAGAAGTCAAGGGATGCACCCTTCTTGATTTACTCTACACTTATAAGTAAATTATAATAGGAGAACTAAAGGGTTGTGCCCCTTTTTCGGCCTATTCCATGCCTTTATACAATAACCAATATATTTATTAGTTAGGGAGGCCATGCCCCCGTCCATTTAACGCAATATTATATATATATATATATAAACAAGGTTTAGAGGTTTGTTCTCCCATCCGGTTCCTCACAATAAAGCAATGTATTAAAATAATGAGTACATGGATACACCCTTATCCACCTCTTGTATTAATGATTGACAGTAAAAACATCCAATGCAATCAAAATGGAGTCAGCCTCTTTGGGAGTAGCGCTCCAAGAAAACATAAAATCAATAAGAGTTATCCGAGCACCCAACTAAACTTAAGAGAATACTACACCATCCCTGGCTATCTATTGCGGATGTTAAATAGAAATATAACAACATATATATACATTTAGCAAATGGTTCCTGGGACTGCAGGGGTCGATCTTCTACAGACAGAGAGAACGCCCAAATCTTCTTTAAATATAATATGCAGTCAATATTTTGGGCATGGGTCGACCTTCTCCAGAGAGAGATCACCTAGCCATTGCAAAAATGTATATATAACGGGTATGTAATATGTGGCATTGGTTGATCTTCTCCACAAGGGAGATCGCCCAACCATTGTCATCTATATATATATAAAAATAAACAGTCAATGGATATTTGTGTGGGGTTGATCCTCTCGGTCGAGAGGTCACCCATCTCTCTCAAGGATTTCAACTAAAGAAAGTATATAAATAAAAGAAACATTGTGTATTTATTTGAGGTCGTTCAATCGCCCAAATCATATATATATAAGTTGGGCAATTGATCGACCTTTTATATATATATATATATATATATATATATATATAACAGAAGTAACAAGATAGGGATCGGTCTCAGGAACCGTCCTATCCCCTCTTCAATGTAGAAACAAGCATTCGGACTCTTAGAGCCGTCATGGCCCCTCATGGTTTATACATATAAAATGCATATAGGATAGACAAAAGGCCGAGCTCCAACAGAGAGCCGTCCTACAGAAAAATAGGTTATGTGAAATTTGAGCAAGTCTGATTGTAATTCATACTAAAAAATTACAATATCTATAAAAATTAGTATGAATTTATTTCATAATATTTATATTTTCATAGTTTAATATATATTTATTTTATTTTATTTGTAAATTAATATTATATTATTTTTAAAACCCACTTTATTTTTATATTTTCATTTTTAAAATTGATACCAATATCAAAATTAATTTTACAATATTATAAAGGACTAGTCTATGGATTCGACGATTTGGCCCGGAAGCCGGTCGTCGTCTCTCCTTTCTGGCCAAATCATCGAATTCGGCCAGTGAGTTGAATCCTAGCCCAGGTCCCACCTCGAACAAGGGTTTTCGGTTGACCAAAATGGAAACAGTCAAATTGGTAGGCTCCACTTGCACCTCAAGCTTCTACTGGCTGAATGCATTCAATGCATGGGAAACTCCGTATGTAATCTTCTTCTCGCTGGACGCATTGGACCCCTGCATTCGAACCAGGTAGAGGATCGGTAGCCCTATTTTTTCCTTCGAACCAGGCTGAGGAGGAGCAGCTCGTAATTACCAACTTGAGGATCTACGAAGACAGTCTCGATTAGGTATGATTTTTAACCAGAAACTCTGCGTTTTTTTTTGTTGGGTCAATGTGTGTTTGAAACCTAATGAGAGACAGAGGTCTGCCCTTGAAACCCCCTACACATGCCATCCTTTTGAGACCATGACATGGATTGTAATTGTTGCTCAATCAAGTAGATTTCTATTCATGATTGTGAAATCGTTGCCATATGAGTGAAATTAATATCGTTGTGAATGAATTTGATGCTTTCTTGGTGTAATTTGATCTGCAATCACTATTCAAGGAATGATTGGGTTGTTTTTCCCCTCCTGGGTTGTTTTGTAAGTTTCTATTTAAAATATAAAACATTTTTCAGACAGACAAATGAGTCCACAAATTGATCCCAGGAGATGACATATTGTTCCTCATGGGTTCTAGCACTATGTAACACTTGAAAGATAGGTAAAAAAATGATTTGCTTGCTGCAATGGCTTTGAATGTGTGAATGCCTACAAAATGTAGTAAGGAAGGAGAGAGAAACCAACAATGAAAGGAGAGGTCACTACACTTCAAATAATGAGGAAATAAACAAGGAATAGAAAAATTGATTCCATTAGAGGCTCAATGCTCCATCTTCCATGAAGAAGGAAACCCAAATGACAAGGGAAATTATTGTGTACGTGTGGCAGTGACCAAATTGCTAAGTAATGGGATCATCTAGTGTTTGGTAGTGAGCAATTTTCCAAGGGAGAGGAAAATTGTTGAGTAAAAGTGTTAGTCAAACTGACTAATGAGTATGAAAGGAATGCATCACTTCGAGGTGAGAAATTTTCCTTTCACAGAGAAATCACTGACCTCAAGTTGCTAGATGACCAAATTGCTAGCCTTAGAGGATTGCTAGCATCTTACATTAATAATTTTCATTTCCTTGAAAATAGAAATTTTTTGACCTATTTCTCTGTCATATATGAGAAAAAATCACCCAACGCCAATGGAAAAGCTCAATTCCTCACCTTAGAGGATTTATGGCACCTGTACCTAGCGATTGTCCTTATGTAGCAATTTGCTTCCTTGATAAGCCAATAAGCTTCTCAATTTAGGGTTTGTCTCTTGGTGAAATTACTCTTAGAGCTAAGGTCTACTTGATAACTCATTTACTAGCTATTGTATTCATTGTTTACTGTAGACAAGATCCCTTACTAGCTGCAAAATTCAATTCTTGTTCAATTCATGGCCTTTTTCGGCTTGTCAAAGGATACAGGGACTCATTAGAGCTCTAGTAAGTTCATGGTTCTTCATCCTTTGAATTCATTAGAGCTCCAGTAAGTTCATGGTTCTTCATCTTGTGGATATTCACATATATCACAACGATTCAGAATTGAGATCGAGATAAGAAACAATCTTGGAACAACCCAAAAACCATCAAATTTAATTAAACCAAGTGTCGGTAAGACCCGTTGCTTTTTAGCCTTAATAAACCCATAAATTTTCTATTATACCTAGGATTGTTATTGTGGTTGAGTGTGTAGGGCATTGATATCTTTGAATGAGTGGTTGGAATCCCTATTCTAAATTTGTTTTTAAGCTTTCATAACTTGGGAAGTCTAAAATACTATATTTGTGAGAAATGTTTTTATCAACATTTTTTTTTGTAGTTGTGATCTTTATAATCAAATTTTGTTGACTGATTTGAGTTGATATGTTCGAAAAACATTAGTAGTCCTATTTTGGTATTAAGAAAATATTATTGACAAATCACCAAAAATGTGGGGAAATAGTCCTATAAATTTTTTGTAGAATGTCACTTTGACATAATCAGAGTTTCTCTACTTATATTTTATCCTTATCATCTGGAATTTGATTTCCATGCTTGGATTGATGGAGATATTCACATATGAAATAACTTTTAATCTGTAAATAAATCCTCTCGGTAACAAATGCACCTTTGAGAAAAAAATGGCTTCATATTATAGACTTGGGGGTCATTTTAATCATACTCGAGTCTTTCAAATCATATGAAAATTTTTATATCAATTTGGTATGATTGATAGGTATGCAAACCTTTGTGCTATCTTGGTTCACTTTAACTTTGTAAATTTCTTGGATGAACTTACTCTCACATCCCAAAACCATGCTTGACCTTGTGATAAATCTTGATATCTATTCTTTAGTTTGGATCACTACACAATCTACCGAGACAACATTGGTATCAATGTGTATTCTTTTCACTTTTGGATAAAAGGAAATTTAGACTAAGCATATGACAAAATGGTTCCACATGCATCCTCATGCAGCAACAGTACAAAGTGAAGTGACAAACAACTCAAGCTTCTAGAACCCACCTTATTTATCATGTGTCATGTAGCCTCATGCAACCACCGTACAAAATGAATTTACAAACAACTCAAGCATATAGAACACAACTTGAATTCCAACTTTCTCGGGTCACTTATGGCTCTCATTTTCCCATAAAAAACATGATTATCTGACTACAACTTTATAGGATTATTCAAGTTCTGCACAACAAGCTGAGACATGGAACCTAATGATTGTGCTTCTAACAAATGGCCTCTTTGGCTCAAACCCATGTTTGAATGACTAGAAAGTCCAATGTGTTTTCCATTAAAAAACATCCAGTTTTCATACATGACAATGTTTGGGATCAATTGCTATAAAAACAACACCCAACCATGATGTTTAGTTAGACAATGCAAAATCATTTACAGGATTGCTCCAAAATGTACTTTTACAGGAAACTGGAAAATATGGAGGTTAAGAGAAAATACCCTATGGTATACTCTTGGAGTTGTTACAACAACTAGTGGATCCATCCCATTTATGAAATGGTTCAAGAAAACTTGAACAATTGTAGAGATTATCTTTAGTCCACCACTGCCACCAAGCACCCCTGCTATTTTCCCACTCATTATGTTAATTGAATAATATATAACACAACAAGCCCTTGTTGAAGTGTCTATGAACAACCACTTGTTTACAAACACCTTGAAAATGAGATTTCTACATCTCTAGAAGATACTAGTAAAAGTTCCATACTCAACATTTTTAAAATAGAATGTTTAGGTTCACTTCATTCACTATTTTGGCAGTAAAATGTGACCTAAAGGAATTTAATTGAGGTTATAATCATTATAAAATTATGCATTTAACCCTTATAAGTTGGGTGCATAGAAGGACTGTGTTGGAGGTAGGATTCAACCTTCACATTGTTCAAGTAAGGGTGCCACTGCCTGGCATTAAAGGGGCATATCGCTCAGTGGTAGAGTCAGATCATGGGTTTGATTCCAACTCTATCCTATTTTCAACATGGAATCACAGCTAGGGGTTTTGGTGGATTGGCAATGAAGACCTGAACTAAAGTGTGTCTTCCCTATTTTGTAGTGATTGATTGGTGGTGGAGGTCTGAGTTCATACATTGGGGGCAGGTACTAGTTTGAATTCCCAAACTATCCATAAGTTGCACACGGATATAAGGTTTTGCTTGAAATGTGCATCTTAACTTGGAAGGCATATGCAAATCCCAGTGTTTTCTATTTTCCTGATCTTAATATTAAATCAATGTGATTCTTAAAATGGCCTTCATTTCTAGAGACTCAAATGCCCAATGCAAGCACTAGCTTTCATTTCTTGAGACTCAAATTCCCAATGCAAGCACTAGCTTTCATTTCTCGAGACTCAAATTCCCAATGCAAGCAGATGTGTGTGTTCTTTTGTGTATGCTCAAATCTCATAAAAAAATGGAAATAAAGTTTACATGTCATCATGTCGCAACTCTACCTATATCTAATAAGAAAGATCTAGTGAGAACTACCATTATCAAGGGTGGACACTGGAAAACTTAGAATGTACAAGTAATTAAACCGTATTGACTATTTTATAAATGATTTCCATCTTATAGAATGCTTAGATTGAAAGAAAAAAAGCAGTTGGAGGAAAATAGGAAGCCAAGAGAGGTTTCCAAAGGCCAAGTTGTTACCAAGAAAGTTTCATTTTCAAAGAATCCAATGAAATGTTTAGTGTAATTGAACTCTAGTTTTATGCAAAGCCTTTTCTTGGAATGTAGATGCAGAAAAACACAACATAGTTTAATTTTATGTTTATATTTTTCTCATATCACCTTCATGGCATTTTGTTTTCTTTGTTGATATTGATGGATGTAATGTGTTCTCTTGCAGGCATACTGGGGAAATTCAAGTAATTTCAGTGGGGGTGGTTTAGTGGCTACTTGCTCATCCATGGAATGATTTTTTGGACTTATAAAAGTTGTATATTATAATTGGGACAGCTACAATATGTAACATACCTCACTGTTTCTATTGCATCTCTTGAGGTATCAGTTTGACAAGCTATGAACAAAATAATAAATGTGACTACATTTCCAACATTGAGGATCATAGCATACTCTCCTTGAACATGACAACCACGAGGAGCACAACATACTCTCCTTTCAAATCTATAACTATCTATATGGAGATGAAATTTCATCCTTGAGATGATCATGTAATTCACTTTATTCCATTTTATTCTATAATGAAAAGTTGAATTCAGGTTCATTTTTTCCCTAGCAGCTTCTCCAATATTTGTGACAACAAAATTGGAATGTAATTTTCTTTAGACTCTAAAGTATAGTTGTTTATAACATGATTTTATAATTAAGCTACATCCTCCATCATTGTGTTGTTGTTTGTTAAAAAAAATGCATGTGTGAGAGAAAAAATGTGTGTCAAAGGAATGAACTTGGGCAATCATTAAATTTGATCCTTGTTATTTGATATTCAATGAATACACTAATTGATTCAAGGGACTGCCTTTTAACCAATTTTAAATCTAGATAAATGCAAAGGAATTTCATGTGAAAATTGGTGGCAGAAATGCCAAACCTCTATTCAAAGCAAGATGGACTTTATTTTTTGTCAATTCTTCATGTGAGCTGTGAAGCATTTATTCTTCATATAATTCAAAAAGTCAGAAAGAGGGATGAAATTACTTGTACAACATAAAAAACTTGCAAAATATGATTATAACATAGGATATATTTGACAATAGCCAAAGAAAATCCTGCCCGTCTCTTCTCTACAGAGCTAAAATAATAGTTCTTATTAAGAAGTTCACCACACATACATCCCAAATAACTTGACAGCATTAGTCCATGCTAACTAGATTGGTATGCTAATTTGGCATTATCTGTACAATTTGTAGGCACATAGGTGAAAATTCCCTTCCAATCATTAGCTAATCTTGATTTTGGAAAAAATGTTGTTACAATCAATACTTAATGCCATCATCAATTAAATATACAATCAAGCCAACAACACATCTAGTTGAGTAGCATCGTCATGAGGTTAACTCTGGTGGAAGACAACGGATGCAAAAGGGAGGAATATACATATGCACACAATTAGTTCTTTTGATCCTTTTTATTCATTATTCAATGAGCACACAAATCTATTCGGGGTACTACTTTCTAACCAATTACAAAATAAATGCGAAGGATTTCATGTGAATATTGGTAAGGAGAATAAGTTCCTCAAAGGATATAATTGGGTATCGTGTAAAGACTTGCTAATGGCACTTGGGTAACTAACTGCATTGCTCAC
Source organism: Larix kaempferi (assembly GCA_027924585.1). Taxonomy (NCBI): domain Eukaryota; kingdom Viridiplantae; phylum Streptophyta; class Pinopsida; order Pinales; family Pinaceae; genus Larix; species Larix kaempferi. Next base: position 1,326,070 of record BSBM01001536.1, read on the forward strand.
TAGTTCTCTAGGATGAACTACATTGCTCACTAACTCTCTAGAATGGTGGCATGGTTATATTTCATATCTTCAACTTCTCTTCATCTCCATACCTAGGTTCCTTAATTGTTGATCCAAACTATTGTTTCAATTTGGTAGGTAGAATTCTACAAAACCCACCTACACAACCTTTCAACTATATAATGCCATCACCTTTGTGCATCCTTATGTTGAAGCGAGGATTCAATTGGATTCACCTTGACAATCTATCAAATTAAGAATTCCATCCTTTGTACCTTTTGTAGCTATTCAAAATAGGTAGTCTAAATCAACTTGATCAAATTTATCTCTAACATTTTCATATTTTTGTTTCACAAACTATTGGGGCTAAGTTTAAAGTAATAACTCTAATCAAACTAACTCATGAAATCAAAACTAAAATGTATTTTCAGTTCCTGGAATGATTATTGGTCCTACATGGGAAAGACTATACCATCATTAAAATTTCTAACCAACATAAACACTCCAACATTTAAGGTTTTTTTTGGGTATGATTCAAAGTTTTCTAATATTGGTATTGTCAACGTGTCTTAATGTCTCTGCTTATGCTCTTCATTGCTCCGATATTTTTATTTATACTACTATATTTGCACTTGTTTTCTAGTCAAAATGCCATGGGATTCCATTACATCATTCCACATATCCAAGCATTAAAAACTATTTGCACACAGTCAAATCATATAGGATATGAAGGAACTATTTTTACCAGAAAATACACCAATGTTTATTTCATCACTAAAAAAAAATCAAGATTACAAAATAAGAAAGGCCATCGGAGGTTCTCATAGGCGTAACCATATCATTAGAGGCACCAAAATAAATATAAAAAGAAAACATACACATATTGAAGAACTATAACTATGTCCATCTAAAAAGTTTGATGGAATATAACTTGATACCAAATCATATTTCCTCGCCCCCCTATTGTTGTCATTGCCGCAAACATCATATCACTGGGCATCCTATCAATATTTCTATGGTGATTTGTTGTGAAGGAATCAAATTGGGAAGCAATGATTCTACCTTCCCTATCAAACATTTTTAAATTTTCCTTTCTGACTTGGTGTGTGCCTTTCATTTGGTTGCATACAAGTTTAGAGTTCATGGAGACACTTATTCCATTGGCTCCATGATTTATGACTATTTATAGACCTTCAATGAGAGCAATATAATATGCTTCATTGTTTTTAGTCCTTCCACATACATCTCTTTTTCACTAAAACACTTAATTTGTGGCATTATTATACAAAATGTAAGCAATGGTTGCTTGTCCTAGGTTCGGATAACATGACACTTCAATGCATAGTGTCCATTTTTCCACCATCCTGAATTTTTCCAATGCACTACAAAAATAAAACCAAGATAAACTATTATACAAATAATAAACATTCAACTCAAAATTTTCTGAAAATTGAAGAAAGCTAAACATTCTACAATTTTTAGTTTTTCCAAAATCTGGTTTGTCATCACCAAAATCAATCATAAAACATTTGTTAAAATGGCAATTTTGGATTGTTGACATCGTTATTTTTAATGTAGAAATGGAACCAACACCCTCAAATATCCCTACGATGACCTGATTTTGCAATGTTACTTATTATTATCTATCATTATATCAAAGCAAACAATATTCTTGACAGATCTCAAACAAACTAAAGGCCAAATTCTCTTTATTCCGACTAGATGAAAATTGTCAAATTCATAGAAAGTTTTGCCCACAACATGAAAAAATCATTGTTACTAAGTACAAGTTTGAATTGCAAACAATATGGAGAGAAATTTAGTCTAAAATTTTTAATACCAAAAATACTTGAATATCATTGATTATTTTTTCTAAAATACTTGAATACATTGTGTTCTACTAAGCAATTAATGTGTCCCACTATTCTTCAATTTAAGTATGTTCAATCCGGATACTTCTCAGTGTCCTCATTCACAATACAAGTGAATATGTACATATACATATCTTCTGCTTTAATGATCTGCTCAAACTCAACAATACATTAAACATATCTCTAGCCATTTGTTGACAGTGTGTCTATAGCAGCGTGTAGCTTATTAGTAGTGCAGATCACTGGGAGAAGGAAGGATTACATATTTATGCATAATGAAGAAAAGATGTAGCACACAATTAAAAGAAGAAATTAAATACATGTATATGTGTGTATGGGGTAGGCGTGATAAATGCCCATGCTCACAAGCTTCATGGTGAGATATCGGGTTATAGCTTGCTACGACGCGATCTGAGCTATTTCATATTGTTGTTGTGGGGAATGAACTAGAAAATGGATGTGTGCTCACTGCTGTGCTAAGCAATATACAAAGTTCAATCCAAATAGCCACGACATAGAAAGCCATTAGTGCCAGTATGGTTCAAATAAATGGAATTTGATGCCATTTTGGGATCTAACACATCATTCCATAAACCTTAATACTTGATGTGGATCTAATCATCATTATGAGATATATTTAGTCCTCACAAGAAACCTAAAATATCACATTTAACCTCCTTTGTAGCAGAAAAGTACCATTTTGGAAGGCATTACAACTTGACTATTTGAGTGTTGTATTTTATTCCTTTTAAGGTTATCTTAAATGATTTAAATCTTCCCTCTAAGATCATTTTTATCCAACATTCTATTTCAACATCCATGGCATTTATTCAAGCCTAATTAGGACTGTAGCGCCAAGGTAAAGGTTTGAATTTTCAATATCAACCCTTTGAGAAACCTAGATATTTTGTATTGCCTCCATACAAGAAGATCATTTTCTAAGCCTTTAAAACTATAGATCCAAACTACTAAAAAGTGTTTAACATCACTCTTTTCCTACTGTTGTTTATGCATTACATCCTATTGGTGTTGGGTATGTTATATCTCTTCACATGGTCGCTGCGTGTACAACACGATCCCTACGGCACTAGTACTCTATCTAATTCCGGTAATTTTCGACCCATTGTACTCTATCTAATTCCGGTAAAAGGAATTAGGGTTGTAACCTAATTCGGGTAAACGAATTAGGGTTTTAGATGCTGCAGAATACCATTTATTGTATTGTACATGGTTAAATAAATATATAATGAGAAAGGAGCTATGCGGCTCTAAGTTTTGCTGGTTTTTTCCCGGTTAAGGGTTTCCAGGTGAAAATCTCTGTGTAATGTGTGTGCCATTGTGTATTTTTCTGTTAATGCTTAAGAATCAAATAAGTTTGTACTTCACTGTTAAGGTTTAAAACTTACAATTGGAAGACTTTGTTTTGCATCTTGAAATTAACCCTCCCTAGTACCCACACCTAATAGATCCATATTGTCGATCTATGCTTAGAAACTTGAAGTTGAAGTCTCTATTTACCACTATCCACTATCTTACATATTTGGAGGCCTTTCCCTCTATTTTGTGATTCTTATCCTTTGCATGCAAAATTGGTCACTACAATGACATGTTAAAGGGCTAGCAGTTAAGCATAAATTTTGATATTTAATGAATGAAACTATATTTTAAATGTTGTATCTTTACTTTATTTTTTTCGTAGCTAATACTCTATTTTATACCTTGAATCAAATAATCCTTCACACCTAAATACATATATATGTGTGTATGAGGATGTTGTGATAAATGCCCATGCTCACAAGCTTCAGGGTGAGTTATAGGGTTGTAGCTTTCTATGGCACAATCTGAGCAATTTCATATTGTTGTTGTGGGGAATGAACTAGGAAATGGACATGTGCTCACTGATGTGCTATCCAATATACAAATTTCAAGATGGCCAGTCCTTTTTAGAGCTCCAGTTGTGTGGAAACATTCTAAATAGAACAATTCCACTGAAAATTGAACTCAATCTCAGCTGCAATTCTCTTATGACCCCAGTTCTTTGACACTTATGATCAGTCTTACGCTATTGAACGTGTCAAACAATAGATTAAATAGCACCCTTCCATTTTTCAGAAAAGGGTTGAATATTAGTGATGTGGGAAACATTGATCTTTGTACTAAGCATTGTGGTTCTATTGCTTCCATATCTACAAAGAAAAGAGTCTTGATGATTTTGTTAATTGGAGTTGTTGTTGCATGTGTTGTTTTTGCAATTGGGGTAGTTTCATTGTTCATTATCGCATGCAAATACTTTAAGCGTGATGATCATCAAATGCTAGAAGTGAAACTAGCTCCTAAGATTGAAGGCCGTTTCATTCATCCAGATAGTATCCACCGGCTAAGGATTGACTTTGAAAAGGGTGTTGAAGCCACTCTAGATTCCACAAACATCTTCCTAAAGAACAAGTTTAGTACCTATTACAAATTTGTCATGCCTTTTGGCATTAGTTATTCTCTAAAGAAGCTCAACTAGAATGACAAAAGTTTCAAATCGGGAAACTACTGAAAGCTTGGTGCAGAACTGGAGAAGAGGGGGAGGCTACGGCATCCCAATATCCTGACACCGTTGGCACATGTTATAGACATAGATTGTGCTTACCTTTTCTACAAATATGATCATAAATGCAACCTCTCAGACTTCCTTCACACTAGTAATGTTTTTGTATTGGATTGGCCATCTCAATGCAACATTGCTATAGGTGTAGCACAAGGTTTGGCTTTTCTACATGGGTGTCAATATCCAATCTTCCATCTCGATCTCATCGCCAAAAACATTCTTCTGGAGTGTTTAACAGAACTAAAAATAGGTGACATTGAGCTTTGCAAGATTGTTGATCCTTCTAAGAGCACAAAGAGTATTTTTGCAATTGCTAGCTCAGTTGAATATGTCCCTCTAGGTATGCTCTAACTACTCCTTTATGTCAAAACATAACATATTACAAAACATAGACTTTAATAGTGTATTTTTAGTTGTATTAGAGAGACGATATTGCAAATTTCTATCCATTTATAGCTCATTATGATTGTAGAGATGCTCAGTAAATACGAGTTATGTCTATCAAATTAGGGGAAGTCTACAGAATGGATAGGATTATCTGATACAAAAGTTCTTTCTTTGTAAGGTTTTTGAGCTGGGTGTTTTTTATGTCATTTAAAGCATAGGATATTACATTACCAGGTAGATTAGTGAGGGAAGCCATTGAACGGGAAACAGGTAATAAGCTTCGTGGCTTGGGAAGGATGGCATCTGTACAGGGTTTCGAGGCCAGACCACCTATCTCTCATCAGGTTTCGAATGCACCAATCCACCCAAAAAAATATGTAGAGTTTCCGGTTGAAAATCATACCTAATCAAGATGGTCTTCATAGATCCTCAAGCTAGTATTCGCGAGCTCCTCCTCCTCAACCTGGTTCGAAGGAAAAAACAGGGCTACAAATACTTGACCTAGTTTGAATGCGTCTAGCGGGAAGAATATTACATGCGGAGTGTAACATACCCCTTTTTGCTTAAAAACATTTTTTGTTGGAAACATTATCTTAACTTTTATTGTAAAGTTTTATATTAGACAAGTGTCCAAGGATGACTATAATTTCCACAATATTTTATTATTAAATAAATAAAATAGGAGACAAACACCTAAGGAGATTGTTGAAAGAGTGTTTACTGACCCAATAGGTGGAATGGAATATGGGGTAGAAGGCACTGAAAAAATGGCAGCTTCATGAGGCAAGTAACTAGTTGTTGGTATGGGACAACTCCCTTGAATTGTGGTCTTAGTGCCCTAAAAGATGGGACTGGAGCTTGAGACTCATTTATTGAAAACTGACCACTAAAGACCTAGGAAATCTTTTTAAGAGCCATCGAATTTTGGACTAAGGTTCATCACTTTTTCTGACAAGGAAATTTACCTTGGGGTTCTGTTGCTTGCACCCAAGAGATTCGATGAGGGGATATGCTAGTTTTTTATCATGGTGTAAGTCTACCTATTATACTGCTGAGTGCAGAGTCCTAAAAGCTTAGGAGCAAGTCTTAATAGTTTGTTGCCTATACAATTTTTAAGTGCCTTGCTTCTACATAGAGTCCATCTACCTGGTGTTTCAGTAAACAGGCTTGGGGGTCCAAATGAGGCAAGTAGATTGGATGCTTCTTCTGGAGAAGGTTGGGAGGAACAAGCCTCCTTGGGTGTTTGTCCACCCTATCTATAGTTACAGGTTTTACTTGTTATTTTCAATCCTAAGTAGTTAAATTATTTTTGTAATCACTGATTTAGTATTTCATTAGCTTAAAACTGTTAGTTTACATTATGCAGAAGTTAAATATGATTTTATGAGATGTTTAGGAATTTATAAACTGTGGAATAGATTTATGAATTGATAAAATGCTTCCACTGTATTTTTCCCCATACTGTTTTCTGTATAGTACTCTAGTACAGGGAGGAAGAATTAGAATAAGATGAATGATAGGAATGAGTATGATGAATGAAAGAACTAACTATGTTCACTTCCTTTAAAGATTTCCTTTCTGCTATTTTGTTCTTTTAAACCCTTCTTCTATTTGTTATATTCTGCTAATTTAATCTCAAGAAAATGTAACAACATTTCATATTTCAGGCATGGTAATATTTATTTTACATAGCAATAGAAGTAAATATTTCATCTCTGTACAAATCCTAAGGTTTTCACTTTAGGTCATTTATTCGTTTCAAACAGTATAGTGTTATAGTTTCATTTTATTTCTTTATTCAATATTCATGAAATACGATAAGGTGCAAAATAAGCATTACTATTTAAACAGATTTGCTACCAAGTACGTATATCTATATTTAGATCCTTATCTATTTAAAACAATAGCATTGCTGTATAATACTCAGTACTCATAACATTTAGAATTTCTATAACACTTATCAAACCAAATAATTAAAAACAGAGTTCGACCTTTTTGAAGACATTTTCTTACATAATGAATTTTAGGTTCGAGACTCTTGGAAGAATCAAAATAAACTTAGGTTTGAGATAGGCCCATATCAATGGCCAAACCCTTATAATCGAAATATTAACCCATATATTATCAGGTTGCAAATTAGATTAAGGATACATGTTCAACATCGTAAAACACAGTCACAAAAACAAATTATCTTATTCATTGCTTAAGACTAAAACAAAGGAGTATCTCGGCATCAACATCAGACAGTAGTATCACTTTTCTATTGTAAACATTATCTGCAAAACCATATAAATACACGAAAACTAGATTACTATTTTCAAGTTCGACCTCTCATAATTTCCAAAGTCACCTCCTGAACCGAATAGGTTAGTGTTTCAAAGTTTCAAAACAAAACATTAAGTTTTGGCTCTCGACCATCCATTACTATCAATTAACACATAACTATCAAAGGTACCATCGAAACCTACAGGTTAGGGTTTCAACTGCACAACAAAAGGTTAAAACCTATGGCTCTCAGCCATCATAAACAAACCACAGTACAAAACATCAAAACATCACATATTTTGGAGCATCGCTCACACTCTCAAAACACGTAACCATCATTAAGTTTTGGAACCATTTTAATTAAACCAGAATAGCCGAAGGATAAAACCCTCTCTACTGTCTACATACTTTGCAAAGTATCTACACTGAGAACAAACACCACAGGCTTAACGTCGAATGGGTTGGGGATTTCATCCTCCACAAGCTGCTAGTCAGCTCACAAACATTACGACGGTGGTCACTTTCCATAGCCTTACAATAAAAATGAAGTATCGGCTAAGAACGTAAGAAGGTCCAACAAGAACCTAGCTGAAGCATCAGGGAAACCACCAAAGCTTACCATTTCATTTGCAGTTTCCATCATTCACAACTCAAGCTTGGAAACCAAAGCCAAGGGAACCTACCACACAAACATGAGTATGGTCAAAATGAGTATCATCAAAGAAGTTTCATTAAAATGAAATAAACAACAACTACAACTCATAAACTAATAGAAGAAGAGAGGTTCAAATCATGTACATTACCTTTAGATAAGTTACTTATGGAGCAATGATGCCATAGCCACTGTTAAATCGTAGCCATCACCTCACTACCCAATGCAATGAAGGTTGGAGATAACTCTAAGAATCATCACTCGACATTCAAGGAAAACCGAATACTAGATCAACCTACACACAGGGTTATCGAGTCATACCAACTTCAAACTATTGTTGTAAACTCGCACAATAGGGTTCGGCTTTTAAGCTATTCACAGGTATCATAAAAACACCTTCAGGTCACGGGTCCCGAAAACCTGCTAACGAAACCCTGAAGTTTCCCAGGCCTATCGGCCTCTCCACAAAACCACTCTCCAACACATTTAATGCCAAAGGAAAACAATAACCTCTAAACCTAGTGGAGATTAGGGTTAAGTTCAAAATCCCAAGAATCACATAAGTTCAACGGTGGAGATCACACATCAAGCACCTCGTATCCCCAAGCAATCACCACAGTTATGACAACATTAATAACCATTGCCACCCTGGAGACTAGCTAGGATAACTTTCAAACTAAATCCCATACAACTAAACTACGTTGATTGCTTTATCACAATGCCTTCACGTGTTAAGCACCACGATGTCAGCCACAGAGATATTCCACTGAGCTGGTAGATAGGAGTGTTAAATGCCAAGGTTAAATGCGAATGCCTTCCAGCACATATCCATTAAAACATTTTTTATCTGTCCTTATCACGACTTTACGTTGGTTATGTTCGTAACCTTGTCATAACATAGATCATAATATAAGTCATAGTTTATATAAGTGGTATCATTTCAACTAGGTTTCAAACACATGTTTCGAAAGGGTTCACAACGATGCCCACATTTTGTTATATTGTTTATATATAGGACTAAAACATAAGCTTTGCATAAAATTATATGCTATAGGAATTTCGTAAAATTTGCATATAGTTTACATGCCATAGGAATTACATAAAGCTTGTATATAGTTTACATTATAGGAATAATGTGGAAGTTGCATAAAGTTTATATGCTATAGGAAAAGTGTAGAATTAGTAGATAGACCATCTAGGTTAGGAAATCGCGTAAGCAATTTGCATATAGTGCACATGTTATAGGAATAGAATGTATCATGCCGTTAGCCTATGTTATATAAAGGCACATTATCCTTGTGACAAACATTAGTAGTGCATATTATCCTAAACCAATGCTATGATACTCTAATTCATCATTTAAATGTTAAACAAAGGAAACATACGAGTTGTATAGTGTACAAATACAAACTTAGACGAGTCACATTATAAGTACCTCAGAAATTTATTACAGAACCTTTGACGGCTAACTAAAAGTGCAATTTTTAAATTATATTTGTAGTACTTGATCTAATGTGGCACCCTTACCTGTAATCTATGAAAAGAACAGTTCAAATGCTTTAGCATGAAGGCTAAGTAAGCCTCGGGGTACCCTTAGGACCCCTTTCATCATCAAAAGAAGAACAACAGTTAGTGCTTATAAACATTAACATTTGATTGAGCATTGACATAGGTAATATAAAAATATAGCCGAGACAAGAAAATGAGTCAATAGTATCTTAGAGTAGATGTAAATCTCATTTCATAGCAAGACGCAAAACATTACATCAAATGATCGTTACAAACATTTATTCCAGCATAACGACATAGAAGCATTAATTATATTTCCGCACAGTTAGTTTAAGCATTAAATGCTACGTTGAAATTTTTTTAATTTTTGTGAATATTCGGGATGTTACATGTGGTATCAGAGCATGAGTTCAAACTCTAGTCTTGAAATAGGCTCACGTGTGCAAAATAGAAAATAAAACAGAAAACGTAGTTACTGACTTTATTTAAATTTTGTTTATGTACAGAACAGTTTGACGTTTAAATTGCAGGTATGGATATACCGAAGGAGTCAACAGAGGACAAATGTCCTCATCATAATGAACATAATAATGGTAATGAAGGAATCCACGTAGAGTTAAATAATCAATCTTCTGAACTACTACGTACTGTAAAAGATTTAAAATATGAAATAAGGACTGTTAAAGAAGAGAATGAACGAATTATGAAGGCACAGGATGAGTTAAATCAGATTCTAATAGAGAAATACCATAATGAGGAAAGAGGAAGGAAATTAGAAGTAAATTATGATTCTGGTACAATGTCTCACAGACATAAGAGTAAGAAAGCAAAGAATGGTAAAAATAATAATTACTCTTCATCTGAATCTGATCAAAGAAATTATAATTCTGTTCATGACAGCAGTGACAGTGACTGTTGTTCTAAGAAGAGGAAGCATAAGCATCATGAACAAATTACAGGAGAGTTTAAAAAGATTAAGCCACCAACCTTTAATGGTGAAAGTGAGAAGGGTGACACAGCCGAAGCATGGCTGTCTGGAATGAAGAAATACTTTCATATTTACGATTACTCTTCTTAGTTAAAAGCCAAGATGGCTATTTACAATCTGACCAGAAAGACAGATATTTGGTGGCAGTATCTTAAAAGAATTAAGAGCATAAAATAAAGAAACATAACCTGGAATATGTTTAAAAATTTATTTAAGAAAAAGTTTTTGTCTGAATAGTACTATGAAGATAAATCCAAGGAATTTTATGATTTAAAATTGGGTACTATGAGCATGAAGGAGTTGTGAAGCAAGTTCCTTAGCTTGTTGAGGTATGTACCTTACATGGTTGAAGAGAAGCATGAGGTACAAAGGTTTCTAAGATGTCTACCTTTCAACATAAAAGACATAATCGAATATGCTAACCCTTCAAATTTTGAAGAGGCCATGAGGAAAGACAATTTCTGTTTTGACCAAAACAGAAAAAGAGAAGGAATATCTGGCTGGAGAAGTAACAAGTCTAATAATTTTGAGCATAAAAAGAAAATATTTAATCATAATTCTGGAAATTTTAAGAAAAACTTTAATAACAAAATTTTTCCAAAGAATTATAATTACAGAGGTAATGCACCACATAACGTTACTACTGCAAGGAATGTGCCTAATAATAACAACAACAATAATAATAACAACACCAGATATGTTGAACAGAAAGCACCTTTGAAGTGTTATGATTGCGGTGGACCCATACTAGAGCTCAATGCCCTTGCAATAGAAAGATAGTCAAAAACATTTACACCATACAAGCAGAGCCTACAGTTGGAGATGTAGCAAGAGAGATGCCCAGGATAAATGCAACGTTGGAAAATCGTCAAGCAGATCATCAAACGTCTATGCTCGAAATTGAAGGTATGATACACAACAAATCTATTTCCATTCTAATAGATCCAGGTGCAACTTTGAGTTACATTTCACCTGAATTAGTGAAAAGTTGCAAGTTAAAGGTAGAGAAATTTTATAATTCATGGTTAGTTCAACTAGCAACAGGCATTAAAAGAAAGGTTACAGATTTTGTCAAAAGTTGTGATGTATTTATGAGTCAGTTGAAAACGCAAGTTAATCTGAATGTTTTACCATTAGGGTCATATGACTTGTTAATTGGCATGGACTGGCTTGAACAACATAGAGTAATACTTAATTTTTATGAGAAATCTTTTACTTGTTTGAATAATGAAGGAAAAACTGAAACAGTAAAAGGAATTCATAGGAAGATTTCTGTAAGACAAATTTCTGCTTTACAAGTTAAGAGAGCTGCAAGAAAGGGCTGTAAAATGTTTGTTGTTAACGTTATTAATGATGAATGTTCTTCTAAAGAAGATACGTTGAAACTAGAAGATATACCCATCCTTAGGGACTTTTCTAACGTATTCCCGGAAGAAATTCCAGGATTACCTCCGAAAACGGAAATTGATTTCACCATTGAGTTAGTACCGGCTGCAGTACCAAACTCAAAGGCTCCCTATAGAATGAATATTCTAGAATTAAAAGAACTAAAATCTCAGTTGAAGGAATTAATAGATAAAAACTACATAAGGCCAAGTGTTTCCCTATGGGGAGCGCCAGTTATTTTTGTTAAAAAGAAGGACAAAACCATGCGACTGTGCATAGATTACCATCAACTTAATAAAATAACAATTAAAAACCGATATCCCTTTCCCCGCATTGACGATCTATTTGATCAAGTATGGGGAGCATATATACTCACTAAAATTGATTTAAGGTCCGGATATCATCATGTTAGAATAAAAGACGAAGACATATTCAAAATTGCTTTCAGAACTCATTATGGACACTACGAGTTCGTAGTTAAGCCTTTTGGGCTAACTAACCGACCGACAGTCTTCATGTGTTTAATGAACAACGTTCTGCATAAGTACTTGGATAAGTTTGTAGTTGTGTTCATTGATGATATTCTAATTTACTCAAAAGCTAAAGAAGAGCATGATGAACATTTAAGAATAATTCTGCAAGTGTTAAGAGAACATCAACTTTATGTTAAGTTCAGCAAGTGTGATTTTTATAAAGATAAAATACAGTACCTAGGCCACATTATCTCTAAAGATGGAATTTCCGTTGACCCTAATAAGATAAAAGCAATTAACTAGTGGCCTATTCCTAAAGATGTAACTGACGTTCGGTCATTTATGGGGATAACAGGTTACTACAGAAAGTTTATTGAAGGGTTCTCATGAATTGGAAATCCCATCACTTCTTTGCAGAAGAAGGGGAAGAAATTCGTATGGGATCAAAAATGCTAAGAAAGTTTTAATAAGTTGAAAGAATTGTTAACAACTGCACCCATTTTAAAAATTGTTGATCCTAATAAGGACTTCATTGTATGCACTGATGCATGTAACGAAGGACTTGGAGTGGTCTTAACTCAAGAAGGTCATGCTATTGCTTTTGAGTCTAGAAAGTTAAAAATCCATGAAAATAATTACACAAATTACGATATTGAGTTTGTAGCCATGATACATGCACTCAAAATGTGGCGCCATCACTTGATTGGAAGAAAATTTACACTAATGACAGATAATAAGGGTTGAAAATACATGTTGGATCAAACAAATCTAAATGCAAGGCAATCTAGGTGGATAGCTTTCCTTAGCGAGTATGATTTCGAAAGTCAACACATTAAGGGTAAAGAAAACAAAGTTGCTGATGCCTTGATCATAAATGCCAGATTAAGTTTTGTGGCAACAATCAGCACGTTTAAGACAGATCTGGAAAATCATATCGAAGAAGGAATTAAGCAAGATGAAAATGATCAAAAATTGCATGATCAGGTTGCTGCAAATTTATCTGAAAATTTAATAACAGATTACAAAATTAATGAAAAAGGCTTAATGACATATAAAAACAGAATTTTAATACCTAATGTGTGAATAGTTAAATTGTTGATTTTGGATGAAGTTCATAAAAGTCCTTATTCAGGACATCCTGGTTATCAGAAAATGATAACTATGTTAAGGAAGGATTATTTTTGGTCGAACATGAAGAATGAAGTGGATGAGTACATAGCTAGATGTTTTGAATGCCAGACCATTAAGGATGAACATCAATATCCAGCTGGCCTATTGTAGCCATTGCCAATTCCAGAATGGAAGTGGGAGATTATAAGTATTGATTTTATTACAGGTTTACCTAAGAATTAGAAACATAATGATTCAATAATGGTTGTTGCGGATAAACTTAGTAAATCTGCTCATTTTATCCCTGTTAAGACTACTTTCAAAGCTGCTAACATTGCAGATGTGTTTATGAAGCAAATCTTTTGCTTGCACGGAATTCCAAAGGTAATTATTTGTGATCGAGACTCCAAGGTTATTGGAAATTTCTGGACAACATTGTTTAAGGGTTTAAATACTAAATTAAATTTTAGTACTGCTTTCCATCCACAAACTAATGGACAAAATGAAAGGGTTAATAAGATTTTAGAAGACATGTTACGAATGTATGTTAAATATCAACCAACTAAGTGGGAATATTATTTGCATTTAGCTGAATTTGCATACAATAATCATTATCAAGCATCTGCTAGACTTAGTCCATTTGAGATTTTATATGGAAGAAAATGATGTACTCCTATTTCTTGGGATAACCCTGTTGACAGATTAATGTTAGGACCAGATTTCTTAAAAGAGATGGAGCTAACCGTGAAACAGGTTCAAGGCAACTTAAAAGTTGCACAAGATCGGAAAAAAAGTTATGCAGATCTGAAATGCACTGAAAGAGAATTTCAGGTTGGAGATCATGTTTTTGTAAAGGTAAAACCCAAGAAAAGTTCTTTAAAGCTTGGGAGTTGTACTAAACTAGCACCAAGGTACTTTGGACCATTTGAAGTCCTATCAAGGATTGGAACTGTTGCATATCAGTTGGCTTTGCCATCTAACTTAAGAATCCATAATGTATTTCACATTTCTGTTTTAAAGAAGTATGTGTAGGATGCTACTCATGTGCTGAATTGGAATGACATACAGGTGGAACTCGAAGGAGATTTTCAGGTGGAACCGGACTGTATTCTCGACAGGAGGGAAATTATGATCCAGAATCGTACCATAGGGCAGGTAAAGGTGTAATGGAAGCACCTTAGCCCTAATGAAGCTACCTGGGAACTGGAAAGTAAAATGTAGGAAACATATCGAGTTCTGTTCCAGGGAGGCTCTAATGAAGAATGAGCAATATCGAGGACGATATTGAGCTTAAGAGGGGGTGTTTGTAACATATCCCTTTTTGCTAAAAAACATTTTATGTTGGAAACATTATCTTGAATTTTATTGTAAATTTTTTATATTGGACAAGTGTCCAAGGATGACTGTAATTTGCATAATATTTTATTATTAAATAAATAAAATAGGAGACAAACAGCTAAGGAGACTGTTGAAAGAGTGTTTACTGACCCACTAGGTGGAATGGAATCTGGGGTAGAAGGAAATGGACAAATGGAAGCATCATGAGGCAAGTAACTAGTTTTTGGTATGGGAGAAATCCCTTGAATTGTGGCCTTAGTGCCCTGAAAGATGGGACTGGAGCTTGAGGCTCATTTATTGAAAACTGACCACTAAAGACCTAGGCAATCGTTTTAAGAACCATCGAATTTTGGACTGAGGTTCATCACTTTTTCTGACGAGGCAATTTACCTTGGAGTTCTTCTGCTTGCACCCAAGAGATTCGATGAGGGGATATGCTAGTTTTTTATCATGGTGTAAGTCTGCCTATTATACTGCTGAGTGCAGAGTTATACTACTGAGCGCAGATTTATACTGCTGAGTGCAGAGTCCTAAAAGATGAGGAGCAAGTCTTAATAGTTTACTGCCTCTACAATTTTTGAGTGCCTTGTTTCTACATAGAGTCCATCTACCTGGTGGTTCAGTAAACATGCTTGGGGGTCCAAAGGATGCAAGTAGAATGGCTACTTCTTCTAGAGAAGGTTGGGAGGAACAAGACTCCTTAGGTGTTTGTCCACCCTATCTACAGTTACAGGTTTTACTTGTTATTTTGAATCCTAAGTAGTTAAATTATTTCTGTAATCATTGATTCAGTATTTCATTAGCTTAAAACTGTTAGTTTACATTATGCAGAAGTTAAATAAGATTTTCTAAGCTATTTAGGAATTTGAAAACTGTGGAATAGATTTATGAATTGATAAAATGCCTCCACTATATTTTTCCCCATACTGTTTTCTGTATAGTACTCTAGTACATGGAGGAAGAATTAGAATAAGATGAATGATAGGAATGAGTATGATGAATGAAAGAACTAACTCTGTTCACTTCCTTTAAAGATTTCATTTATGTTATTTTGTTCTTTTAAACCCTTCTTCTATTTGTTATATTCTCATAATTTAATCTCAGAAAATGTAATAGCATTTCATATTTCAGGCATGGTAATATTTCTTTTACATAGCAATATAAGTAAACATCTGATCTCTATACAAAGCCTAAGGTTTTCACTTTAGGTCATTTATTCTTTTCAAACAGTATAGTGTTATAGTTTCATTTTATTTATTTATTCAGTATTCATGAAATACGATAAGCTGCAAAATAAACATTACTATTTAAACAGATTTTCTATGAAGTACGTATATCTTTATTTAGATCCTTATCTATTTCAAACAATAGCATTGTTGTATAATACTCAGTAGTCATAACATTTAGAATTTCTATAACACTTATCAAACCAAATAATTAAAAACAAAGTTCGACCTTTTTGAAGAAATTTTCTTACATAACGAATTTCAGGTTCGAGAAATTTAAGTAACTAGTTTTTGGTATGGGAGAAATCCCTTGAATTGTGGCCTTAGTGCCCTGAAAGATGGGACTGGAGCTTGAGGCTCATTTATTGAAAACTGACCACTAAAGACCTAGGCAATCGTTTTAAGAACCATCGAATTTTGGACTGAGGTTCATCACTTTTTCTGACGAGGCAATTTACCTTGGAGTTCTTCTGCTTGCACCCAAGAGATTCGATGAGGGGATATGCTAGTTTTTTATCATGGTGTAAGTCTGCCTATTATACTGCTGAGTGCAGAGTTATACTACTGAGCGCAGATTTATACTGCTGAGTGCAGAGTCCTAAAAGATGAGGAGCAAGTCTTAATAGTTTACTGCCTCTACAATTTTTGAGTGCCTTGCTTCTACATAGAGTCCATCTACCTGGTGTTTCAGTAAACAGGCTTGGGGGTCCAAATGAGGCAAGTAGATTGGATGCTTCTTCTGGAGAAGGTTGGGAGGAACAAGCCTCCTTGGGTGTTTGTCCACCCTATCTATAGTTACAGGTTTTACTTGTTATTTTCAATCCTAAGTAGTTAAATTATTTTTGTAATCACTGATTTAGTATTTCATTAGCTTAAAACTGTTAGTTTACATTATGCAGAAGTTAAATATGATTTTATGAGCTGTTTAGGAATTTATAAACTGTGGAATAGATTTATGAATTGATAAAATGCTTCCACTATATTTTTCCCCATACTGTTTTCTGTATAGTACTCTAGTACAGGGAGGAAGAATTAGAATAAGATGAATGATAGGAATGAGTATGATGAATGAAAGAACTAACTATGTTCACTTCCTTTAAAGATTTCCTTTCTGCTATTTTGTTCTTTTAAACCCTTCTTCTATTTGTTATATTCTGCTAATTTAATCTCAAGAAAATGTAACAACATTTCATATTTCAGGCATGGTAATATTTATTTTACATAGCAATAGAAGTAAATATTTCATCTCTGTACAAATCCTAAGGTTTTCACTTTAGGTCATTTATTCGTTTCAAACAGTATAGTGTTATAGTTTCATTTTATTTATTTATTCAGTATTCATGAAATACGATAAGCTGCAAAATAAACATTACTATTTAAACAGATTTTCTATGAAGTACGTATATCTTTATTTAGATCCTTATCTATTTCAAACAATAGCATTGTTGTATAATACTCAGTAGTCATAACATTTAGAATTTCTATAACACTTATCAAACCAAATAATTAAAAACAAAGTTCGACCTTTTTGAAGAAATTTTCTTACATAACGAATTTCAGGTTCGAGACTCTTGGAAGAATCAAAATAAACTTAGGTTCGAGATAGGCCCATATTAATGGCCAAACCCTTACAATCGAAATATTAACCCAGATATTATCAAGTTGCAAATAAGATTAAGGATACATGTTCAACATCGTAAAACACAGTCACAAAAACAAATTATCTTATTCATTGCTTAAGACTAAAACAAAGGAGTATCTCGGCATCAACATTAGACAGTAGTATCACTTTTCTATTGTAAACATTATCTGCAAAACCATATAAATACATGAAAACTAGATTACTATTTTCAAGTTCGACCTCTCATCATTTCCAAAGTCACCTCCTGAACCAAATAGGTTAGGGTTTCAAAGTTTCAAAACAAAACATTAAGTTTTGGCTCTTGGCCATCACCAAAAACGACAACATTACTATCAATTAACATAGAGCTATCAAAGCTACCATCGAAACCTACAGGTTAGGGTTTCGACTACACAGCATAAGGTTAAAACCTATGGCTCTCATCCATCATAAACAAACCATAGTTCAAAACATCAAAACATCACATATTTTGGAGCATTGCTCACAGTCTCAAAACACCTAACCATCATTAAGTTTTGGAACTAATTCTTCTAATTAAACCAGAATGAATGAAGGATAAAACCCTCTCTACTGTCTACATCCTTTGCAAAGTATCTACACTAAGAACAAACACCACATGCTTAATGTCGAATGGGTTGAGGATTTCATCCTCCCCAAGCTAGCATTCAACTCACAAACATTACGATGGTGGTCACTTTCCATAGCCTTACAATAAAAATGAAGTCTAGGCTAAGAACACAAGAAGGTCCAACAGGCACCTAGCCAAAGCATCACGGAAACCACTGAAGCTTACCATTTCATTTGCAATTTCCATTGTTCACAACTCAATCTTGGAAACCAAATCCGAAGCAACCTGCCACACAAACATGAGTATGGTCAAAATGAGTATCATCAAAGAAGTTTCATTAAAACGAAATAAACAACAACTGCAACTCATAAACTAATAGAAGAAGACAGGTTCGAATCCTGTACATTGCCTTTAGATAAGTTAATTATGGATCAATGACGAGATAGCTACTGTTAAACCGTAGCCATCACCTCACCACTGAATGCAACGAAGGTTGGAGACAAATATGAGAATCATCACTCGACATTAAAGGAAAACCGAATACTGGATCAACCTACACACACGACTATCATCAACCCTTGATTCATTCCAACTTCAAACTATTGTTGTAAACTCGCACAATAGGGTTTAGCTCTTAAGCTATTTATAGGTATCATAAAAACACCTTCAGGTCACGGGTTGGAATCATGGGAGAAGGTCCCAAAAACCTGCTAATGAAACCTTGAAGTTTCTCAGGCCTGTCGACCTCTCCACAAAGTCACTCTCCAACACATTGAATGCCATTGGAAAACAATAACCTTGAAACTTAGTGTAGATTAGGGTTAAGTTCCAAAGTCCAAGAATCACATAAGATCAACGGTGGAGATCACACATCAAGCACCTCGTATCCCCAAGCAATCACCACAGTTATGACAACATTAATAACCATTTCCACCGTGCAGACCAGCTAGGATAACTTTCAAACTAAATCCCATACAACTCGACTGCGTTGACTGCTTTATCACAATGCCTTCACCTGTTAAGCACCACGATGGCAGCCACGGAGATATTCCACTGAGCTGGTAGATAGGAGTGTTAAATGCCAAGGTTGGATGTGAATGCCTACAAGCACATATCCATTAAATCATTTTTTATCTGTCCTTATCACGACTTTACGTTGGTTATGTTCGTAACCTTGTCATAACATAGATCATAATATAAGTCATAGTTTATATAAGTGGTTTCATTTCAACTAGGTTTCGAACACATGTTTCGAAAGGGTTCACAATGATGCCCACATTTTGTTATATTGTTTATATATAAGACTAAAACATAAGCCTTTGCATATAGTTATATGCTATAGGAATTTCGTAAAATTTGCATATAGTTTATATGCCATAGGAATTACATAAAGCTTGTATATAGTTTACATTATAGGAATAATGTGGAAGTTTTATATAGTTTATATGCTATAGGAAAAGCGTAGAATTAGTAGATAGACCATCTAGGTTAGGAAATCGCATAAGCAATTTGCATATACTGCACATGTTATCAGAATAGAACGTATCATGCCGTTAGCCTATGTTATATAAAGGCACATTATCCTTGTGACAAACATTAGTAGGGCATATTATCATAAACCAATGCTATGATACTATAATTCATCATTTAAATGTTAAACAAAGGAAACATACGAGTTGTATAGTGTACAAATACAAACTTAGACGAGTCATGTTGTAAGTACCTTAGAAATTTATTACAGAACCTTTGACGGCTAATTGAAAGTGCAATTTTTAAATTATATTTGTAGTACTTGATCTGATGTGGCACCCTTACCTGTAATTTGCGAAAGGAATGGTTCAAATGCTTTAGCATGAATGCTAAGTAAGCCTTGGGGTACCCTTAGGACCCCTTTCATCATCAAAAGAAGAACAATAGTTAGCGCTTATAAACATTAACATTTGATTGAGCATTGACATAGGTAATATAAAAATATAGCTGAGACAAGAAAAACATTCAATAGTATCTTAGAGTAGACTTAAATCTCATTTCATAGAAAGACGCTAAACATTACATCGAATGATCGTTACAAAAATTTATTCCAGCATAACGACACAAAAGCATTAATTATATTTCCGCACAGTTAGTTTAAGCATTAAATGCTACGTTGAGAAATTTTAAATTTTTGTGAATTTTTGGGATGTTACACGGAGTTGGCCATGCGTTGAATGCATTCATCCAGTAGAAGCTCGAGGTGCAAGTGGATACTACCAATCGGGTTGTTTCCGATTTAGTCAACCGAAAAATGTAATGCAAGGAGGGACCCGGGCTAGGATTCAACTCATTGGCCGAATTCAATGATTTGGCCAGAAGGGAGAGACGACGACTAACTTTCGGGCCAAATCGTCGAATCCATAGACTACTCCTACTATAAAACTAACAAACCTCACGCACCTCAAGTGACCTCTCAACTCAATAAAATATTCCTATATTATTAATCTAATAGTCTTATATTATGTAGTGTTGGTACATGTTTATAATATAATAGCAAAAAGTTATGCTTATTTTGATAACACTCGTAAAATATTTTTTCTTATTTTCATTGTTTAGTGGCAAATTTAGAAATATTCTATATCATTAATCTATTAGTCTTATATTTTGCAATGTGATGCGTATCTACAATACAATAACAAAAGGTCAAATGGTCAAACGGTTAAATGCTTATTTTGATAATTCCTATAAAATAATTTTTCTTTATTTCATTGTTTTTTTTCAAATTCCAGGAAATAATAGTTTATAATGATATTTTAAATTTAGGGAGCAATCTACATAGATTCCTAGAGTGTTTTCAGCTATTCATCATATTTGCTACGTTAGAAATTCAAAGAAACATGCTCTATTATTTTCCCCTTAGCATGCGGACATGTGACGGTTACATTGGACAAGATCTAATCGCCCAACTTATTTTATTTGGTTTCACGCCTGTAATATCTAAGCATCGAATCATTTAGTTTTTTTTGGTTCGAAACGTTTTCAAAGTTCAAACTGAGGTTCCGTTATATAGTTGATATACACTTAAAAGTGAAGTAGTAATTGGAAATAAAATAAAGTGCCTTCACACTTTTTTATTATGAGTTTTCTAAAAGTTATAATTAAATTAGAGTTAAATTCACGATACTTAATTGTTTTGATATATATATAAAATAATCATCATCATATACAATTTAATTAAATTAGAGTTAAATTCACGATACTTAATTGTTTTGATATATATATAAAATAATCATCATCATATACAATTAAAAAGTTATAGTTTTAAAATTTTAATTATAATTTTAATTATAATTTTAAAAAAATTATAATTAAATTAAAATTAAATTCATAGTTATTTGATTTTGAATATATATATATATATATATATATATATATAAAAACTAGTTTAAGGCATTCAAGTATCTTTTAAATTATTTTTGTTTTTTTACAATAGCACATTGTAATAAAAAATAAATTATTATATATATTCTTCTATCATAATAAAAAGATAAATGACATTCTTTCTCCTGTACACATATGATTTAATTAATTTATAAATAAACAAATAATATGAAATAGAGATATATTAATCTACTTGTTCCATTATTTATAATACAATTTTTTAATTAATTTATTAATAAGAAAATGTTAAAAAGATAAGATGCTTTTATTTAACTTTGATTTTGATTTTGTTATTTTAATTTTTTAATATTCATAAAAATTACCAATTTTACAATATATTTTTTTTATAAGTTAAAATTTGCTTCTTTCTATTTAACTAAATTTTTTACTTTATATATATTTTTTCCAAATTTTTAATTAAGAATTTATTTTTTACATATCATTATTCATCATACTATATAAAAATATTTAATAAAACTGAGAAAGAAGAAACAACTACTATTACCTTGAAAATTTTATTATTTCTCAATAAAATTGAAAATTAAAAACTTTTATTATTATTTTTTCAGTTTTTTTCAACAAATTATCATTATGAAGTCAGCCATATGTATTGCATAGGTATCACTCAGTAAACTTATCATAATGTAAAAAACTTATAAAATGTAATTTGAGTAAATATAGAACAACTTAGTTTAATAATGTATTAAAGTTTCTTATATAAGAATAGGTATAAATTATCATCGTTTAAAGAATGTGATTCAACAAAAATAATTAAATATCATCATTAAAAGAATGTGATTTAACAAAAATCATTAAAATAATTGAAATTGTATTAACACAAAAATTTGGTTTCAAAATTCTCTATCATTAAATTATTAATAATAAAAAAATTCATTTTAATTTGTTATTTAAAAAATAAATTATTTAAGGATTTAAAAAAATATTATTCCATTATTTAACATATTTAAAATTTAATTTAATTTTTATTAAGTTTTGTCCTAAAATTTGGGTAACACCTTATGTTAGTATACTTACAGCCACTAAAAAAATCATTAAAATAATTGAAATTGTATTAACACAAAAATTTGGTTTCAAAATTCTCTATCATTAAATTATTAATAGTAAAAAAATTCATTTTAATTTGTTATTTAAAAAATAAATTATTTAATAATTTAAAAAAATATTATTCCATTATTTAACATATTTAAAATTTAATTTAATTTTTATTAAGTTTTGTCCTAAAATTTGGGTAACACTTCATGTTAGTATACTTGCGGCCACTAAATATGTAGGTTAATTTTCAAATTTTGAATATAAACATACCTTCAGATACAAATAAGACTTTAAAATTCAAATCCAAATCCAAATATAGCTTTAATAAAAAAATAAAAACTACCGAGAGAAAGGTTCCAAAAATGTTAGTCACTTTCAATCTTAATCTATTAAAAGACTTCCCTAACAAAGTGGATAAACTATCCGTTTCATTGGTAAATACCATGGATTCGAAATCGCTTCAAACTGTTATGGAAAAGCTGAAAAAGCATCCAACTGTTAAGTAGAAAGCTCAACGGTCATGTTGTGCACGGCGAAGTGGGCGAACTTGGTTTTGCAATATTTTTGGAAACATTTTTTTGAAATTAAATTAATTTAAATATTAAGTAAAATATAAATCAAACTTTTTAATTTTTAGAAAATGTGTATAAAAAATTTAATCTTAGAATATTTTTGAAATATACTTTAAAAAAATGATCCATTTTACTTTAGAAATGAGAAAAGTAAATTTTGTAAATACAAACTTTAAATTAAAAGAAATTGCACAAAGATCTTTATGTTTGAGGTAAAAATTGCATAAGCTTATTCATTTGTAAAAGGAAATGCACAACTATACAGCTGGCCTGACATATTTCCAGTGCAAATGGATTTAATTTAATTTAGTTAAATAAATGTGACGTCCACATCGCTATAAGTCATCATCAAAACAGTCACCGTCAAAAGCAAAAGGCGAGTGGAGAGAATTAATTGAGTATGATGACAGAAAAATATCAAATTTGTTAGAAGTAATAGATTAGTTCGACTACCGTCAACTTCCATTTACAAAGCAAACTATAGATACAGAGGGTGGATAGACGTGTGAAGCTGGTGGTGGAGGATTAAGGGTGGTTGACGCGTGAAGGTGGTGGAAGAGGAGCGTCTGGAGGATGATAAACGTGATGGAAGAGGAGCGTGGGATCGATCCATTCATCAATCGATCATCGCTGGAGGAGAACCAAAAAGCCTTTGCATTCCCGATGGATTCGTCAATTATATATATCACTACGGTTCATTCAGCCAGGCCTCCACTTCCTCTCCGCCTCTTGCCTTGTTCAGATTGGACAGTAGGAGGGAAAATTATAAGCCACATGGAGAAGGGGATCAGGGAGGGATTTTGACATGAATGATCGGACGCAGACGCATTAAATTTCAGAAAAAAGCATGCAACTGTTAAGTGGAAAGGTGAAAAATCAATCACTCGCCCACTAACATGACCGAAGCCATCTTTGAGCGCAGGTTACAGGATTCAAGCAGGTTACAGGATTCAAGATTCAGATAATTCCTCTTTGAATTCAGGATTCAGGTCGCAATTCAGAAAACTCAATAGAAGAAAATATGTAAGTTTTTACTTTTTGGACACTGGGCAGAGTAGCTTATGATTGGGTATTGCATATTTCATTGTTAAATTGATATTGCAATGCTGTATATGTGTTCTGCGAAATTTGACATGGATTTGCCGCATAACCCAGAGTGATATTTAAGGATCCAAAACATAATTAGTGCAGAGCCATTACAACCTAGGTCTGATATGCATATGCACCTCTAGGTTGCATTATCAGGCCTTAGGTTTAGATCTGTCTACGCCTGTGTCCATAAATAATATACCCAGTGCACATGGTAGATTCAATGCATTGTTACACGATATACATACATGAATGGCTGATAAATCACGCCCACCGGGCATCTTGAATGAACCTTTGTTTTCTTGGTGTAACTATTCAGTATGTTATTGAGGGCTGCATAGGATGGACTTAGTTTTCCAGTAGGCGAAAAAAAGGCATTGGTTGAAAATATAAATTCATATTGCTCATATCAGAGTGCCTTCTACCCAGACCGCTTCCTAACCTTTGTTTCCGTAGTGGGGTTGACAGAACACGAAGCTGTCCACCAGGGTTCCCTTGACAGAATACTCAGCTGTCCACCAGGGCTCCATTCTTTCTGTGTTTTACTCCACCCAAATGGCATGGCTCAAAAGGATGAGGATAGGTACGGTGTATGTATCAGAGGATTTTGGTAAACATAACATCTCTAAGCAGTGTATATCATGTGGCAATATCCTGTAAACATCAGAGCATGGGTGTACATATTATAAATTAGGTTGTATTCTATCCCTCAGACCTAACATCTCTATGCACTGCAGACCATGTGGCACTATCCTGTAAAGACGATAGCATGGGTACATATTATAAATAAATTTGTCTGGTTTCTTAGGACTGAGCATCCCCAGTATGCTGTTTTTGATCTTTCTCTCGCAAGATTTCTTTACTTTTATATTTGCTAGTAGGGATAAATTGTTTCTAGGCAGTCTCTAAATTGTTCATTTCAAAGTTTACTGTATAATCTTCAGGAACAAAATTGTGAAATTAGAGCATACATAGGCTCGAAGAAGAGATCGGGATTGGTCCAGAAGAGTAATTGTAACAATTCCTTCTCTGTTGTCCTATTCTTTGTTTTGATAGCAGAGGTAGGTGTGGCCTGTAAGAATGAAGAGGAGAACGGTGACTGTGGAGATGTTGCGCGCAAATAACCTGATGGCCAAGGATGGAAAGGGATCATCCAGTCCTTATGTGAAGGTTGAATTTTATGGGCAGATACAGTATACAAAGACGAAGAATAATAATCTGAATCTGAATCCTATATGGAATTGAAACCGTATCAATTCCTCCCTAGAAGTTCCATCTGAAACCATCTCGGACGGACTCTTCCTCCATTGTTGTGCAACGCTAACTACGAGTCAGCAATCCCTTTACCAGGCGAAAAATGTTCTGCGTCTGTGTTGTACTTCCATATACAAGTGGCCATGACTTGATCCAACAGAGATACCCGTAGTAGCGATAATCCTGTTGCAAGTGTGAGATCTAAATGTTTATTGCACACATGCAGTACTGTACCATTCTGTACAGCATTCGATCCTCCACGAAATCCGGCTCCACGAACGACCTTAGTTGCCTCAGATTCTCAGTTATCCCAAAGAAATGTACGCGACGTTTGGGTTTGCAAAGAGTTTTCTGGCTGGGTTTAGTATCTTCACCCAAATACCAGGATAAACCATATGTTGCAGTGTTAACTACGTGGGGTTGACATTAGCATGGCTGAAAACAAATGAAGAAGTCGTGGGTAAGGTTGTGGGATCATAGTCGGCGCTAAGCATGGTTCGATCCAAACATCCAACATTTAACAGGTGGTTTTTATATCTCTTTCTCTGCAAGGAAGCTTTCCTATTTCACTTTGTTGCTCATGTTTTCTCAAGTTTTGGTTGCTATTTTTTATTTATTTTAATAAAAGTTAATATGTTCGTTCTTCAATTTAAATTTACTTTCATATTGGTTTGTAGGTGGTTGTTTTGCTTTCCAGAATGAAAGACAACACAACAAAGAGGTGGATGGAGAGTTATCAAACTAAAAAGAACACACTGAAGCTCATATATATATTTACCATGTGTTATAAAATAAGGTATTTCTCTGTCGGATTCTTTTGTTTTATAATGTATATGAATTACTTTATGCTATTTTTTATAACAGCAAGAAAATGACAAATGACAACGCTTGCCTTATTTCATTCTTTGTGGTTGTTTTTTTTCTCTTTAAATTTTAATTTATATGATTTTTTAAACTTTTTATGGTAGTTTGAATAGTTTCATTTCTGTATTATCAATTTTTAAAATTGAGTAGTTTGTTTTAGATATTTTAAGATGTAGAAATTTTTAAAATTCCGTAGTTAATTTTTAAAATTTCATTGTTATTTTAAGTAAGATTTAATTTATTTTTATATTTTTATTAAGAATAAAAGAAATTTTTTTCCATTATTTTATTTATTTTTATATATATTAAATTTAGGACAATATTTTAAATAGTTTTAGTATTTTAAAATTTTAAATGTATTATTAGTAAATAATAATTTATTATAAATTTGAATTTAAAATTGAAAAGGATTTATGAAATGATTTAGTTGTGATTTTAAATTATATTTTATTTTTGGTTTAAAATATGAGACAAAAATTTATTTAATTTTAATTTTATTTTTCCTTATTCTAATATGTATTTATGTATAATTAAATGTTTAAATGGTGTGTATTTTTTACATGTTGTTAAAGTAACATATAAATTTTTAAACTAATGCTATTAGAAACTATAAGTTCTAGCGTTAATTATGTGAGATTGGCATTTGTGAAAACTAATGACAAAGCGGTCGTGTGGGAGGGGAGGGGGGGGTAGGAGGAGGGCAGGGAAGGAGGGAGAAGGGGGAGGGGGATGGGTATGGGGAGGGGGGGGGCAGGGTAGCAAGGAGGAGGAGGGAGAGAGGACACAGAGTGGAGGGGGAGGTGGGGGGAGGGAGCATAAGCGAGGGGGAGGTGGGAAGAGAGAGGGGAGGGAGAGGGGATATGGGAGAGGGAGGAGGGTGAGGTGGAGGGAGGGAGGGAGGGTGAGGTGGGGGGAGGGAGCGAGAGTGAGGGGGAGGAGGGAGGGAGGGTGAGGTGGGGGGAGGGAGCGAGAGCGAGGGGGGCGAGAGCGAGGGGGAGGAGGAGGGTGAGGTGGGGGGAGGGAGCAAGAGCGAGGGGGAGGTGGGGGGAGAGAGGGGAGGGAGCGTAGGGGAGAGGGCATGGGGGATAGAAGGGAGGGGGAGAGAGTGGGAGAAGGGAGCGGGAGGGAGAGGGGATATGGGAGAGGGAGAGGGAGGGGGAGGATAAGAGGAGGGAGAGGAGGGAGAGGGAAGAGTTGGGGGGGGGGGAGTGGAGGGAAGGGAAGGATCTGGGGAGAGAAAGAAGGTGGAGAGTGGGGGACAACAGAGGGGGAGAGGGAGAGATAGTAGGAGGGGGGTAGGGGTAGATAGGGGTAGGGGGAGGTGAAGGGAAGGGAGGGAGAGGTGGAGGATAAGGGGGAGGGAGAGGGGGGTGATGGAGTGTAGGGAGTAGGGGGAGAGTGAAAGGGTGAATGGGGACGAGGGTAGGGGGTAGAGGGAGAGGAGGGAGAGGTAGGGGGTGGAGATGGAGAGGAAGGGAGAGGGGGGAAGAGGGTTGGATGAAGAGAGAGAGGGAGGGGTGAGGAGGAGGAGGGAGAAAGGGTGGGGATGGAGAGGGGGAGAGAAGGGACAGGGAGAGTAGGGGAAAAGGGAGGGGGAGAGGGAGAGGAGGGAGAGGTAGGAGGAGAGGGGTAGGGTGTGGAGAGGGGGAGGGAGGGATAAGGTGAGAGTAGGGAAGGGGAGAGAGGGGGACGATAAGGGGGAGGAGAAGTGAGAGGGAGAAGGGGGAGAGGGAGGGAAGGGAGAAGGGGTAGAGGGATAGGGTGAGGGGGGAGGGGGTAGGTGGGGAGAGGGAGAGGAGGGAGAAGTAGGGGGTGAGGGGGAGGGAGAGTTGGGGGGAGAGTTGAGGATGGGAGGGAGAGGGAGAGGGAGAGGGGAGGAGGAGAGGGAGAGGGGGGTAGGAGGAGGGGGAGAGGAAGGAGTGGGAGAGGGGGAGGTTAGGGATTGGGAGAAAGTTGGAGAAGGGAGGGGGAGGGGGTGTATGGGGTGGAGAGGAGGAGGGGGGTTATGGTATACAGAGGGGGTTAGGTGGTTATGGGAAGAGGGTCGGGAGAGGGAGATGCCGAGAGGGGGATATCAGGGAGGGTGGGGAGGGGGGAGAGGGATATGGGAATATCGGGGAGGGAGGGAGGGAGGGGAGGGGAGGGTGAAAGGGTGAGGGAGTGGAAAGGGAGATCAAGGAGGGTAGGGAGAGGAGAGGGATAGAAAGAGGAGAGGGAGAGGGGGAGAGATGGAGATGTGTCGGGGGAGGGAACGGAGGAAGTGGAGGGGGAGAGGTGGAGAAGGGAGGGGAATAGGGAGATGAGGGAGAGGTAGGTGGTGGAGAGGGGGAGCGAGGGGCAGGGGTAGGATGAGGGGGGATAGTTGGGTTGGGGAGTGGGAGGGTGAGGGTAATGGGGGGATGATGGGAGAGGGAAGGAGAGTGAGAGGGTGAGTGAAAGGAGGGGGTGGATATGGGATGGGGGGATGGAGAGGGAAAGGGGGTAGGGGGAGGGAGGGTGGGAGGGGGATGGAGAGGGAGGGTGGGAGATGGGTTAGGGGGAGGGATAGGGGGATTGCAGCAAGTGGGAGAGGGGGATGTTATGGATGGCCAGAGAGGTGGAGAAGGGAGGTGGAGAGGGGGATGGGGGTAGGGGGTTGAGAGGGGGGAGGGGGTTAGGGGTTGGAGAGGGGGAGTGGTGGGAGAGGTGGTGAATAGAGGGGGAGAGGGAGAGGAGGGAGAGTTAGGGGGTGGAGAGGGGGGAGGGGTTAGGTGGTGGGGGAGGATAGTCGGGGGAGTAGGGGGGAAGGGGGAGGGGAAGGGCAAGTGGAGGGGGGGGGAGAGTTGGGAGAGGGAGGGGGAGTAGAGGGTGAGGGAGGGGGAGTAAAGGGGGAGGGTGGGAGATTTGGGGGAGGGAGGGGAGAGGGAGTATAGGGAGGGGTAGTGTATGTAGTGGGAGAGGGGGAGGTTAGGGATGGTGAGTAGGGTGGAGAAAGGAGGGGGAGAGGATGGAGAAGTAGGGGGTGGAGAGGGGGAGGGGTGTAGGTGTTGGAGAGGGGGGAGGGGGATGGAGGGGGGGATATTTTGGGTGGGGAGGGAGGGGGAGGGGGGAGGGTGGGATAGTTGTGGGAGGGAAGGGGAGTGAAAGGGGGAAGGGAGGGGGGAGGGGTTATGGAGATACATATAGGGTGGAGAGTGCATGAGGGTAGAGGGAGGGGGAGGTGAGAGGGGAATATGGGGAAACAAAAATGGGGAGGGTAGGGAGTGAGGGGGGGAGGTAGGGAGTGAGGGGCGGAGGAAGGGGGGGGGGAAGAATATAGAGATAAAGAAGTGGGGGGATGGAGAGGGAAAGGGAGAGGGGGAGGGTGCAGGAGGGGAGGGGGTGAGAGGGGGGATGGAGGGAGGGGGCAGGGAGGGGGAGGAGGGGGAAGAAAAGTAGAGGGATGGGAGGGGGAGAGTGGGAGGCATGCAGGGAGGGGGACAAGTAGACGAGGTGAATTAGGAGAGGGGTGAGAGAGAGGGAGTGGAGGGAGTTGGTGGATAAGGGAAGGAGTTTAGGGGGGAGCAAGGGAGGGAGGGGAGGAAGGGAGAGAGAGAGCAAGGGAGGGAGGGGAGGAAGGGAGGAGGAAGAGGGAGATGAATAAGGGGGACAGGGAGGTGGGGTGAGTGGGTAGAGGGGGAGGGAGAGGGACATAGAGGGGGAGGTTGAGCGATATGGAGGGGGAGGGGGAGGGAAAAGGTTTCGTGACTACTATTGTAGCTCTGGTTGCTCTTGTTGATGTTGCAACTTTGGCTGCTCCTGTCGATGTTGCATCTTTGGCTGCTCTTTTCTAGTATAGTGGTGCTGTGGTCCTTGACTGTAATATCCCCTCCTTTATGCCCTAATATTTGTAAATATAAAAATATAGTGGTTAATGAATTTATATATATGGATTTTATATATAAAACATTGATTGATATATTTAATTTGTAAATATAAATATATGGTGGTTAATGAATTTATATATATACATATATGGATTTTATATAGAAATGGTTGTTTTATATATATATTTTTATATATAAATACAAATAGGTATATAATGATAACCTTGGGTTAGTCTAAAACGTGGGAAACCTGCCTTCTCTAAAGGGAAAATCCCTATTTACCTACCACTAACTTGAGATGTTAGACAAGTGGCTTAGAGAATGAGATATTTTGGGGTATTATCTCCTTAAAATTGTAGGGCACCAATTTGTTTCACCTTCCAGCTCGCCAATGATTTTTGACATCACTCTTGGTTGACTACTTTATATTAATGTGTGCGATAGGAAGAGGGGGTAATGTTTTCTTTTGTTTTGATGGTTGTACTTCATTGTGAGGTTCTACACAAAACGTCAGGGGTTTCTGGCTTCTTTGAAAAATGAGGGTTTATTATTATTGAGGGGGAAAAGATGAATCCTAGCCTGCAATTAGTTAAGAAAGGGAAGCTTCTCTCTGTGGGTATAGAGGGGAAAAGGAGATCTATGCGCTACACATGGGAAATGACCCTTTTCTAGTTACTATTATTTATATTTATATATATATATATATATTTAGAATTCCTATAGAATGAAAAGGAGTGAAGGGGGGTAGCATGGTAGAACCCTGTCGCATCCTTCCATCATATGCATCCTCAATACACTAAAGCGTTGGGGGTTTCGACTTTACATTTATACAATTTTTTTTGTGGTTTCCTGGATTGCTTATTGCATGCTACGTTTGTGCCTTTTGTGATGGCAACCTGAGAGAAGGGCGTGATTCCTTGCACAGATTATCGGTTTGCTAGGTTTACCTGGCGTGATAGCCATTAGGAAGGGACTGCTCGATGGAGCACGATCCCAATTTTCTGATGTTAATATTTTATTCATGCTGCATTGTGATTTATGCTTGGAAACTCATCTTTGTTCCTGTATAAGCATGAATGTTGTACGAAACCCTATCGAGTTCTTGTTTTTGTGCTACACCGATTAGATATATATATATATGCTAGTATATTTACCTTACTATGTTTTTAAAGAATGCTTGAATCCCTGTGATCTCCTTGTTTGCGAGATATTTTGTACAAAGGCTGCCAATGAATGTGTTGAGGCTCGACGATCTCTGCATAGGTTTTCGCTACTCGATCCCTAGAGTTTTGTGGTAGATGAACTTTGTGACTAATAGTTGATAGAAGTTCCTTTAATACTGTGATAGAGTATTGATGTTATTTCTGAATGCTTAATTTTAATTTTTTATCTAAATTTATATACTGCCAAAAGGGAAACGTATCTAACTAGAAATCATGGTCCTTCAAGATTATTTCTATATTTTGAATATTCAGTTTATGATCTAATTGTTATGCTGTCAAAAGGGTGACCCCTGTAGAGCATGGTGCATTGCCAGATATCTGTTGACCCGAAATCGTGGTCTTTCTATATTATTTCTGTATGCTTAAAACTTAGCTTGTTATCTAATGTAGTATGCTTCCTGGAAACTCAGTTTGGTTCTATGTTGCTGTGATATTAGAATGGAAATATCGGTATACTACTTTTATATTTTTACATCGGATAAATGCCATATACACTATCTATTGCTCATATCTCGGAAGTATCTGTCTTTTGCATGTTATACATTGAATGCTAAAGTGCACAGGGATTTGGGAATACATCCCTGTACATTGTATTTCCATAATATATATTTTATATTATATATATTATATTATATTAGAGATATATCCCTATATATTTGCATTTTCTTGTAATATATATTTTATGTTAAGAAGACTGAACGCCATTGAAGATTGCGTAGGGATTTGGGGATACATCCCTGTATAATTGCATTTGTGATAGCATTTTTTTTTGTGTTGGATGAAGGCGTAGTTCCTGCTGGATCTTCTTGGCTTAGATCACCTCTGTTGGTTGATTGCGTAGTGCATGTTGGATCTTTTTAAGATCTATGTTGGGAGAACTACTCTAGGGCAATGTCCCTAGCTTTATTTCCTTTATGTTTTTTAAATTTAAATAAGTTTTATATTAGGCGTAAGTGAAAAGATGGTGAAACCCTTAGTGCAATTATTGAATGAAATTATATACGAATGAGTACCTTTATTGGAGGAAAAGCTCCTCTACCCTATAAGGACGGGAGTATGTCTTAAAGACGGGTCTTAGTCCTTTATGATATAAGTAAATAAGGGAAGTTCTAAATGAAAGCGTTATACAGTGATGCTTATCTCGCAGGAGATCTAGATCGTTAAATAGACCCTTGTATAATTATTCTAGTATGAGGTATAGTATAAGTTTACATACTTATGTTTGTTTCGGAAAGTACACTCTATGGGAGAGGATTGAGAAAGTGAATATTGCAACAGCTGTGGTAGGATGTAGCTCTATATTTGATTAATAGAAAAGAGGTGACTCTTCTTGGTGGACGTAGCCCATGGGATTGGGTGAACCACGTATATCTTGTCTTTCTCATGTGTATAATTATGATGGCTTTATTGTTTATGTACACGTATATATCTTGTCAATGATTCTTTGGTAAAAGATAATTCTTTAGTACATCATGATATTCATGTGAGGGTTGTATCTTATCTTATATGTATGAAGTCTGTGGAGTTAAGTAATTATTGTGAAATCTCTTTAAAAAAAAGAATATAAAATAAATAATTCACTAAAATACTAACTTGGAATTGGGGTATGTTACATTGATAGGAGAGGGTGTTTGTTGTTATCGGGTCTATTCAACCTTCAAGGTGGTGAATTCCATATTGTCCCTGCGATTTGCGGTGGCATGTTACGATTATTTTGGTTCCTTTTTCCTAGTTTATGGCCTTTGTGCTTATGACTAAAGCAGGGAATAGCGAGGGTATGGAATATCTTGGTATTGTTGTTGGTGAGGAGGATGTGCTTTGCAACTACGATGTAAGTGTGCTACCATGCCCGTGTATCTCATGGATTTTATGTAAATTCGATGAATTTACATTCCGTTGTGGTGCTTGTCCTTGATTGCTTGGATTGTGGCTATGGTTCTTTTTTTCAATGTCTCGTTTGGGGTTTCAGAGAGTTTGTTGTGGCTAAATCTCTTCCTCGAAACCCAACTTAGTTTTTCAGGAAACTATGGCTTGACCATGCTTACTGTTAACCCTTCTCATTGTCCTCAATTAGCATTCTCTATTGACTGAATAATAAGATTTCATAGAATTTTTATGCAATGACTCATCTGTCAATTCATTTCATTAAAGAACCATGATTTAGGTAAATAAAAAATATCTTGGAGTGGAATTAAAAATAACAAATGCATAGAAATGTTTACATCTGAGTGGGGCTTGAAACAATGATCTTCAACTTGCTATTGTTCTTCCCATAAGACCAATGCTCTATCCAATTGAGGAATTGGTCATAAGATCAATCACTAGTACAAAATTAGAGATAAGTAACTAGGTGACCAAAAAATTTGGTCACCATAGTTTCTTCAAGGGATAAATGACCAAAATTGAGAAATTTTAAGTGAGATAACTAAAAATGACCAATATAAATGACCAATTTGGTCATGGGATAAGAACTAAAATAAAAATAACCAAGATAAATGATCAATTTGGTTACGGGATAAGAACTAAACTAAAAATGACCACGTAACAATTGGTCATTTATTTGGTCATTTTTAGTTGCGTCACTCAGACAATGGAAAATTACAATTTTGACAATGTGACCCCTTTTTAGGTGGTCTCTAAATCGGTCTGTAGTGTTAAAATTTACTAAATTGTAACATTGTAGATGGATTTAGAGACTATTGTGTCACTCGACAATGTAATTGCAATTTTGACAATGTATTGTTACGATTTACTAAATTCTAACATTGTAGGTGGATTCAGAGACCCCCTAGAATGGAGTCTTTGAATCCACATGCAACTTTAAACTTTAGTAAAATGAGGGTTTTCGAATCCCTCTATAATGTTAAAATTTAGTAAAATTGAAACATGACTAAAAACAATTGCATTTTTTTTACAATTGCAATTGTTTGTTGCCTAATGACATAGGGATCTCTCAATCCATCTATAGTGTTACAATTTTACTAAATTTTAACACTACAAATGGATTCATGGGATCTTTGAATCCATCTACAATGTTAAAATTTAACAAATTGTAAAAAAAGTTCATCAAAATTACAATTTTTCATTTTTGAACTCTATTAAATAATTTAGAACATATTAATATAATATTAGTATAATATAGTTATTTTAATATATATTAATATAAAATATAGCTATTTTAACATAATATAATTTCCCTACGTAACTGAAAATTCAACCCCAAATTGATACTCCCTCCCAAACGAACAAATCAATCCCAATTTAACGATATCCTCCTTAATCTAAATATTGAACCCCTATATCTCCTGTATATCCATAAATTATAAATGGAAATTCTTTTTGAATGTCTTCCTTTGGTCATATTTAGAAATTTGGTGAAAGATAACATTATTTTTTCTGTGTAAGAAAATGAAAAAAGAAGTCAGTCCTTCCCTTTCCATTACATTTTACTAGAGAAGTGAGTCAAAAATCTACACAACATTTATAGAGTGTAGTCTCTAGGTGGTGGTGATTTTACTTTGTTTTTGCATTCAGAGGGTTTTCCATCATATCTATGACACGGTTTTGATTTAGCGCATGACGAAAGGTAAGAGTTTTTGCACATTCGTCAATTGGACCTCATTTCTTCCCCACCTGATCTTGTACATTTCTTCATTTTTATGGCTTGTATTGCTCATTGGCATAGTTAATACCCTAAAATTCATGTTTTTCTGTGAAGTCTGAGTCATTAGTGACTAGGATTGAAATTCATTTTTTCTGTGAACTCTGAATCATTTATTAGTTTTATTTGTGCCCAATTAATGTTTATCTTTATAGAATTTTCGGAGAGAAATTTGGTTTGCCTATGGCTATTTTTTAACCTTTTGCCAATGCGATATCATTCTGTGATGAGCGTTTTTGTTTCACAAGATCATCTATTTTCTTTAATTACTAATGGGAATATTTCAATTCAATCCATGTGGGGTTTTCATTTACATAATTTCATATGTGATAGATATTATTGTTGATATTTGATGGAGAAACTGTATCAAATTGAAATGCCAAGGTCGGGGTCTTGTCGAGTATATTTGATGTGGAGCCTAATCATTCAATTGGGGAAGGTCATAAATTCAGCACTAAAACATATTTTGTTTCCAGTTGCCTTACCTTTTGTTGTGCAAAGACGGTCCTCATTGACAGACTTCTTATGCCACTATTAAGCATCGAAAAATGATCCATCTTAACATAATGAAGTTTATAACTATGATGTCCATAACGTTAAACGTTTAAGCATGACTAACAATATTTTAAATCATCCATTTAAAAGCATCTAAGCAATAAAATAATGATCTCGGGTTTATGCAGATATGGAGAGCTTGTACTCATAGTCACATCTCCTGTAATAAATCAAACACACAAGTAAGATATCTTAAACTGCACTAGTATTCATAGCATTTCTAATAAACAGGTAACACACAAAATAGTCAATAACAGAAAAGAGAGGACTATATTACCAATCTCGCAACTGCACGTGATATAAGTATCTCTATCGGAAAATATTGGAAACCATAGTGTCTACAGGTTGGTACATCACAGATGAAGACACCATTTATAATCAGTATTGTCAACATCAGTTAATTCCCAAGCCATTGTTCGAATTTGGTAGAAAAAATTTTAATTCTTTGTTTGTATAATGCTCAATGTTGTTAGCATACTCATTGTCTCAAGTTCGTTACCCACCATAAACACAGGATGCCTGATAATCCTCTTATTCATTAGGATTCCATTCAATGCCACAAAAAATACAATACTTGGCTTGTGCATATACTTTTATGAATAGGTAATTGTGCACTATATGTTAATTACTCCCATGGGTCAGTCATGAGATCACCCAACTCATCATTAAAATCAAATAATTATACCATATAATGACTATGAAGGGTGGGATCGACTCCCAGATCGCTTACTTCTTCCTAGTGTCAATTAAAAGTTTACCATAGACATATTACATATAAAGTATGGAATCAATTTCCCAAAGCTTCTCCCGGATTTCTCTAGGGTGTCATAGAAAAACTTATAGCAAACACAATATATAAAATATAGGCTCGATTCCTCACCAGACAGCCCAAATTTCTCTTTATAATATTAAAATACAATAGAAATAGAAATAGAAATAGAAATAGAAATAGAAATATATATATATATATATATATATATATATATATATATATATATATATATAATATATATATACACCCTACCTTACAATCACACAAAAACAAAATGTATGCAAACTGTTGTCGCTCTCCTCCCTTCAGGAATAAGAAAAAACATATATTTACCAACAATGGAAATACTTAGATCGATATCCCTTGGGAGTCATCCTCCTCCCTCTCAATGCACAAATAAAATACAATTTAATAGACAATAGGAATGCTGGGATCGAGCTCTCTTGGAGTTGTCCTTCTCCCACTCAATGCACAAATAAAACTATAGAGTAATAGACAATAGAAAGACTGGGTTTGAGCTCTCTTGGAGTTTTCCTCCTCCCACTCAATGCACCAATAAAAATATAGAGTAATAGACAATAGAAATACTGGGATTGAGATCTCTTCGAGTTGTCCTAATCCCACTTAATATATATATCTAGACATCAAATATGGGCTCGTATCTCTTTGAAAGAGGCCACCCAATAGTCAAAGTAACTGGAAACGGGCTCGGCTCCCTTGAGAGATGTCGCCCAAACATGGAATGCCAATATAATGCAGCCATTAGCTCCGC
Source organism: Larix kaempferi (assembly GCA_027924585.1). Taxonomy (NCBI): domain Eukaryota; kingdom Viridiplantae; phylum Streptophyta; class Pinopsida; order Pinales; family Pinaceae; genus Larix; species Larix kaempferi. Next base: position 1,363,155 of record BSBM01001536.1, read on the forward strand.
TCTCTTTGAGAGAATCCATCCAGCTTATCACACCATTATCTCGGCTTGGTTCTCTCTCGGAAGTGGCCTCCTCCTTTTCTTTTTCAAAGTAGTTTTTCTCTACCCCGTCCCACTCCCTTGGAAATTCCCATCAATATATATACAGCAAACACATAAACCCTAGAAATGAAATTGTCATTTCCCATAATAAATATCAGTCTCCAATTATATAATATTCTCAACAGTTCAACCTTCTTAAGCTCAAAATTCGACAACTAAAAACAATCATAAATATCTATTTAAACATATATACTTTAGGGGGAATTTTCACACTTGCAATCCCTTTATATGTTCCACTCCATCCATTCATGAACCCTCATTTTTCCCAAAAATATATGCGCATTTCTTTTTATGATATATGTACATTTCCTTTATCCTAAGAATAAGCATTATAAGGGAACACACATATATATCACTTTATTAACATAGGTATCATGAGGGGAACAACCTTAACCAAATTAACTCTGAGTGACTTATTCTAGTATATAGATCATATGCATATATTTATATGTAATGAGTTCTACTTAGTAGCTAGGGTTTTAGTATAGGCTTGCATTATCACTGAGTCATTTAAGCTACTAAATGAGTAATTATAACTCGTTTTAGAATGAGAACCTAAGCTTATGCCTTAACTGTGACATCCTAAGAGTTTATCTCTATTTAAATAAGTCACAAGACTTGGATATAATTATGTTTTGTTTAAGTGAAAATACTTGGACATATGTATGATGAAAGGAATCATAAACAAATAACACTTTATGTGATTAAAGTGATAGTTTATTTATGAAATGTTTCTACCTACTTGATGTTGACACAATTATTTTTATAAGAATTTTGAGAAATGTGAAAAAGAATGATAAAGGTGTGTTTCTACCGTCTGCCACCATATGGCCACGAGATAATGGGAGAAAGCATAGAAAATATGGCCTCCAAATCACAATGTGAGATATATCAATATGATCGGGATGTTGAAAGAAAAATCATTTTCAAATTAGAGCAATGGCACGTTTTGTTGAGTAATTGTAGATCAATGGTTCAGATTAAAGCAACATTAAGATCGACAGTGGATGAAGTTTCCTCTCGGAAGAGTTGTGAGGCATTTAACACATTGTAAAGTCACTGAAATGACCGTTAACTCAAAGTTAAAGTGAGAACGAGATCAACGATCATCGATCAACAAACAAGAATATCAACGGATCACGTTGATTTCACACCACCAACTTGCACGAAGGAAGGAAGTGGTGGGTGGTTGCAAAATCTAAAACCACCCACTACGTGTTAGTACAACATTATTTTGCTAGTTGGAAAGGTGTTAAGGGAAACCACCTTCTATGGTTGCAAAACTGCTTTGGGGGGTTATAAAAGACAAGTGCACAAGAAATACAACACTTGTCATTTGGAGTTGAACGATTTGGACGTGTTGCGTACGGTTGGAACACGACAGAATAGACCTTTTCCAGCTCATGTATTGCCATGCAGGCCTTCAAAACTCTTACAGATATTTCAACACTTTATTCAATGGAAAATGAGAGTGAAGTAGAGGTTCAGAGTTGGGAATTTGAAAAGTTAGAGGAAGTTCTTGAAGAAAGAAGGATGATATATTTTGAAGATCATGGAGATTAAAATTTTGACAAAAATAGTCTAATATGTAATAAGTTAGTTGAAGTTTTCTATTTTTGGAAATAAGTAGTTAGGTTTTTTCTCAAGAAGCCTTTTCATGTATAAATACATGCTTTGCAATGTAATCAGGGTTGGAACTAGTGAAAAGAAAAACTTATTTTGTATTGAGCATTTTCAAGACTAATAGGAATGGTACAGTCTATATTTTTCTTCCTCTCATGTGAATGTTATTTCCATTATCTCATTTTCATTATGTTTTCTTTCATGATTGGATGAGATTGTATTAGGTCAGAATTCATTTTATTATGCTCTCATCTACGTGATTCAAGTATCCATAAATATTTTCTTCCAAAGTCGATGTTGGATTCATCTTTATCTGGTGCCCAATGTTAATGGATTATCCATTTTTCTTCAAATAACACCTGCAAGAAATAATTCGACACTAAAATAATAAATACCTTACCTTTGTAAAAACCATATTGTTTAGACTTTGTTTACCTATAAAAATATCCTGATTTTGACTCCATGCCCAATGGTATCCTTTTGTTTCAGCGAGTTGTAGTATTAAATGATATTGTTTTGAAATATTTCTGGCCATTGCATGTATTTATTGAGAGAGCCCTCTCTGACACAGGAAAGAAGCCATCTTCCCTCCTAAATATTGGTTTGAAAAGGTTACCTTATAAATATCCTTCCACAACCAAAGGATAAATTCTGAGTGCTAACATCTTGGCTCCGTTGTTGGGGAACGAAAGTTCAAATATTCCTTGGTTGGAACGAGAGTTTAGAAAAATTAGATTTCTGTGGGAAAACAAGAGATTTTAAATTTTATATTGGTTGTATTTTTCCTTGGTGACTCGAGTTTGAATTTCAATTAAAATGCGACTCCAAATAAGACATTTTGGCTTCAAGAAAGATTTATACGAGAGGAAATCTTGATCCCCAATAATTTCAAGTGATAAAAAGTCCTGAAAAGATTCTCAGAAGGAACAAAAAACAAATTTTAATCATATATTTTAGATTCTCTTTGGGAAGATCTACAAAAATATGGGAAAACCGAAATGAAGAAAGGAATAAACCAAAATCATTTTTTTGCTAGAGTTCCACAAGCTCATAAGATTATAAACAATCCTCCAAGAATCATGGCTGCTAGATTTACCCCTCTTGCTTTACCACCTGTTTTACATGATCTCCCTCAGAATTATGCTCAAAGGATTACATTAAATGATGGAAAGGGAAATTATACAACTCAACAACATATTGATAAATTTAATGATTTTCTTGGTCTTGAGGAGGTAGACTATGATGATTCTAAAATGAGATTATTGGCCCAAAGTCTATCCAGAGAAGTTAAAAAATGGTTTAAGAGCCTTCCTGCAATATCCATTCCATCTTATGGTGAATTTGCAACCCTTTTTATTGAAAGGTGGGAAGATAAAAAAAACCATTTGCAAATCTTGACACAGTATAACAATTTAAAGAAAGTAAATTTTGAGTTTGTTCAATATTTTTTTGGTAGATTCATGAAGGTGTTTAATTCAATACTAGCTGCTTTTAAACCCCTTATAGGAGTTTCCAAATTACATTATGCTGGTTCTTTTGAAAGTGATTTTTCCTTAATGTTAAGAGAAAGGAAATCAGTTTCTTTGCAAGAAATGTTGTAAGATGCACCAGAAGTAGAAGCAAATTTGATGGCATCTGGAAAGATAAAACTAAAGATAGAAATAGATAAAATAAAGACAAGAGAAGAAAACCAAGCTTCAACTTCTTCTTCATCTACTGATGCAAAATTCGACATTATGATGAGAAATATGGAAAGAATTATGGAGATATTAGCTTTAGATAATAGACCTCAAAAAATGGATCAACAAGGACCTCAAATTAGAAATCCAAATTTCAGAAGACCTGCTCCTCCACAGATAATACAGAGAGATAATAGAGATCAGAGAAATGTAGAATATCAACAAGTGGACCCCCTATCCCTGAAAATTTTGTTGACGAAGGAGAAGAAATAGAACCTTTGGAAAGCGATATACATCACTTTGATGATATTGACTCTGAGGTTTATTTGACAAAAGTAGAACATGCCATGTTTTCTCAAGAAAGAGAGTGTAATACTTTCGTGTTAGAAACAAAATAATATCAAATGGGATATGAGAATGCTCTAAATGATCTTCATAGAAAACACAACCTCAGATATAGATATGTAGTTGTAAATAAAGGAAAAATTCTTGTTCATCAACCTTCAACTAGTTAACAAAAGAAGGAAAAAAAATAAGATATGATGAAAAAGGTTCCAGAAAATTTAAAAGAGACTTAGTCAAAGAAACTGATAAAAAGCTCACTTCATTCAATTTGCAGAATGAAATTTCAAAGATTAAAATTTCAATTTCTTTCAATCAGTTATTGAAAAACAATGAATATAAAGAACAAATTGTGAGGATAGTTAAAAGTGAAGAAAAAATTCAACCTGATACATTAGAACTAAATGATGATTCTCCAACTATTCTTCTGAGTCCGAAAGCAGGAGATGGAAGTGCATAAGATGTTCCACCTTTTTATGTGAGTTTAAATATCCATGATCCGATTCCCCATAATGTTATGCTTGATTCACGAGCTTCACATAATTTAATGCCAAAGGGTGTGGTGGATAGTTTGGGTTTGGATATCACAAGACCTTACAAATATTTATTTTCTTTTGATGCTAGAAAAGTCATATGTTTGAGATTAATCAAGGATTGAGTGGTCACCCTTACTCAAATTCCATCCAAAAGTATTATCATGGATGTAGTTGTTATCGATATTCCTCCAAAATTTGGTATGCTATTATATAGATATTGGGCTTCAAAACTCAAAGGAAATTTACAAATGGATATGTATTTTGCTACAATTCCACTTTTTGGAGAACAGAGAAAGTTATACAGAAAAAAAAAAAGACTTGCATATGTGGTAAATTGTCAAGAAAAAACAGATAATCATCCCATTTATGTAGTAGAAACTGATTTGGGATATTCTATTTTTTATAATGATTTCCATAATGATTTCCAAAGGAGTTGTTCCTGTCCTTACTAAAAGGAATGAAAAGAAGCTAATACATTATGTATTTTATGTTCCCAATTTGAAAGTCAATCTGATCAGTGTGGGTCAACTGATTTAGAACAAGTATGACGTTAGGTTTATTGATTCATATTGTGTTGTCTATGATAAATCCTCCAGTGATAGACTCTTAGCCAAAGTAGAAATGAACAAGATTAGAATATTCCCACTCAATCTGAGAAGTGCTATACTGTCACAATCATATGCACATACTGTTTCCAGTCTAGATGAAACCTGGTTGTGGCATCATAGGTATGGTCATATACCCTTTCAGATTCTCATTCATCTGCAAAAACAGTCCATGGTTAAGGGGTTACTAGTTATGAATGAACAATCAAATTCTTGTGAAGATTGTATCTTATGGAAACACCAAAGGGACAATTTCCCCACTTCTACATCTTGAGCCAAAGAACACCTTGATTTAGTTCACACAGACTTATGTGGGCCCATGCAAAACCATTCCATAGGAGGTAGTCTGTATTTTATGACCTTTATTGATGATTATAGTAGGAAAGTATGGATCTACTTTCTTAAACACAAATCAGATGACTTCTCCAAATTAAAAGATTTCAAGGCATTGGATGAAAAGCAGTCATGTAAATATATCATAATAATCAGATCAGATGGTGGAGGTGAGTATGAATCACATGATTTTGCAGAGTTTTGTAAGCAGCATGGCATCCAACACCAGTTCACTACCAGATACACTCCATAGCAGAATGGGGTTGTTGAACAAAGAATGAGGCCATCATGAACATGGCCTGAAGTATGTTGTCATCCAAGAAGCTGTTAGATGATTATTGGGATGAAGCTGTTGCATGTTCAGTTTATTTACTGAACAGATCTCCCACAGTAAGTGTTAAAGATAAGATTCCTGAAGAAGTATGGATTGGCACTAATATTAATGTTTCACATCTCAGAATATTTGGTTGTGTGGCATTTTCACACATACCTGATGAATTAAGGAAAAATATTGACAAGAAAAGTGAAATTTCACGTCCCCTTCTGTCATCTCAACCCTCAGAGGGAGCATGACCACAACATGGGGGTGTCTAATTCTTCCCCAATTCCACATAACGAAATTCACGATTTAATAAATGCATAATTAAATTATACATCGGAATTAAAACATATTAACATACACACAAAATGGAATGCATCAACACATTTATCCCAAGCAGAATGATGAAACAACATATTTAACACTCTCAAATTCGCCTCAAGGTTTAGGTCTAAGGATCTTCCATTGGATTTCACTATCCACACCAATTTCTGGGTGTTTTTGGCACTTCAAAACGTGGTTTAATTCAGAGTTTTGATTTCTAGTTTTGCTCACTGTTGGGCATGTGTAATGGATGAAAACTGAAGCTTAGATGATCAACAATTGAATGGGAATGAGGAATAACAAATTCCCATGATGTAGAGTGATTTTTGGGTCAAGAAAAATAGAGCCCATACCCACCATACGAACTTCTGGGTTTCCCATGCTCCATTGAAGCCATGGACTGATTTCTTCAACTACTTCCTTACAACAGAATTAAATGTGAGCAAGGAAAGTCAAATGGGTTCTCAAGATGAAATTTGGAAGCATATGGTTCAACCCCACAATCCTCCTCACCACTCCCTAGTGGATACACATGGCCCCCTCTTATTAGTTGCTTCCTGTTCGGGTACACAGGGTACTTCCAAAAGACCGAACACCTAGAGCAACCACTTCACACAAACAGATCACAGATCCATACATCGATGTTTTGACGTTGTTTAAACCTTCAAGAGGGAAACACTCCATGGCCCCGGCCAAATAGCTTCTACGGAGAAATTTATTATGCAAAGAAAGAAAGTTACAAATGAGCTTCTCATAATCGATCAACTAGACAATGACCCTCCATGCTCTTTAAATAGAGATCATGGACCAATCGGGTGTTAAGCCACGGATCAAGGTTAGGTATGATCTAAGAGAAGTTGATCCATCAGATCACTCTATGTCTAGAACATATCATGACCGTCGGATTAAATATTTACAAATGCATACTAATGCATACTAAAGAAACACACTTTTCCTAACAGATATTACACAAGTTGAACTTAACTAACTCCTAAGTGTCTAAATATCCTAACATCCCCCCTTAAGAACAACTTGGGATAGGATTGAAGGATTTACAAAAGTGACACTATTAGGATAAGGAAGGAGGCATTAGAGCCTATCCCCCCTTAATGACAAATTCTTGAAGTCCTAACATAGATCGAAGTTTAGAAAACTTCGCTTCTGTAAGAGACTTGGTGAAGATGTCTGCAACTTGATCATCTGTAGGACAAAAGAGCACTTCAAGAACACGATCATGAACAAGATTTCTAATGAACTACATATGTAGCTCAATGTGTTTGCTTCGTTGATGTAGGACTGGATCTTTGGCAAGCTTGATGGCACTTTAACTATCGCACCAAAGTGGAGTAGGCTGCTACTGCTCAAATCCAAACTCTAAAAGGATCTATCGAAGCCATAAATCTTCCTGAATGGCATTAACTGCGGCTCAATATTCTGCCTCTGCTGAAGAAAGAGCAAGAGCTTGTTGTTTCTTACAATTCCAAGTGACAGGTCTAGATCCTAGACTGAAAACATAACCTGCTGTAGACTTTCGATCATTAGGATCGCTGGCCCAATCTGAGTCAGTGAAACCAACCAACAAAGGTTCCCCCCCTGTACTGTAATGAATCCCAAACTGAATTGTACCTCTAATATATCGAAGTATTCTTTTAGTTTCTTTCCAGTGACTTTCATGAGGTGTTTTCATATAATGGGCAACACGACCAATGGAAAAGGAAAGGTCAGGACGGGAATGAGTCAAGTATAAGAGACTACCAACAAGCTGACGAAACAAGGTGGCATCTACTTCAAGTAAAGTACAAGTGGCATAAAGTATGACTCTAGACTGGAAGGGAGAAGGGGCTGGTGTACAATCTTCCATGTGAAAGCGACGAAGAAGGTCACAAGCATATGTAGACTGAGAAAGAAAGATTCCTTCTTTGGTTTGCAGGACTTGGAGACCAAGAAAATAATGCAAATGTCCTATGTCTGACATTTCAAAGTTTTGCTTAAGAATGGATTTCACATGGGTTATAAGCTTAGGGTCACTACCAGTAAGAATAAGGTCATCGACATATAGAACAAGTATGATGAGATGGTTTCCTACTTTCTTGGTATAGACATTGGGGTCAGAATGGCATCTAGAAAAAACAGTTTCAAGGAGAAAGCTATCCATTTTGGCATACCAAGCTCTAGGATCTTGCTTAAGGCCATATAAGGATTTCTTAAGGAGGAAGACAAGGCTAGAGTTATTCTAAACATATCCAGGAGGCTGTTCCATGTAAATTTCCTCCTATAAATCACCATGTAAGAAGGCATACTTGACATCCATTTGATGGACTTCCCAGTTATGTAAGGTTGCAAGGGAAAGAACAAGGCGGATGGAGTTCATTTTTGGGACAGGAGAAAAGGTTTCATTGTAGTCAATCCCTTCAACTTGGGAAAAACCTTTGGCAACTAATATTGCCTTAAGTCTTTCAACACTTTCATCTGATGCATACTTAGTTCTGTAGACCCATTTACATCTAACAAGTTTTCTTCCTTTTGGAAGACGTATAAGATCCCAAGTATCGTTCGCCATTAAGGAACTATATTCTTCATCCATAGCTGCATCCCAATATGGATTTCTTGAAGCTTCTGCAAATGTTTCTAGATCATGATTCTCAGAAAATTGAGCCAAAAGAGAAGAGGCTCGCTGAAATTGAGAACGTGTTCGACGTTGATCTCTAGGATCACCGTCAAGATCACCAGCTGCTTCACATGTTGAATGGACCCATCGATGAAGCACTTGTGCTGGTGCAACTGAAGGAACATGAATAGGCGGAGGTGGATTTTCATCCTCACTGTCATCATTAGAAACTAGAGTTTGGAAACCTGTCAAGGAAGTTGGAAGAAGAAGAAGGCACAATCGCTGAATCAGGCAAAATCCAGTTTTTGGTATTATTATTGGAATATTAATATTTGCATCATTTTATAATGTTCCATGGATTAATAGCACATGGATAGAATAATATCAAATATTTTCCTTTTTAATAAAATCCGATCATACACTAGTGGGGCCTTGGCCTTGAGCTACACGGTAGCGAAACATACATCGCAGGTATAGAATACTTACATTAAAAGCCAATATATACTAAGGGTCAAAGTGGGGGTATTACATGAAAGGTGTATCTTCATTGGTTACAGTCAACAACATAAAGCTTACAAACTATATAATCTTGTCACCAAAAATCTTGTGGTGAGAAGATATGTTAAATTCCTTGAAGAAAAATGTTGGAGTGATACAACATATATTCAGCTGAAAGACAGTTCTGTACAACTAGATCTACCACTCAGAATGCCCAGACTGGAGGTACAGTAGCAGCAGCAAGAAGCAACACTAGCAGACAGTCCACCTCAGAACCAGAGAACCAGAAGTTTAAGGGAGTTATATGAGCAGACTCCTGTTATTGATTAGAAACTACAATATGATCTATTTTCCTGTCAGCCAACATCATTTGATAAAGCACTAAAAGATGCACAATGGGTACAAGCAATGGATGAAGAAATTGATTCTATTGAAAGGAATTAGACTTGTGATCTTGTTTATCTCCCACGAGAAAAAAACAGTATTGGAGTAAAATGGGTCTATAAGACCAAACTAAATGAAAAAGCAGAGATAGAGAAGCACAAAGAAAGGTTTGTTGCAAAAGGATTTGCACAACAATATGGTGAGGACTATGATGAAACCTTTGCTCTAGTGGCAAGGATGGACACCATCAGAGCTATACATGCAATAGCAGCTCAAAACCAGTGGCCTGTTTACCAAATGGATGTGAAAATTTCCTTTCTAAATGGCATACTTGAAGAATAATTCTATGTAGACTAGCCACCTGGTTATGCTATCAAAGGTCAATAACATAAGGTATGTAAGTTGAAGAAGGCCTTGCATGGTCTAAAACAAGATCCACGAGCTTGGTACAGTAGAATTGATTCTTACCTCATCAACAATGGATTCAATAGGAGCAACAATGAACACACTTTGTATGTCAAAACAAATCAGCAAGGTAAAATTCTGATTGTATGTCTTTATGTTGATGATATGATTTATACTGAAATATGATGCTAGAATAATTTAAGATAGTCACGAGAAAGGAGTTTGAAATGACTGATTTTGGTCTCATGAAGTACTTCCTTGGTCTGGAAGTTGACCAAAGTGACAATGGAATTTTCATCTGTTAGCATAAGCATGCTACATACATTCTGCAGAGATTCAGAATGGACAAATGCAAACCAATAGAAACCCCCATTTCTATAGGAACCAAGTTAAGAAAGAATGATGAAGGACCAGAAGTAAATTCTACAATTTACAAAATATTGATAGGTAGTTTAATGTATTTGACTGCAACTAGACTTGGATTAATGTATGCTATAAGTTTTATCTCTACATTTATGGAGTCTCCCAAAGGCTCTCACTAAAAATTTGAAAAAATAATTCTGAGATATGTTGTAGGCACAATTGGTTATGGACTTGGTACACTCACTCACCAAATAGTACTCTTATAGGGTACACTAATAGTGATTATGCAGGAAGTATTGATGATAGGAATAGAACATCTGGTTATGCTTTCCATTTTGATACTAGTTTGATTTCATGTGCCTCTCATAAACATACCATTGTTAGTGTTAACACCCAAAACATACCCCTAGGGTTGTGGAGAGGTAGAATCGGGGTAACCGCTAACCACTTTAGCTTATGTTACTAACCCAACACAAGCTAAGAGGGCTCTCTCAATATTGATAGGAGAATGAAAACATGAACAAGCGTAAACATACAGCATTATGCAGAAGACTGAAAAATGATCAACGAGGAAATATACAGCCTCTCTTCACAATCAAGATATACATTCAAATCATACACAGAAGGCCATATTTCAGATGGTACAAATTGTGTGAAAGTGTTGGAGGGATAAATCACAAAGAAAAACATTGGGCAATGGAGTCAGGATACAATATGAAGATCAGACAACAGTTCCTTAGTGCGAACTATTAAAGCAGAGGCAAGGTAGCCACCCTCTTGTCGTCGTAATGCTATTTTCTAGTGGTAAAAGAAGAAAGTAAGAACATACCATTGATACAAGAATCCAGCAAAGATGAATTCGATATAAAATTTAGTATCAATATTGAGTGAACACCTGCTATAATAACTAGAGCTTGTTTCCAAGAATTCTAATCTATTATACACTGATCTCACATATGAAAGGGAAAACATAAGGTAAATGTATAACAAGAAGTACGTGCACATAGAGAAGAAAGAAAAAAAAAATACAAGTAAAGAAACACATGAATCTCTGCAAAGTAGACTACCATAGGCACTTCACATTGTATATAAAGGTCTCAAAATTGGGCTCGTCCCCAAGCCTTAGCCAAATGATTTTCCAACCCTTGGTTCTTCTATTACAATGATTTTATAGGCTCCCAACCTAGAATTGGTCTTTAGGAAACAAACAAAATTATGTTGCCACCTTGACAGCCCCAAAATTTGGGAATATTACATACGTGTCAAGTTCAAAACAGACTGATTAAGACGGGAAACAGAAATACCATGAGCGGGATGCCACCCTACTCCAGTGCCTTTAATTGGCCTTGCGGATCAAAAAAGTTTTCCACTTTCAAATATTTGTCCGCATGTGACTCTTCTGCTAGAGGGGGAGGTGTCACTTCCTCAGTGGAGATCATGAAATCCTTGAGAATCTCTATTTCCTCCTGGATGTCCAGCTCCCCTTCAGGAGGTTCCTTCTTTCCTCGACGTCGAACTCTTTTTTATACCTGTTGCCCTTCAGGCACTTCATCTTCATGATGGTGTTTGATTCCACTTGGTCGAATACCACAGGGGATGGAGGAGTGTGTTCTTTCTTGTAATGTCCCTTATTAGAAATTTTATTAAAATTGCAATTTTCCACTTTTTTTCCCTAGTTCGACCTTTGACTAATTTTAATCTCTAGGTCCCAAATTTGCCCCAAATGATCTAAAATCTTCTGAGAAGGTATATGAATGATATTAGAACATAAATATGTGTTTTAGGGATGCCTTTGGACCTTCAAAATACTTCTGCAAATCCTCTTTCAATTCTGATCAATGTAGGTAACTTTACTAGTGATTTTCCTTTGACTAGTATTGGTCTCTAGGTCTCAAATTGACTCCAAATACCTTCAAATCTTCAAGGAAGGTATATGAAAAATATTAGAAATTGAATATGATTTTTATGGATGACATATCTCCACCAAAAAATCTTTGCAAACTCTCTTAATATTCTGGACTAATTATGCAATTTTACTATTAATTTGGGGTTCAAATCCCCCTGGGGTAAGTACTGAAAATGGCTTCCCAAATGCCTCCAAACCCACTCAAATTTATGAACAGAGGTTTTTAATGTGTTATGTTATTAAAGTCTCATATGCACCATTAATGTATTATTACAACTATTCTCACCCTCTCCCATTCAACTGCAAAAATCCCCAATTCAACCCTTGGGGAAATGACACTATTTCACCTCCCAATACAACTAAACTAAGTAAAAATGCTTCAAATGCTCAATTAAAGTACATGAAACTTGTAGAAGACATCCATGGCATTATATTGATCACAAATATATCAGAGAATCATCCATTTATTCGAAATCATCAGCATTACATTGATTCACAACAAGGTAGTGGGGAAATGACACTGTTCTTTCATTAAAATTGAGATTTATACATTTCTACTTGGCATTTCGACCTGAAACTTTCTGGAGATGAAGAACAGAGTATTTACTTCATATTACAAAATAAATGGGGTATTAAAAGCTTCCCCAAAGAGTACAATAGCTCACCAAAAACGCCCTCGCTCAAGGATCAAGAATATGCCATCAAAATTGGAAATGGTTGAAGGAGTGAGATGAAATAGAAGAAACCATGAGCTGCCCTGTAGCTTACGAATACAAATAAAGACTCCATTAAAGCTCCAAATGAAAGGTCTGAATGGCCTTTCCAATTACCAACTTGGATGGTAATCTTTCACCCTCGAAATTGGCTAAGGCAAGAAACTAGTCATCCACTAGCTCTCCCTCTTCACAAATGCAATTGCAAATTTTACAAATGATCAAAAGATTATTTCCTTCTTTTTTATTGACATTTATAAATTTCTAATGTCCTCCATGGGTCAAATTCCTTCCAAGAGACTCATGCCAACTCAAGTTGGGAAGAGATTCCAAAGAACGCCACTTGTACACCAATTCCTAGTCTTCCACTTCCACCAAATCACATGTGGAAGCATCTTAGCTGCCCTAACACCCTTGAGCGCCCTCTTGGAGTCTATTTTTAGCCCTGACATGTCATATATGTCATATGTCATCCTTCAGGTTTGATTTGTGTCATAGGTGTCATAGCATCTTCATCATTGTTGTCATAGAGCTAGGGAATCTAGCTCAAGTGTCTCACTAACTCCAAATTGCCTCTTCCTCTTCCATGGGAGTTATTCTTCCTCTATGATTCGACCTTGGATGATTCATGCCATGAATAATACCTTTTGGACTCCCCCAAGCATGTTATCATTCACCTTGAATTCGAATTGGTGAGAGAATGATGCCAAGTGTAGTGGGAAAATCTAGCCATATGTGGGTCCCACTTCCTCCATGTGTCTTCATGATCAAATTCCACTTTGATTTTCACTTGTATAAATTTATTTATCTCCTTTATTAAATATTTATGCCATTCTAATGTTCAAACATCATTTATTATCCCCATTATTCCAAATCCCAAAGCTTCCACCCGAAACCTAGGAAACTAGTAATTTTCCTCCTTGGCAATTATTTGACCTTTAGCATCAATTTGACAAACTCTAATGAATAGGGCCAATGTTATTAGGACATTTTGACCCAATGCCAAGTTTGGGACATTAAAAATCCTCCCTTCCCAATATTTCTTGTCCTCAAGCAATTTCAAACATGGGTGTTGAAGAACCTGCTTTCTGTATAATTCTTTGAAGTTGCCATTGAATTGCCCAAGCTTGAATCTTTGAGTTTCCATGAAGATTTTAGAGAGGAGCCACCCTGCTTGCTGCTGCACTACTCTGATAAAAATCACTCTATTTAGTGGGAAATCCATCTCCCATACTTCTTGTTTCCCCAAAAAAATTGAAACCAATGAGACACAAATTATTCCAGGACCCCATTGCTTGTATTGCACCCAAACAATTAAGAGTGCTCTCCAACCCATACCATCAGATAAGAGGATTCCTGGATCCCATTTTCTTGTATGCATTCTTTCAAACATCATGAGTACAAAATATATATCATCAAAGTACATAAATACATAATGAAAATTAATATCAAGGAGGTGCTTCATCAAAGAATCATGAAAGTGCTTATACCTCCAAGCAAGTAGACCACCGTTTTCCAAGTGCATACAAGATTCAAGTGACCAATCAAATCTGCTCCAATGAAATAGGTGAGGATCCCATGTCCTATAAAGCTTCTCCAAAAGGATGTGATATGCATCAAAATATTCAACCATGTATTCCTTCATCCAAGAAGTGAATGAAGAATCTCCACTAAAATCTAAACCAAATAATGAGCAGAAAAAACAAGGAGACTTCAAATGACTCAAAGAAGTCTCACCCATACATCCATGAATGTGATCATTGTAAAGATATAACAAAGTATGTGGCTTCCAACAAAAATTTTCTCCAATCATAAATCTATTCACCCAAGTGTTGGATGAAGTTCCTCCAACATCAAATGAATCAAGTGTTGAGCAAGAAAAACCATGAGTCTTCAAGTGACTCAAATGCATATCATAGGTACATCCATGTAGATGTGCATCATCATAAAGTAACAAAGGATGATGCTACAAATGTGAATAAGAATGTGCTCCAACCATATCATCATAAAAAGTAAATCTAGGAGTTCCATACTCCTCATGTGGCACCATAAAAAAAACCCTTTCACCCATACTTCATTCAGACTAATGTTGCAAAACATGGAATTGTAGGATGTAGGAGAATGAACCAAATCACCCAAATGATCAAAAAGTACAGAAGTTTCATCATGTGAAGGATCCATATGGGTAGTATCATGAAGCTCCTTCAAAAGTGTGAACTCTTTGTCATAGATTGGTTCCAATGTAGAGGAATCATGCTCTTCTTTAAAAATTGCATAACCTTCATCAAGAGGAAATTCAAATTCCTCTTCCACCACATCAAGTGTTTGGATCTCTTCAAGTTCATCTTCAAACACATCAAGAACATTCAAATTTTTACATTTCTCATGATCCACCATGTCATGAGAATCCTCCAAACAATCTACCATTTGACAATCTGAAACATAGGAGGAAAAACAAGTATCTTGCAACTTTTCAAGAAGTTACTCATTTTGAATTGTGAGCTTATGATTATCCTCATTATTCTTCAAGTATGCATCATGTAACAATTCATTAAGCTCAAACCAATGGTTTCTATCAAAAAGAAAAGACATGAAATTACATTTGATGTGGCACATTTCTCTTTGAATCTTCTCCATGTCTTCAAGGAAGGATGTTTCCTCCAATGAAGTAGCTCTCCAACAAGAATTTGACACCAATGCTTGAGTGTCATGGAGAATGTTGAGGGACTCTTGGATATTATTTTCATTCATCTTTAAGGACCCTTCAAGAAAATGAGGCTCTTGCAAATGAACCTCCTCATCTTCTTCATTTTTTCTTGGACCAACTTCATGAAGATCAAGTGGTGATGGGGAAGTTGATCTTGGTTCTTCTTCAACTGCTACAAGGTATTCATTATCATGCTTAATGAAACTTGTACTTGTAGAAACACTTTCAAAAGTGATCTCTATGTCACCAACATAGAGGTGTGAGCACCCATCAGTAGGTACTCCTTCATAGTTTAAGCATCCATCAGTAGATGCTCTTTTGTTCATGTCTAAGCTAGAAGGTGTATCGAAATGATCTTCCATATTTTCAATAGAATCTTCTTCATGCTCTTGTGATTTCTCTTCCTTTTGCTCCTTAAAGCAAGCTAATGCATTTTGCCCCTTGTTTTCCTTAGGATCAGTATATTTGGAATTTGTTCTTGAATAAATCTCAAAAGCTCTCCTCAAGGACGACATCATTTCATGCACACATATGTGATACTCGCTCCAAGGGTTTTTACAAGAAGGGCATAAACCTTTCTTCACTAACTCCACATCTTAATTTTTGGGCCTATTTTAAAAAACATCTTTAGCATAGTACTCAAAAGACATGGCATTTTGTGTATTTCTGTTCGAAGCAAGATATTCTTGATATTTTTGATATTGTTGGGGCAAGGTTTTATATTTTTCTCTCCATCTTTGGAACTCACTTGTAGAATTATCCTTGGTTGGTGTGACACACTCATATTCATCAGATCTAAATTCATAAGAATAATATTCATTTCTCTTGAAATTGTAATAAGTGTTGCATGATGGCACCTCTTCCTCGTACCATTCACATTCTACTTCATATCGCTCATAAGCATCTGCATATTCCTCATAAGAATTGTACTCATAGGATTCATCATAATAGTAAGACATGGATGCCAGTTATTCTTGAATGTATGTACCTAATCCACAGGTGCAAGGACCATGCTCTGATACCACTGTAATGTCCCTTATTAGGAATTTTATTAAAATTGCAATTTTCCAATTTTTTTCCCTAGTTCGACCTTTGACTAGTTTTGATCTCTAGGTCCCAAATTTGCCCCAAATGATCCCAAATATTATGATAAGGTATATGAATGATATTAGAACATAAATATGTGTTTCAAGGATGCATTTGGACCTTAAAATACTTCTAAAAATCCTCTTTCAATTCTGATCAATGTAGGTAACTTTACTAGTGATTTTCCTTTGACTAGTATTGGTCTCTAGGTCTCAAACTGACTCCAAATGCCTTCAAATCTTCAAGGAAGGTATATGAATGATATTAGAAATTGAATATGATTTTTATGGATGAAATATGGCCACCAAAAAACCTCTGCAAACTTTCTTAATATTCTGGACTAATTATGCAATTTTACTATTAATTTGGGGTTCAAATCCCCCTGGGGTAAGTACTGAAAATGGCTTCCCAAATGCCTCCAAACCACTCAAATTTATGAACAGAGGTATGTAATGTGTTAAGTATTTTATTAAAGTCTTATATGCACCATTAATGTATTATTACAATTGTTCTCACCCTCTCCCATTCAACTGCAAAAATCCCCAATTCGACCCTTGGGGAAATGGCACTATTTCACCTCCCAATACAACTAAACTAAGTAAAAATGCTTCAAATTCTCAAGTACAGTACATGAAACTTGTAGAAGACATCCATGGAAGTATAATTATCACAAATATATCATATAATCATCCATTCATTCGAAATCATCAGCATTACATTGATTCACAACAAGGTAGTGGGGAAATGACACTATTCTTTCATTAAAATTGAGATTTATACATTTCTACTTGGAATTTCGACCTGAAAATTTCTGGAGATGAATAATAGAGCATTTAATTCATATTAAAAAATAAATAGGGCATTAAAAGATTCCCCAAAGAGTACAATAGCTCACCAAAAACGCCCTCCCTCAAGGATCAAGAATATGTCATCAAAACTTGAAATGGTTGAAGAAGTGAGCTGCAATAGAAGAAACCATGAGCTCACCTGTAGCTTACACCTGCAAATAAAGAATCCATTAAAGCTCCAAATGAAATGTTTGAATGGCCTTTCCAATTACCAACTTGGATGGGAATCTTTCACCCTTGAAATTGGCTAAGGCAAGAAACTAGTCATCCACTAGCTCTCCCTCTTCACAAATGGAATTGCAAATTCTACAAATGATCAAAAGCTGCTTTCCTTATTTGTTATTGACATTTATAAAGTTCTAATGTCCTCCATGGGTCGAATTCCTTCCAAGAGACTCATGCCAACTCAAGTTGGGAAGAGATTCCAAAGAATGCCACTTGTACACCAATTCCTAGTCTCCCACTTCCACCAAATCACATGTGGAAGCATCTTAGCTTCCCTAACACCCTTGAGTGCCCTCTTGGAGTCTATTTTTAGTCCTAACATGTCATATATGTCATATGTCAGCCTTTAGGTCTGATTTGTGTCATAGGTGTCATAGCATCTTCATCATTGTTGTCATAGAACTAGGGAATCTAGCCCAAGTGTCTCACTAGCTCCAAATTGCCTCTTCCTCTTCCATGGGAGTTACTCTTCCTCTATATTTCGACCTTGGATGAGTCATGCCATGAATAATACCTTTTGGACTCCCCCAAGTATGTTACCATTCACCTTGAATTTGAATTGGTGAGAGAATGATGCCAAGTGTAGTAGGGAAATCTAGCCATATGTGGGTCCCACTTCCTCCATGTGTCTTCATGATCAAATTCCAATTTGATTTTCACTTGTATATATTTATTTATCTCCTTTATTAAATATTTATGCCATTATAATTTTCAAACATCATTTCTTATCTCCATTATTCCAAATCCCAAAGCTTCCACCCCAAACCTAGGAAACTAGTAATTTTCCTCCTTGGCAATTATTTGACCTTTAGCATCAATTTGACAAACTCTAATGAATAGGGCCAATGTTATTAGGCCATTTTGACCCAATACCAAATTTAGGACATGACATTTCTCCACCTCAGATCACGTTTGCTCAATCATAAAAACCACTCCGGACTCTTGATCCTTCTCCATGATGAGACTCTAACTAAAAAATACCCGAGCTTCCAGGTTCACTACCTTCCCCATACACTAATCTCGAATAATGGATGCACGAACCATATCCATAACTGCTGTGATGATGACAAAAGATACGTGTGGTCACATTTTCCATGATGACCTGAAAAGACCTCCCAGCCGGGGTGACAATGATTCCCAAGGCTTGAGCTGACGTGAAACATGCTTGGCAAAGATCTCCAGATAGACGGAGAAGTATATGATGGCACTAAGGTGGGATCCATCGTATTTGCAATCATTTCAGTGGTAGTAGAGGTGACTTTGAGCCATCTACTCGCATCCTCCAATGTCGACCAAACTATAACCTGCCATGCCTGCTAATACCATGCCAGCGCTTATATCGCCTCCAACTTTGCAATTCCATTGCCTCTACAAATTTGGCGGCTGGAATCTTCATCCTTCTGTCTCAAGTTTAATACAGAAGGCTGAAAAGGTTTGGCAGTTCCCAAGGAGAAAACCTGTCCCTACACAGCTATGGCGGACTTCCTCAGAACAAACCCTCGGACTCGAGCTTTTGGGATGCAGGAATTCCAGGAAACTTCCAACAGCCAAGGCCTTTAGTTGGAAAATAGTTGAACTGCTCTCTGCACGTCCAAACCCTCCAATTTATTCATAATTCACGGCAGTGACAGCCAAGACCCTCTATCAAATGCATCCAAACCCCATCTTCCTAAGCAATTTTAATCCTAACCCCTCCAGACACTGGTTCTTCATCCATTCCTTGCCATAAACAGGCTTAGATTTGTAAAGCAATGATGGCTATGAAGCCCTACTTGTCCCTGGGAAACCATGAGAATGACTTCTCCTGTCGCTTTCTTCATCTTCCACACGCCCAGAGGCTTTCGACCCCAACAGGTCCCAAGACACAAATGTCAACTTTCGTGTGCATTTTTTTTATATATAACCATTTTCTTTTAAACTTCGGTCTTCTTTGCTGGCTGTCTACCTCTCCCATCCATGGATATCTTATGGAATAATCTAGGCCATTGGATTTGATCCCCCTTTTACTGATTTGACTTATTTTCCTTACCTGTCGTTGGATGATCCCCTGTGTTTCAATCTCCATCGTCCATTCCTAGTACCCAGTGTACTAACCAAGTGGTATCACACCCCTCTAAACCGGTCTTTGTTACCACTCATCTCCCACGCGACGAGCCTTGGTGTTGACACCTGTCCAGTGGTTTCATTCCTCGTGACCACCACCTCCTCTAACCGTCGTGCATCTCCCTTGTGTGACAATCAACATGGGTTGTCGATCTAACATAGGACAAGCTAAACCGTTCTTGTGGGAGGGGAGGGGGGGGTAATGGGTGGTAGGAGGAGGGTAGGGAAGGAGGGAGAAGGGGGAGGGGGGATGGGTATGGGGAGGGGGGGGCCAGGGTAGCAAGGAGAAGGAGGGAGAGAGGACACAGAGTGGAGGGGGAGGTGGGGGGAGGGAGTAGAAGCGAGGGGGAGGTGGGTGGAGAGAGGGGAGGGAGAGGGGATATGGGAGAGGGAGGGAGGGAGGGAGGAGGAGGAGGGAGAGAGGACACGGAGTGGAGGGTGAGGTGGGGGGGAGGGAGCGAGAGTGAGGGGGAGGTGGGGGGTAGAGAGGGGAGGGAGTGTAGGGGAGAGGGCATGGGGGATAGAAAAGAGGGGGAGAGAGTGGGAGAAGGGAGCAGGAGGGAGAGGGGATATGGGAAAGGTAGAGGGATGGGAGGGAGGGGGAGGATAAGGGGAGGGAGAGGAGGGAAATGGAGGAGTTGGGGGTGGGTGGAGGGAAGAGTGGGCGGGGGGAGTGGAGGGAAGGGAAGGATTTGGGGAGAGAAAGAAGGTGGAGAGTGGGGGACAAGAGAGGGGGAGAGGGAGAGATAGTAGGAGGGGGGGTAGGGGGTAGATAGGGGTAGGGCGAGGTGAACGGAAGGGAGGGAGAGGTGGAGGATAAGGGGGAGGATAAGGGAGAGGGAGAGGGGGGAGATGGAGTGTAGGGAGTAGGGGGAGAGTGAAAGGGTGAATGGGGACAAGGGTAGGGGGTAGAGGGAGAGGAGGGAGAGGTAGGGGGTGGAGATGGAGAGGGAGGGAGAGGGGGGGAAGAGGATTGGATGAAGAGGGAGAGGGAGGGGTGAGGAGGAGGAGGGAGAAAGGGTAGGGAGGGAGAGGGGGAGAGAAGAGGCAGGGAGTGTAGGGGACAAGGGAGGGGGAGAGGGAGAGGGAGAGGAGGGAGAGGTAGGAGGAGAGGGGTAGGGTGTGGAGAGGGGGAGGGAGGGATAAGGTGAGAGTAGGGAGGGGGAGCGAGGGGGATGATAAGGGGGAGGAGAAGTGAGAGGGATAAGGGGGAGTGGGAGGGCAGGGAGAAGGGGGAGAGGGATAGGGTGAGGGGGTAGGTGGGGAGAGGGAGAGGAGGGAGAAGTAGGGGGTGAGGGGGAGAGATAGGGGGAAGGGGATGGGGAGGGAGATTTGGGGGGAGAGTTGAGGAGGATGGGAGGGAGAGGGAGAGGGAGAGGGGAGGAGGAGAGGGAGAGGGGGTAGGAGGAGGGGGAGAGGAAGGAGTGGGAGAGGGGGATGTTAGGGATTGGGAGAAAGGTGGAGAAGGGAGGGGGAGGGGGGTATGGGGTGGAGAGGTGGAGGGGGTTATGGTATAGAGAAGGGGTTAGGCAGTTATGGGAAGAGGGTCAGGAAAGGGAGATGCCGAGAGGGGGATATTGGGAAGGGTGGGGAGGGAGAGGGATGGGAGAAGGGGAGATCGAGGAGGGGTGGGGGGATAGGGAGAGGGATGGGAGAGGGATATGGCAATATTGGGGAGGGAGTAAGGGAGGGAGGGAGGGGAGGGGGCGAGGGGGAGGGAGAAGGGAGGGAGGGAGGGGAGGGCATGGAGAGGGAGAGGAGAGGGATAGAAAGGGGAGAGGGAGAGGGGGAGAGATGGAGATGTGGCAGGGGAGGGAATGGAGGAAGTGGAGGGGGAGAGCTGGAGAAGGGAGGGGGAAAGGGAGATGAGGGAGAGGTAGGTGGTGGAGAGGGGGAGCGAGGGGCAGGGGTAGGATGAGCGGGGATAGTTGGGTTGGGAGGGGGAGGGTGAGGGTAATGGGGTGTGATGGGAGAGGGAGGGAGAGCGAGAGGGGGAGTGAAAGTAGGGGGCTGGATATGGGATGGGGGGATGGAGAGGGAAAGGGGGTAGGGGGAGGGAGAGTGGGAGATGGGTTAGGGATAGGGATAGGGGGATTGCAGCGAGTGGGAGAGGTGGATGTTATGGATGGGTAGAGAGGTGGAGAAGGTAGGTGGATAGGGGGATGGGTGTAGGGGGTTGAGAGGGGGAGGGGGTTAGGGGTTGGAGAGGGGGGAGTGGTGGGAGAGGTGATGAATAGAGGGGGAGAGGGAGAGGAGGGAGAGTAAGGGGTTGGAGAGGGGGAAGGGGGGTAGGTGGTGGGGGAGGATAGTTGGGGGAGGGGGGAAGGGGGAGGGGGAGGGCAAGTGGAGGGGGGGAAGAGTTGGGAGAGGGAGGGGGAGTAGAGGGAGAGGGAGGGGGAGTAGAGGGGGAGGGTGGGAGAGTTGTGGGAGGGAAGGGAGAGGGGGTATAGGGAGGGGTAGTGTATGTAATGGGAGAGGGGGGAGGTTAGGGATGGTGAGTAGGGTGGAGAAAGGAGGGGGAGAGGATGGAGAAGTAGAGGGTGGAGAGGGGTAGGGGTGTAGGTGTTGGAGAGGGGGAGGGGGATGGAGGGGGGGATATTTTGGGGAGGGAGGGGGAGGTTGGGATAGTTTTGGGAGGGAAGGGGAGTGAAAGGGGGAAGTGGGGGGATGGGGGAAGAGGGTATAGAAGGGAAGGGAGGGGGTAGGGTTATGGAGATAGATATAGGGTGGAGAGTGCATGAGGTAGAGGGAGGGGGAGGTGAGAGGGGAATAGGGGGAAACAAAAATGGGGAGGGTAGGGAGTGAGGTGGGGAGGGAGGGAGTGAGGGGGGGGAGGAAGAGGTGGGTAGGAAGATAGAGATAGAGAAGTGGGGGGATGGAGAGGGAAAGGGAGAGGGGGAGGGTGCAGGAGGGGAGGGGGTGAGAGGGGGGATGGAGGGAGGGGTTAAGGAGGGGGAGGAGGGGGAAGAAAAGTAGAGGGATGGGAGGGGGAGAGTGGGAGGCATGGAGGGAGGGGAACAAGTAGATGGGGTGAATTGGGAGAGGGTAAGAGAGAGGGAGTGGAGAGAGTTGGTTGATAAGGGAAGGGAGTTTAGGGGGGAGCGAGGGAAGGAGGGGAGGAAGGGAGAGAGAGAGCGAGGGAGGGAGGGAGGGAGGAAGGGAGGGGGGAGGAAGAGGGAGAGGAATAAGGGGGAGGGGGAGGTGGGGGTGAGTGGTCAGAGGGGGAGGGGGGAGGTGGGGCGAGTGGGTAGAGGGGGAGGGAGAGGGACATAGAGGGGGAGGGAGAGTTATATGGAGGGGGAGGGAGAGGGAAAGGTTTCGTGACTATTGTTGTAGCTTTGGTTGCTCCTGTTGATGTTACAACTTTGGCTGCTCCTGTCGATGTTGCATCTTTGGCTGCTCTTTTCTAGTATATTGGTGTTGTGGTCCTTGACTGTAATATCCCTCCTTTATGCCCTAATATTTGTAAATATAAAAATATAGTGGTTAATGAATTTATATATATGGATTTTATATATAAAACATTGATTGATATATTTAACTTGTAAATATAAATATATGGTAGTTAATGAATTTATATATATACATATATGGATTTTATATAGAAATGGTTGTTTTATATATATATTTTTATATATTAATACAAATAGGTATATAATGATAACCTTGGGTTAGTCTACAACATGGGAAACCTTCCTTCTCAAAAGGAAAAATCCCTATTTACCTACCACTAACTTGAGATGTTAGACAAGTGGCATAGAGAATGAGATATTTTGGGGTATTATCTCCTTAAAATTGTAGGGCACCGATTTGTTTCACCTTCCACTGGCCAACGATTTTTGACATCACTCTTGGTTGACTACTTTATATTAATGTGTGCGATAGGAAGAGGGGGGAATGTTTTCTTTTGTTTTGATGGTTGTACTTCATTGTGAGGTTCTACACAGAATGTGAGGGGTGTCTGGCTTCTTTGAAAAATGAGGGTTTATTTATATTGAGGGGCAAAAGATGAATCCTAGCCTGCAATTGGTTAAGAAGGCGAAGCTTCTCTCTGTGGGTATAGAAAAGAAAAGGAGATCTATGCGCTACACATGGGAAAGGACCCTTTTCTAGTCACTGTTATATATATATATTTATTTAGAATTCCTATAGAATGAAAAGGAGTGAAGGGGCAACACGGTAGAACCCTGTCCTAGAATTCATATGCGTCCTCTATACACTAAAACGTTGGGGGTTTCGACTTTACGTTTATACAATTTTTTTAGTGGTTTCTTGGATTGTTTATTGCATGCTACGTTTGTGCCTTTTGTGATGGAAACCTGAGAGAAGGGCGTGATTCCCTGCATAGATTATCGGTTTGCTAGATTTACCTGGCGTGATAGCCATTAGGAAGGGACTGCTAGATGGAGCATGATCCCAATTTTCTGATGTTAATATTTTATTCATGCTGCATTGTGATTTATGCCTAGAAACTCATCTTTGTTCCTGTATAAGCATGAATGTTGTACGAAACCCTATCGATTTCTTGTTTTTGTGCTACACCGATTAGAAATTTATATGCTAGTATATTTACCTTACTATGTTTTCAAAGAATGCTTGAATCCGTGTGATCTCCTTGTCTGCGAGATATTTTGTACAAAGGCTGCCAATGAATGTGTTGAGGCTCGACGATCTCTGCATAGGTTTTTGCTACTCGATCCCTAGAGTTTTGTGGTAGATGAACTTTGTGACTAATAGTTGATAGAAGTTCCTTTAATACTATGATAGAGTATTGATGTTATTTCTGTATGCTTAATTTTAATTTTTGATCTAAATTTATATACTGCCAAAAGGGAAACGTATCTAACTAGAAATCGTGGTCCTTCAAGATTATTTCTATATTTTGAATATTCAGTTTATGATCTAATTGTTATGCTGTCAAAAGGGTGACCCCTGTAGAACATGGTGCATTGCCAGATCTCTGTTGACCCGAAATCATGGTCTTTCTATATTATTTCTGTATGCTTAAAACTTACCTTGTTATCTAATGTAGTATGCTTCCTGGAAACTCAGTTTGGTTCTATGTTGCTGTGATATTAGAATGGAAATATCAGTATACTACTTTTATATTTTTACATCGGATAAATGCCATATACACTATCTATTGCTCATATCTCGGAAGTATTTGTCTTTTGCATGTTATACATTGAATGCTAAAGTGCGTAGGGATTTGGGAATACATCCCTGTACATTTTATTTCCATAATATATATTTTATATTATATATATTATATTATATTAGAGATATATCCCTATATATTTGCATTTTCTTGTAATATATATTTTATGTTAAGAAGACTGAACGCCATTGAAGATTGCACAAGGATTTGGGGATACATCCCTGTATAATTGCATTTGTGATAGCATATATTTTTGTGTTGGATGAAGGCGTAGTTCTTGCTGGATCTTCTTGGCTTAGATCACCTTTGTTGGTTGATTGCAATCAGGGTATTGCTGAAGTAATTTCTGCACTTCTACAGGGACTGTTTGCTACTACAATGGCTTCTGTTCTCAGGGGTATAATAGATAGCAAAATCCACTACTAGACTCTTTGGAAAACCTCTTCCAACCCATGGTACTCAACGACAGGGCTATTAATTCAGTCGATCCTTCATCGTTGAAGGGCTTCAAGATATGGCGCTTATCCCTGTGACGGAGCTCATATGTGTTTTCCTTACCATGGTGAATTACATCCCGATCATATTGCCAAGGTCTACCTAAAAGCACATGGCATGCATCCATTGGAACCACATCACACCACACTTTGTCTTCATAGGGCCCAATTTTAAAGTTGACTAGACAAGTTTGGCTTACAAGCACATTGTGATCTTTTTTTAGCCAAGAAATACTATAAGGATGTGGTTTAGGAATGCAGGTAACTTGTAATTTTTGCACCATTTTTGTACTTACTAGATTGTCAGTGGATCCTCCATCTACAATTACCTTGCAAACCTTGTCCTTGCACTTACACTTGGTACAAAACACACTTTTCCTTCTCCAATCCGTTTCATGGGTGACTTTGTCACCAGATATCAAGGTCCTCCTTAACATGAGATTTTCACCTCTTTCTGCTTCAACTTATTCCATCAAAAGTTATGCTCTCTCTTCTTCTTGAGTCATCATCACCCTTTTTTGGTTTTGTGGACAATCCATTGCTTTATGGTGGCCATTGCATATAAAAAAGTTTAAGGGCCTCCAACCCCTAGCAAAGGTTCGCCCCCTTCCCCTGTTCCAGAAGGTCTCTCTGCCTTGGGAGTCAGGATTCAACTCACTACTAGATTTTGCTTCACTTGTTGGTTTAGAAGAACTTCCTCTACCCCTATTCATATTACTACCTCCTCGCTTGACTGCTGCCTTGCTCCGCCTATTCAGTTTTTCTTCAGCCTTTAATGCCAACTGATATGCTTCGTCCACCGTGCTCACCTTGATCAAGGATATTTCATCTTGGAGCTGAAACCTAAGAGCATTGACATACCCAGCTGCCGCATGTTCATCATCTTCTTGTAAATCAGTTCTAATCTGCAGCTTCAAAAATTCCTCCGTAAATGCAGATATGGATAATTCCTTTTGCCTCAAATTTTGGTAGTCTCTGAAAAGTCTCTATTGATAGTCAGAAGGCATAAACTTAACTTTCAGAAGCTTCAGCATCTTCGGCCACAACTTGATCTTCTCCTTCCCTTGTCTCTTTCAAAGATTCTGGAGGTTCTCCCACCATAGAGCAGCATGTGACTTCATTTTGGATGCTGCTATTTTAGTCCTTCGTGGGTCAGTTTCCTCGATCCCTTCCATATCAAAATACTTTTCTAACTCTTGAATCCAATCTAGGAATAATTCTGGATTCAATTCTCCTTTGAAGTCAGGGACTTCGACTTTAGCCCTGGTTCCTTGTTTGGTTATTGCCTCAATAAGTCTCTCCATGGGGTCTACAGCTCTGACCCGACCTCGTGGAACTTCCAGTTCCTCCTCGGATTCTTTATAGGGAAATCTGGACTCGATGGCCTCTAATCTTCGGAGTAGTTCCTCATCAACAGTTGCTCTCCATCTGGCATTTCTCCTGACTCTCCTTTCCTAGTTCAGATGGACACCCTTCTGAGCCATCATTGTGTTCTGATACCAAACTGATGCATCCCTCCTCCAGCCGCAGCACACCTGAAACACACCTTAATAATGGCACAGGTAACAAACACAGGAATAACCAGATTCAAACAAAAAAACACGCAGACTTTTTATTGAATGTCAAACACAACTGATGTGGAACTCCATTACATAAATGTCACGAGAGGACAGAGCCTCCGCTCTAGAGCTCTCGGTCTCTCCGAAAAGGAGAAAAGAAAACCATCTCCCCCCCCCAAAAAAAAAACCTCAACTCTGTGCAGGCCGAGCCTTTTTATTCTCGAGTTTTCCGCCCATGGGTAGGTTTGGAAAAGATGTCGCCGAGTTCTATTGCTTCCGTTATTCCCTGAGATTACGGGTTGTAACCATCGTTCTTAATCCCCTGCTCCACATCAGTATGGGGAGATGTTGTAACGTGTGTGATGTAACGTTACATTTGTGATTTAATGTTTGTGATCTAACAAAATAATTAAAAAAATTCATGTCAGCTCATAAAATTATGGAAAGTATTTAAAAAAAATCCATGTTTGTTCTTAAAATAAAATATTA
Organism: Larix kaempferi; assembly: GCA_027924585.1. Taxonomy (NCBI): domain Eukaryota; kingdom Viridiplantae; phylum Streptophyta; class Pinopsida; order Pinales; family Pinaceae; genus Larix; species Larix kaempferi. Next base: position 1,390,561 of record BSBM01001536.1, read on the forward strand.
TGAAAAGTAATTAAAAAATAGATGTTCGTTTATAAAATAAAAACTTAAAACTTAAACCAAAATAAATATCCCAAACATTAATTTTGTTAGATTGACAAAATTTCTTAAGTACTTATGTCTTTTCACTGTATTGGATTTGAAAACGTGAATTGTGAAGAATTTGATTTGGAGAAATATACATTGAACTTATAACTTAAATAAATATATAAATATAATCTTAATTCTTTTACCCCGTGTACCTCTAGGGAAAGTTCATGGACTAAACAAAAATCCGTAAGAAGCTCTTGGTGTTTCTTAATTCTATGGAATATTGATGATAAAAAGTAATGAAAATTCTTTTCAATCTCGTGATGCGTATCGTCTCGATAAAGACAAAAATCCTTCAGAACAGTTTTGAAGTTTCCTCAATCAAATGATGATAAAAAAATGTTTACAACTTTCTTTCACATTCACTTAACCTTTAGATTTTACAGTTTTCATCCCATCATCACCGACTGAATATGTAAGTTTCCTTAAAATGCTTCCGTTTGCGCAACTTCAGAGGCTCCAACCTTTTTTCAACATTGTCGGCTCGTACTAGATCATAATTTGAAAATTAATCCAATAATTTTTATTTTGTTTTAACTTCACGAGCCATTTATGGAAACTCCATCGCCATTTGAGGAAACTCCATACGAGCCTCTCGTTAACTAATTATATTTAAAAGCCACTCAATTTTAAAGAGGCTAGAAAGTTAATTGATTTTTAAATTGAATGGTTGTTAATTAAATCTTAGTTAAATCTTAATCAGAATATATTTGAGCATAAATAACAAGATAGAATGACCATAAAACGAATACCCACTGTACACTTGTAATATCAACGTCCAAGATACCTAAAGCTACTCAAATTTAAAGAGACTAGAAAGTTAATTGATTTTTAAATTGTTTAACTTCTGGGATTCCTCTTTAAAATAGAAATATAGAAACATCGTTTCTACAAGGTGATATCGATTTTTGGTTTATTTATATATATTTATGATTAATGTTATTAACCAAAATGAAAAATAAACATTAAAGTAACATAAACATTAAACTAATTAATATAAGCATAAAAATAAATAATATTTAATAAACATATCTTTTTTCTTAACAACAACTTAACTAAATCTTAATCACGATGCATTTGAGCATAAATAACAAGATACGACGACCATGAAATGAATATGCTCCGTAGGTTAATCTTGTTGATCCACACAAGGAAATCCAAAATCTCAAATAATATCAAGGTCGAAGATACCTAAAGCTAAGTTCAATTTTAAAGAGGCTATAAAGTTAATTGATTTTTAAATTGTTTAAATTTTGGGATTCCTCTTTGAAATAGAAATATAGAAAGGCTGGAGGTGATATCTATTTTTGGTTTATTTATATATGTTTGTGGTTAATGTTATTAACCAAAATGAAAAGGAAACACATGGTTTAGTTATTTCTTTCTTAATTAATTACTATAACATCTTAAATAAAAAAGTGGCAGGTGAATACCGAATAATTAATATAAACATTAAAGTAATATAAACATTAAACTAATTAATATAAACATAAAAATAAATAATATTTAATAAACATATCCCTTTTCTTAACAAGAGCTTAACTAAATCTTATTTAAATTTTAATCATGATGCATTTGAGTATAAATAACAAGATACGACAACCACAAAAGGAATCCACACGGTACACTTGTTATACTCGGATTAATCTTGTTGATCCACTCAAGGTAGTCCAAAATCTCAAATAATATCAACGTCCAAGATAGCTTTGCTACTAATCAATGCAAACTGAGGCAACACAATATTCTCTAATATTCTCTAGACTAGGCAAGACAATATTCTCTAAACGAGACACATTGTAACAAAGTTCCATACCCTTCGTAGTTTCAACATTACCATCTCTTCCATATCCAATAGAATGCACTAATATAGATATAAAACTACTTATGAATATGTATGTAAATATATGCATAATATAAGGTTTCTTGCGTTGTTTTAAGTAACCCATTATGTTATTAATTGATTAGTATGGCATAAAATTCATTTAATTGTTTAAATAAAGTAAAAATAAGTTGTTTAATCTATCTCATTATTAATTGAATAATACAGTATAAAAGAAATTTAATTATCTAAATGATAAGCCTAATGCATCAATTTTAAAATTAATTTTAAATTTAAATTTTAAAATTTTTAATAATATAAACTATTTTTGTATCCAATGGAATGCACTAATATAGATATAAAACTACTTATGAATATGTATGTAAACATATGCGTAATATAAGGTTTTTGTGCGTTGTTTTAAGTAACTCACCATGTTATTAATTGATTAGTATGACATAAAATTTATTTAATTGTTTAAATAAATTAAAAATAAGTTGGTTAACCCATCTCATTATTAATTGATTAATACGGTATAAAACAAATTTAATTGTCTAAATGATAAGCTTAATCCATCAATTTTAAAATTAATTCTAAATTTTAAATTTTTTAATAATATAAATTATTATGTGAATTTTTTATCTATAAGGAATGCTTTTCCAGATTGTGTTGCTAAGTATTTTTTTCATTTATAAACAAACAATGTTTTTCCACAATTATATTAGTAAAGATGTTTTATCATATTTGTAAGTAATATTTTTAATAAATTTGTTTAAATAAATTAATATGTTTTATAAATGTTTAATACTAGTGATAACCAATTTAGATAAATCCTTTAAATAAAGTTTCATAAAATTTTATTTTTCTAAATTCTTGTCAAATCAAAGTTTAATTAAAAATAATAATTTAGATATTTTATACATTATAAATCTATGCAATTTTTAATTACATTTTTTCTAATTTTATTTAAATTCTAAAAATTTTGGAATTTGAATTTTATTGATGTATGCCACCCTTATTTGTGAGATAATGAATATCAATTTGACTACTAAAATCAAGATTAGAAATTTAGTGAATATAGAACATTTTTATCATAAAATTAATCTCTCATCTAAGTAAAATTGATCTAAATAATTTTTAAAATTTATTATTTATTTTTAACTACCTCTTAGTCTTTTAAAAATAATTTTAAGTTACAATCCAAAATGTAAAAGTACTTTATCTGGAATAAATCATTTCATCTCAATATCATATAAGTTAATATTACTTATAATTACTATTTAATCTTATATTGAAAAATAATATATAATTAAAATTTCAAAAAATTATTTTAAAATTTTAATAATTAATTTTTTCAATTTGAATTTAAATTTTTAAATACCTAGACAATATTAAAATGAAAGAAAATTTATCCTTATCACCATAAAAAATGTAATATTAAAAAAAAAAAATCTAATTATAAAATAAACAAACACAAAACAAATTCAAAATTAAAACTTAAAAATTTAAATAAACACTTACATGAAGATGTAATGGAAACGCTTGCCTATCTGACCGACGGCCATCATCAAAACACTTACCGATCCGAATCTACACGCCCTAACCAAAACACTTACCAATGCAAATCTAGCCGGCCTAACCAAAACCCTTATCGATGTTGACATAATCAACCAATGGGATGGAAGGTTCTCCAAAACTAAATATTATAGAAGATGGAAAATCAAGGTAACTAAAAAATCATTTTAAACCATGCGTAGCTATTTTAAATCATGAGTAGCCGTTGTATGAAAACGGGATTATGGATCAGATAAAAAAAAGCCAAAGGTTGAGTATGAATTTCGAAATTCAGATAAAAAAGCCAAAGGCAGAGCATGTAGTTGGAAATTCAACCTTTAGGTGAAAACTGGGAGAGATATTAGGGTTTCCGTGGACGCAGCTACTCTTTGAGAGGGTTTCTGTGTTCGCAGCTCCAGATGGTGCTCTCCCTGGGTTTCTATGTTGGCAGCTACTATTGGCGAGGAGAGGCTAGATTTACGTGTTCGCAGCGCCAGATGGTGCTCTCCCCCTATTTGGCAGGGCAGATTGGATCCCCTGGGAGAAGGAAGGGAGAGCACTCGGTTTCTGCCCAAGTACCCTGTTAATTACACCCTGACGCCGCCATGGTTCATTCAACGTGCAGTTCTCGTGCACCCGAAGCGAAAATCGGTCATCCAGGCGCCTCGCATCACCTCTGGCGCCTGGATTACCCTGCTAACTACACAGCTCTGACGCCGCCATGGTTCATCCAGCGTGCAGTTCTAGTGCACCAGAAGCGCAAATCCGTCATGCATGGAGCCCAGCAGTATACGTGGGATCATAGGTATGAGAGATGCAGGCGCCTCGCATCAGCGCTGGCCATGGCCCCATCACCACAGTAAGCGTCTCTGCATCTGCTTTGCTTAGTCTATGCATTTCAATTGGCAGGTCTGGGTGCTGGCATTTCGGGGTTCACATGGCGGCCTCCGTGTTGAACAGCATCAACATCCACCTTGATGCCCGGACGATCGCTTTCCTGCTTGAGCATTCCAGGGATGTGGCCCTGTTGGTGGATCAGGAGTTCTTTATGTTCCTGCGTTAGGCTACGAACCTCCATTTCTGGTCGTGATTGGGGACGAAACCTGCGACAAGAGAAATCTGAAGTGGGCCCTGGCAAGTGGGGCCGTGGAGTAAGTAGACTTCTTGCGGGAAGGAGATCCCGGGTTCGAGTGGCGGCCGCTATTTTTCCTTTATTATCTTTGTCGATTTAGTTCAAATTCTTTGTTGGTCCATGGTCTCATCCTGTTTGTGGCTTTTGTCTTGTGTTTGGATGGGTCGGTTGGTCAATTTCTTTTGGTTGGTTTGATGCAGAGCAGAAGAAGATGAAGCCCACAGAGATCAATTCGAGGTAAAGCGCGATGTATGTTCACCCAGAGCAACTCGAGGTAAAGCGCGATGTATGTTCACCCAGAGCAACTCGAGGTAAAGCGCAATGTATACTCACCGATTGCTAAAATTTATTTGATGGGTGAAACGCGATGTATAATCGAGGTTTTTACTGGTTACTAATTTTTCATTTCAAGGTTGAAAGGAGATCTGATTTTACTGCCTTCCAAGAGGAGCCACCACTGAAGACAAGATGAAGCAAGAATATTACGTTTCGTTTCAGCGGGTAGAGGTAATGTAAAGCTCAGCATCTTTTCCGCTGATGAGTTTTTCATATTTTAGCTCTGGTTTGTTTTCCCCTCTCTGTGATGGGTTGTCTCTTTTCTCTAGCATCGTCCAAAATGCTTTTAATATTATTAAGCTCATCACACATCCATTGAAAATCATGTCTAAAACCTGTAACCAGAGATAGCTCTTGGACTAGTTTTTGCTCAGCTGAACTTCTAGGTTTTCGTTGCTTAATTATTTCTAGAAAACGTTTTGTGAAATCCTTAACGATAAATATTTTAACTGCCAGAATGGAAAACCACCTAGTTTTTGGAAACGTTTTGTGAAATCAGCTTATCTGTAACAGCTTATCTGTAAGCGGCCAAACAAAAGCTTCTGCCATGCTTTGTTTATGGTTTATTTCTCTATATTTGTATCCATGTGATGTGAAATAATTAACTTCTGTTCGTTGTGGTGAGAGAAAAAGGATACAATTCCATTGAAAGTAATAAATTAAGTTGAATTTGCCAGAAATTTTGAAGATGGTCATAGTTCTATCATGGTCGAAATTCATCCTAGGTTTCCTCCCATTCTAATATTTAGTCAAATTCCATTCTATGTATCTTTAGAACTTTGTCATATGTTTCGTCCGATTCTAGATCGTATGTTCAAAACTTTATCCTCAGATCCTGTCGGTTTCATATCAGTATTATGTCCCTGTACTTGTCCTTCTCCGTCAGATGTGGGAAGTTGCGAAGGAACCATTCGTTCAATCGACAGATATCTATTGAAGAAGCGCGTGAATGAAAACACCATTTGACAGATATCTATTGAAAAACGAAAAACACAAGTGAAAAACGAAAAATGAAAATAACAATTGAACGAATGAGTGATAGAAGAAACGGAAAAAGAGAAAATCAACTGGAGAGTGAGAGAAGGAAAAATTAGGTACAAATTTCTTATTACCGTCAATAGTAATTTTAAAAGTAGAAATTACAACTTCCTAGTTATAACTCTCAGTTGATATGTCATCGAACACTACCTAAAAGTTGAAAACTCAGCCTAAATAACCAGGTAGTAGATACTCAACGGCAAAGAAAAGGGTGGATACTTAGACACTACATCAGATCATGTTACGACGTCAAATTAGTTCTGATACATAGGCACATTTGAACAATTCGAATCAGAATGTAGGAAAAAGTTGGGGAATTGCTCTAGCTAACTTAAAGTACCGAATTCAGCCAGAATGGAAGTCAGCATCTGCCATGCTTTGTCTCAATTGCTCCGCCTAACCTCTCTGAATTTACAGTAGCCTTAACGAACTATCTAATTATAAAGAAAGCATACCAAATATAATAATTTAGAGCAAACAACTTAAAAATTAATCTTCTCTGTATTTCAGAAGAAGGCCAACCACCTAACCCATTACACCCTCCCTTGGTTCAAATTCTTACATTACCTTTAAATCCACTTCATCTTTCAAGATTAGAGCAAAAATAATCACAACAGAACACCATCGTTGTTCAGTAGCTTCATTAATTTCGGATCCAGTATTTTTCTTCATTATTTAGCTTCATTAATTCCGGGGCCAATTTCAACTCGTCCAAAGTCCATGCACATGGTAATATGCTTGCCTAGTTGTGGTAATCTAATTCAAAGAGAGGATAATCCCCCCACTGCAATCAATTTTAGTGTCTGCAGCTTGGATAAACCCCCAAAAAGTTAATTGCTCCAACTGGTGCTCTCAACTTGAACTGCATGCAGATAGAGAGCCACTGAGATACTTATTGTAACAAGTGTTTTTGCACCACGCGAGTTATTGGAGGATAATCTTCTGCGGTCACTCAACATCGAGTATTCAAGGATCCAGGACTTTCTTGTGCTTTTTGAGTATCTTATTAGTATCTTAGATATTTTGGTGCCCGCAAAGGGGCGATTTGATTCTGAAATTGTTGACATAAGGCCAACCTACATCAAGCACTGCACTCGGTGTAGTCTTCCTGGCTTTCTTTCATAAAATGCTCCCAACTGATCTTCAAGCTCGCATATAAACATTTCTAGTACACTTTGATATTCACAGTTTTCTCCAAATGATGCTGCCTTGTGGATGGATCTCCGACACGCTACTCTGTTGCTACCTCCATAGAGTGCACAGGCAACTCAAAGCATCATCTTTATAGCTAGAATTTTCTTTATTGTTGCCATGATTATCTGTGTCGGAATCCTCAATTCACATTGCACACTCATCAAAGGAATGTTTGTCCCTTGTGTTTTACATTCAAAATATAGGTCCCTTCACATTATTATTGATGCTGGAGGGTGAGAGGGATACGCCTAGTTCACATTGTTCGCCATTGAGTGGTCTTACCGAGTTGGGGTTTCTATGAATATGGCAGCGTATAGATTATACTTGGACGTTTTATATCATCTTAATTGCAGGCATCTCAATGGTTTTCCTATACTGTGCGTCCACCAAATGCTACTAGCGATTCGAGCTTCCATCTCCTTCCGAATATGGTAACGCTTTTTCCCTTTTCCTGCCACCCATTGGACTTCCTTACTCTTGCGTGCAAAGCCTTCCCGTGTAGCTTGTATCCTGCAGGTGCCAATCGTCATTACCTGTTGTGCCAACGGAGTTGCAGCGGGCCTGTGTGTTATTTCCTAACTGCCAGCAATTACGCATAAAGCGTTTGTTGCCCATTGCGAGTATTTAAGTTTATGTTACAATTTTTTAACAATGATTCTCTTGTATTGGCTGCCAGATGCACTAATCACTGGAATGAAATCCGTGGGTCTGTTGTGCAGCGAATCACCTATATATTGTGTGTCATTTCGGGTGTTGTTTTATTCTTGTGTGCCAAAATAAATAGGGAGATCCTTTTATTTTCACCAGTTGCAGGTTTTAGGACTCCACACTGAAAAGAAAAAGGATCTAGTTTTATTTATATTAAAAAATTAGACCTGAAATTTTTTCAGTATGCAAAGCCCTCTGTTATTTTACAATTTTATCGCTAAATCATAACCAGGTAGCAACATATATACATGCGTAGAATGATATAAAAGCTTTTATCTTCCGAGGCTAGGCTGCCTCCATCCTAATGGAGTTACCGTTCATGTTATGCGTTCTTATTAAGTACTTGGGCTTGTAACCACTTTCTCACTTTCCTTTTAATTCGAACAACCCACATTAACGATATGTATATTAATGCATTTGAATTCGAACCACCCACATTGAGGATACTTATATTAACCCATCTTGGTGTTTGTCTCCTACTTAAAATTCAACCATATGTACCTAAAATTCATCCTTAAATGAACTTTTTAAGTGCGCTTTAGTTTGCTTGCTTCGATATTCACAAAATTTTGTCATTAGGATTATATCATTTCAATGTTTTTATTAATTTTATCACGAGGAATATGCCATTTTAATGTTTTTTATTAATATTAAGAAATTAAATTCCTTATTTAAGAAACATAGAACTCATTATTGTTAAGAGCATTGAAAAGTAAACCACAAATTTTTTCATAACATCTTAGATAATACATATGTTTTTTTAATTTCACAAATCAATAGAAGCCAAAACAAACATATAGCATGATTACTTCCATGGAAGATATCTAGATAAATCAATAATTAATTAATTAATTATTCACCATCATACACAACCTTACATTTTCAAATGGTAACTCATAAATTTTAGTGAAAAAACATTTACTTGATATATATTTATATATACTATTTTTAATATTAAAAGGCAAGTGAATAAGTTTTTTTTTTCTTTTTTTTTTCAAAATAAATTATATATCTCAATTAGAATTGAAATGTGTACTTGATAATGGTATATCTCCATTAGAATTGAAATGTGTATGTGATAGTTGTTGTTGTCTAGTTCTTAAGAAGATAAATTTGAATGAGTTTGTTCATTATTAATGGTTACAAACAAATTTTTATTTGCACTAGTCCCAATGGTAACCTATAAATCCTAATGAAAAATAATTTTGTAAGGTGTTATTTTATTCTTAAAGGGTTATCATGAATATCTAAATCTTGGTTAAAATATTTTAATTTTGAATTAGAGGCAATGACTCTATCTAAAGATATTTATAGTTCTCTTAATTTTAGAAATAAAATAGCCAATTCCCAAATAAGTTACTAATTTTGCTAAATATTAGTAATTGAATTTGATTAGAATTGATTTTTTATGCATATTTGGGAATTAAGTTACTAATTTTGCTAAATATTAGTAATTGAATTTGATGAAAATTGATTTTATATATATATTTTATGATATGATAGTGTATTAAATATTTCAATTGACTTTGTAAAATATTAATAATTGAGTTTCTTTAGATTTGCTTTTATATATATTTTATGATATGAAATTATATTGATTATTTGGTCTTGGGTGTTGAAATGGTTTAGAGTTTTGTTATATTATAATTGTTAGCTTGTTTAACATAAAGATGGTAAAACAAAATTTAAATGCTTTTTTAATAGTTAATTATATCTTTATTTTATTTATAAAGTTAATTAGAATATTTAAATTTAAATAAGATTGTACATTTTTATGGATATTAAATTGTACACATTTTTACTATAGTGTTTGCATTAGTATGTTGACCCTACGGTTTCTATTAAAGTCTTGTGTAGAGTGTTTTCAAAGGACCATTTTGGGAAATTGCCTGGAAACAATTTTCTAACTCGGCATCTTGACACATGTGCCTTTTGTTGTAGCTGGGAACTGGGACGTCGTTGCGCTAGTAATAGATGGAGGGAGGTAACTCCTAGAGAAGCCCTCCTAGTACACCCCAAGTTGGGTGGTCGACCATGCATATACAAGGTTTTTAAAGTGGTCTAATGAGGGACCCCCCTTTGTTGACACTCTATTCATGCAACCTAGGAGTTAGGATATATTCCCTCACCCACTGACTATCTCTCTCTCTCTCTCCCTTTCTCTCTCTCTCACCCCTCTAATCCAACTACAACTAACAACCACCCCTCTCTCTCACCCCCAATGCCCTAACACCCCCCCCACACATTCTCTCTCTCTCTATCTCTCTCTCTCTCACACACACACACACACACACACACACACACACACACACACACTCACAACTCTACTCTTCCACCTACAACTAACAAAAACCCCCATTTATCTCCCCAATTCCCTAACACCACCCACCCCCGACATTCTCTATCTCTCTCTCACAGACACACATTACCCACTCCCCCCTGCCACTAACCCCCTCCTCCCTCACCCCCCTCTCTCTCTATCTCTCTTTCATGCTTACTAACTTACTCTCTAACAATCTCAACCCACTACTCTTCCCCTACTTATAAAAGCTCCTCCTCCTCTCCCTCTCTCTCTCTCTCTCTCTCTCTCTCCCCCCTCTTCCGCATAACACTTATTAACCCTATGTCCCACTCTCTCTCTATCTTACTCAAACTACACCTAACCCGCACCACTTTCTCCCTCTCCTAACTCCCTAACACCCACATCCTTTTTCTCTCAAACACTCTACCTACCCCTATCCCCTCATCTCTCTTCCTAACACCACTCATACTCTCCCTAAGTCCTCTCTCTCTCTCTCTCTCTCTCTCTCTCTCTCTCTCTCAACACAATATAGCCCCCCTTATCTCTAATTTCCCTAATCATCCCTAAGAACTTCCCCCCACCCCCACCCCGATATGTATTTATTTATCTCTGAGAACTACCCTCCTCCCCTACCCCTAATAGCCCACACCCTCCCCCGACTCCCCCCATCTCTCTCTCTCTCTCTCTCTCTCTCTCTCTCTTTCCTAATATTCCAACTACCCCTAACCACACCCCTCTCTCTCTCTCCATCACCCCCCTAACACCCCTCACACCTCTCTCTCTCTCTCCCCAACCCTTACTACCCCCCCCTCTCACTCTCTCTTGTGCTACTCCTCTCCCTACCTCTAACTCATCTTCCCCTCTCTCTCTCTCTCTCTCTCTCTATATATATATATATATATATATATATATCTCTTCCCCCTAGCCCTTACTAACCCCCCTCCTCTCTCTCTCTCTCTACAACCATACTCCTCCATTTACACCTAAACCCCACCTCTCTCTTTGCCCTAACCCCTTAACACACCCCTAACCTCTCTCTCACACACACTAACTGTCAACCATCCCTTCCCCTCCCTAACACCCCTTCTACTCTCCCTACCCATAACCACCCCCTTCATCCCCCCCCCCCTCTCTCTCTCTCTCTCTCTCTCTCGTCCCCAAGCCTGTAGCCCCCCCTTCTCTTTAAATTCCCTTATCTTCCTTAAAACTCTACCCCACCTCCCCCCATTATGATTTATATCTCTTTCTCTACCCCAACCCATCCCCCCCTATCACCACCCCTCCATTCACTATCATATTTATATATTTCTCTCCCCTACAGTCCTCCTCCCCCCTAACCCTAATCAAACATACCCTCTCTCTCTCTCTCTCTCTCTCTCTCTCTCTCTCTCTCTCTCCAAATACCTTAACACACCCCCATTTTCTTTATTTATCTCTCAAACACACACCCACTAGTCCTCCCCCTAACAATAATCCACCTCATCTCTCTCTCTAACCCTTACTAACCCCCTCTCTCTCACTCTCTAACCTCCTACTCATATCCATATTGCTAACAACCCCTCCCCACATGTCTCTCTCTCTCTCTCTCTCTCTCTCTCTCCTCTTATAACTAAGGCCCTCTCCCTCTCTCTCTTAGTCCCCCTCTCTCTCTTTCTCTCTCATAATCCACTCCCCCTACAACTTACGACCACCCATCTCTCTCTTCTCTACCCCGACCCTATAAACCCCTTCCCTCTAACATCCCTATCCACCCCTAAACCCTTTCCCCCCAAAAAATTATATCTATCTCTTTCTCTCCCACAACCACCCTCCTCCCCTTACCTGTAATCACCCACACCCTCCTTCCACTCACCCCTGAATCTGTCTCTCTCTTTCTTGTTTACTCCACCTACTTCTAACCACACCCCTCTCTCTCCCACAACCCCCTAAAACCATGCCTCTCTAACACACACACTCTCACTATCACTAACCCCCCCTCTCTCTACCTAATCCCCCTCCTACTCTCCCTAACCATATCCAACCGAATTTTCCTCTCTCGTTATTTCTTACAATCCCTACCCCTAAACCACTCTCTATCTTTCTCTCTTCTAATCTCCCTTCCCCTACCACTTACCACCCCTTTCCCTCTACTCCCATCCTACACGCCTTCTCTCTAACTTACTTAATGTTCCCCAAGGCCCTTACCATCCCCTCATGCCAGTATCTATATCTTTCTGTCCCTACCCATAACAACCCCCTCTTCCCAACTCTCTACCCCTAGCTTATAACTCCCTTCTCTTTAACTTCCATAATATTCCCTAAACTACTACACCCCCTCCCCCCACCATGATCTCCATCTCTTTCTCTACCCAAAACCCTCTCCTTCTCCATAACCCTAATCACCGACACCCTCCCCCACCACCCCTTGAATCTACCTATCTCTATATTCCCCCCCCACCTTATCTTTTCCCCCCACCCTCACTCCCTCTCCCCTCGTCTCTCTCTCTCTCTCTCTCTCTCTCTCTCTCTCTCTCTCTCTCTCTCACACACACACACACACACACAAACACACACATACACATAGACATTTCCTACTCCTCCCCCTACAACCAACACCCCCCTCTCTCTCTATCTTTTCTACTCATCCCCATACCCCTAACCACATCCCTATTTCCCTCCTCCAACCCCCTAACACCCTCCTCTCTATCACACACACTCTTAGTACTCATAACCCCCCCTCTCTCTCCCTAATGCCCCTCCCACTCTCTCCACCAATAACCAACCTCTCTCTCTCTCTCTCTCCCTACACCTAATAAACCCTTATCTCTCTTTGTCTCTCCTCGCCCATCTCTCTCTCTGTCTACCTCCAACCTATACCCCCCTTCTATCTAACTTTCCTAATGCTTCCTAAAGCCCTATTAGTCCCCCAACCTCGATATATATCCCCTTCTCTACCAATAACCACCCCCTTTGCTTCTCTCTCTCTCTCTCTCTCTCTCTTATTCCCCTGATCGAGACCGACCCCTCTCTCTTTACCATAATCCCACTCCCTCTATGACTTATCACCCCCATATCTCTCTCTCTCTCTCTCTCTCTCTCCAAAAAACCTAGCACCTCCCCATTCTCTCTCTCACACACTCTCACTACCCCTTACCACCTCCCTCTCACCCTAAACCCATTCATACATCTAATCCCACCCCCTATATCTCCTAATCTGCCCTAACCTTTCCCCTATCTCTCTCTCCTAATCTCCCCCACTACCACTTAGCATCGACCCCTCTTTCTCTCCCCCAACACCTTAACACCCCTGTTCAATCTCTCTCTCTCTCTCTCTCTCTCTCTCTCTCTCTATCTTTCTATCTATCTATATATCTGTCTAACCCACACACACACCCTAGCCCTCCACTTACCATCAACCTTGTTTCTCTCTCTCTCTCTAACCCTTACTAACACCCTCTCTCACTCTCTAACCACCCTACTGCAAGCCCTAACTTTAACCCCCCTCCTCTCTCTCTCTCTCTCTCTCTCTAATGCTTACTAACTGACCCCCTTTATCACTCTCTCTCTCTCTCTCTCTCTCTCTCTCCACTAGCACTTAGCATCGACCCCTCTCTCTCTCCCCTAACACCTTAACACCCACCATTTTCTCTATCTCTATCTCTCCCTCCCTCTCTATCTATCTATCTATCTAACACATCCACAAACCCTAGTCTTCCTCTTACCACCAACCTTGTCTCTATCTCTAACCATTACTAACACCCTCTCTCACTCTCTAAACACCCTACTTCAAGTTCTAACTTTAAGCCCACTCCTCTCTCTCTTTCTCTCTCTCTAATGCCTACTAACTGACCCCCTCTCTTACTCTCTCTTCCCCCACCCTATACCTACATTCTATCCAAATACACTAATAACACCTAAACTCTTACCCCCACCTTGATCTTTCTCTTTTTCTCCTACAACCTCCCTCCTCCGCTTACCCGTAACAACCTACACCCTCCTTCAACTAACCCCCCCTCTCTCTCTCTCTTCTACTCCACCTACCCATTACTCCATCCCCGCTCTCTCTCCCCCTACTCCCCTTAAAACTAAGCACTTATATCACTTTGTCTCTCCTAACCCCCCTTACCATCCCCCTCTCTCTCTATCTGTAATCACACCCTATGCCCTCTTTCCCTCTAACCTTCTTAATGCTCCCTAAATTGCTACCGCTCCCCAAACCTTGGTCTTTATCTATACCTCTACCTATATCCACACCCTGTGTCCCTTTGTCCCAATATATCCTACTCCCCCCACCTTAACCCCCCCTCTCTCTCCCTCCCTCTCTCTCTCTTTTCCCCACCCTATACCACCCCTTCTCTCTCACTTCTATAATATTCCCTAAGTCCCTACACCCCCTTCCCCCACAAATATATCAGTATCTGTCTCTCCCCCAAACCCCCTCTTCTTCCCTACCCCAAACCCCCTCTTATCCCCTACCCCTAGTCTCCCACACCCTCCCCACCTCACCCCTCACTTCTCTCTCTCTCTCTCTCTCTCTCTCTCTCTCTCTCTCTATCTCTTTCCCCACCATATACCCCTACACCCCCTTCCCCCACCATAATATCTATCTCTTTCTCTCTTGATATCCCCTCCTCTCCCTACCCCTAATAAACCACACCCTCCTCCACTCACCCCCAACCCTCTCTCTCTCTCTCCCCCCATAATTTTTAGTAACCCCCTCTGTCACTTTCTCTCTACTGTAATCCACCTACACAAAAACCCTATCCCTATCTCTCTCACCCTCAACTCCCTAACAACCCCCCTATGTCTCAAACACACACTCTCACTACCCCTAAGACCCCATTTTTTGTTGTAGTACCACTCACACTCTCCCTAAGCACATCTCTTTCTCTTTGTTACTCTCCCTCCCCATAAACCCCTCTCTCTTTCTCTCTCTTAATCCTCCTTACAACTTACCAGAACCCCTCTCTCTCTCTCTTTATGACCCCACCCTATACCCCCTTTATCTCTCATTTCCCTAATTATCCCTAAAACCCTTCACCTCAACCATAATCTCTCTCTCTTTCTCACATAAAACCATCGTTCTCCCCCTACCCCTAATCACCTCCACCCTCCTCCTAGTTACCCCCCCATTGTCTCTCTCTCTCTCTCTCTCTATCTCTCTCACTCACTCACTCACTCACTCTCTATCTCTCTACTCCACCTATCCCTAACACCACCCCTGTCTCTCTCCCTCAACCCCCTAACACACCCCCTCTCACTCTCACACACTCTGACTGCACCTAACTCCCCTCCTACTTTCCCTACACATAAAAACTCTCTCTCTCTCTCTCTGTCTCTCTCTCTCCTACTACCCCCACACCTGAACTTGTCTCTCTCCCTCTACCACCATCCTATAAACCCCTTCTCTCTAACATACCTAATTCTCCGTAAATACCTACCCCTCCCCCCACCACAATATCTATCTCTTTATTTCCCTAACCATAACCACCCCCTCCACCCCTCTCTCTCTATATATCGTACTCCCCCTACCCCCCTCTCTCTTTTTGACCCCACCCTATACCCATCCTTCTCACTAACTTCACTAATATTCCAAAAATAACTACCCCTAACCACCTACACTATCTTCCCTTTTCCCCTTGACTCTCTCTATCTCTCTCCGCCATACCCATATACCCCATTTCACTCTCTCTCTAACCCCTAACACACCCCTCCACCATGTTCTATTTTTCTCTCACAAACACACACCCCCGACTCCTCACCCTAACACCAATATGGATGCTCTCTCTCTCTCTCTCTCTCTTACGTGTCTCTTTTTCCTATATTTTACTAAACTGCTCTTCTCCTTAAGCCGCTCTATTTATCTCTCCTAATCCACTTCCCCTTAAAACCCTATGTTTCTCTCTTCTAATCCCACTCCCCCTACCACTTACCAATACCCATTTCTCTCTATATCTCTCACCTCACCCTATACACCCCTTCTCTCTAACATCCCTAATCATACCTAAGCCCATACCCCCCAGCCTAATATCTATATCTTTCTCTCCAACAACCATCCTCCCCCCCTACCCCTAATCACCCACACACTCCTCCCACTCACCCCGAGCTCTCTTACTCTCTCTCTTGTCTAGTCCTCCACATACTTCTAAACCCACCTCTCTTGTATCCCTTTATCTTTCCCACTCCCCTTACTCTTAAACACCTCTCTCTCTTTGTCTCTCCTAATCCCTCCTCACCTACCACTTACCACCCACCCCCCCTCTCTCTCTGCCCCCATCCTATACCCCCATTTTCTCTAACTTACCTAATACTTTCTAAATCCCTACCCTTCCCACAAAGTGCTTTCTGCCTACAATAACCCCCACAACTTTCTCCCTCCCCTAAACCCATAGCACCCCCACCCTCTCTCTCAAACCTCTCACTACCCCTAACCCCAAATCTCTCTTCCTAACCACACTAATACTCTCCCTAAGCCTCTCTCTCTCTCTCTCTCTTCCCACACAATATAGCCCCTTCTCTCTAATTTTCTTAATAATCCCTAAACACCTACCCCGTCCCCCCACTGTGATCTCTATTTCTTTCTCTTACCCAACTAACCTCCCCCCAACCTTAATAACCCACAACCTCCCCCCACTTCTCTCTATCTCTCTCTCTTATTTACTCCTCCACCTAACTCTAACAACACCCATTTATCTCTCCCCCAACCCCATAACATTCCCCCCTCTTGCTCTCTGTCTACTCCACCTAACCTTGACCAAACCCCTTTCTCTCTCCCCCAAACCCTAACACTCCCCCCTGCTCTCTCTCTCTCTCTCTCTCTCTTCCCCCAACCGTTACTAACCTCCTCTCTCACTTCTGCTCCTCTACTCCTTCCCCTCCATCTAACCCAAACTCCTCTCTCTCTGACTCAAACTCACTTACCCTAAACCCTACCTTTCTTTCCCTAGACCCAATCCCACTCTCCCTACTCATAACCACCCTCTCTCTCTCTCTCTCTCTCTCTCTCTCTCTTTTCCTACACTTTCTACCTCACCTTCTCTAATTTCCATAATCATTTGTAAACTCATACTCCCTCCCCCCACCCCAATTTCCATTTCCTTCTCTACCCCAGCCACCCTTCTTTGTATATACCTAATAACCCACACCCTACCCTCACTCCCCCCTCTCTTTCTCTTGTCCACTCCAACTACCCCTAGAACCACCATTATCTCTCTCCTCTAATTCCTTATCATCCCTCCCTCTCTCTCTCTCCCCATAACCTTTTCTAACCCCCACCTGCATCTCTCTCTCTCTCTCTCTCTCTCTCTCTCTCTCTCTCTCTCTCTCTCTCCCTTGTTTTCCTTAACCATTACTAACCCCCACTCTCTCTCACATACTCATCCATTTACACCTAAACCACACCTTTCACTATCTCTCTCCCTAACCTCCTAACACCCCCAACCCTATCTCTCTCTCTCTCCCCTACTCAACCTAACCCTAAACCTCTCTCTCTCCCCTACTCAACCTAACCCTAAACCCCTCTCTCTCTTTGTCTTTGCTACTCCCCCATCACCCTGCAACTTACCACATCCCCTCTGTCTCTCTCTTCCCCCACCCTATACCCCCCCATTCTTGATAATTTCTCTAATGCTCCCTTAACCCTTACTCCTCCTACCACCATGATCTATATCTCTTTCTCTCTCCCAAACCCACTCCACCCACCTAGACCTCCCCTGACCTTAATTTATATTGCTTTCACTCTTGTAAACCCCCTTGTTCCCCCTACCCATAATGACCCACAAACTCCCCCCTCTCCCTTGACTCTCTCTCTCTCTCTCTCTCTCTCTCTCTCTGTCATGCACACACACCCCTATGCTCCTCAACCTACCAAAAAGCCCCACCCCGCTCTCTCTCCCCCAACCCTCAAACACCACCTTGATTCCCAAGTTCACCCCCCCTCTCTCTCTCCCTCTCTACCTCTAATACCCACACACACACCGTTATCCTCCCCTATCTCCAACACCCCTCCTCACTCTCTCTCACCCCCTCCACTCCCCAACCCTGACTAACATGCTCTCTCATTCTCTAACACACCTACTCATCCACCTACCTCTAGAACCCCTTCCATATTTCTCTCTCTATGCTCTTCCCCGTAACCCCCTCTCTGACTCTGTCCCTCTACCCTAGTACTCCACCTCCACTAAAACCCTACCCCTCTCTCTCTCTCTCTCTTCAAAAACCTACTAACAACCTCCCCTCTATCTCACACACTACAGTACCCCTATATCACCCTAAATCCACTCATACTCTCCTAAACCCATCTTTGTCTCTCTCTCTCTCTCTCCTATTACCCCTCACCCTAAACTACTATTTCTATCTATATTTCCTAATACTCCTTACCATTTAGCACCCACCACTCTCTCTCTTATCAACAACCTACCACCCCCTTTTCTCTCTCTATATCACACACGCACACATGCTGCTCCTTCCCTTACTGTTAGCAATCTCTATGTCTCTCTAACACTCTTAACATGTTCTCTCTCTAACACTCTAACTCTTACTAACACCCTCACTCACTCTCTCACCATGATACTATAAGACCTACATTTAACCCCCCCTTTCTCTCTAATATTTACTAACCCCCTCTCTCACTCTCTCTCCCCAATACTCCTCTACCTAAACCTAACCCCCAACCATCCCTCTCTCTCTTATCCCCCTCACACGCCCCCTCTCTCTCACTCTCACTACACCTAACTCCGCACGCTCTCCTCCTAACACCCCTCTGCCTCTTTCTCACTCTCACTAAACCTAACTCCACATGCTCTCTTCCTAACACCCCTCCATCTCTCTCTCTCTCTCTCTCTCTCTCTCTCTCTTATTTCCCTACCCTTAACCCTATCCCTCTTTCTCTTTTCCCACACCTTATACACCCCTTTCTCTTTAACTTCCCTAATAATCCCTAAACCCCTTATCCCTTCATGCTAATATTTATATATTTATCTCCTACAAACTCCTTATTGCCCCTACCCCTTATCACTCACACCCTCCTTCCATTCACCCCCCCCCCTCTCTCTCTCTCTCTCTCTCTCTCTCTCTCTCTCGTCTACTCCACCTATTCCTAACCCCAATTCTCTCTCTCAATCTCAACCCCTAATAACCCCCCCTCTCTCTCACAAACACACTCTAAATACCCCTAAAACCCCTCTTTGTCCCTAGCCCCCTTCCTACTCTCCCTACCCATAGCAACACCCCCCCTCTCTCTCTCTCTCTCTCTACCTATAAACCCTTCTCTCTCTTTGTCTCTTCTAATTTGCATTACCCAACCACTTGCCATCATATATGTCTTATTCCACCTCCCCTTAAACCCCCCCCTCTCTCTCGCCTAATCCCCCTCCCCCTACCACTTACAAATACCCATTTCACTCTCTCTCTCTCTCTCACACCCCACCCTATACCCCCCTTATCTCTAACATCCATAATCATCCCTAAACTACCACCCTAATATCTATATCTTTCTCTCCCACAACCATCCTCCACACCTTACCCCTAATAACCCACACCCTCCTTCCACTCACACCTAGCTCTCTCACTCTCTTTCTTGTCTAGTCCTCCACATATTGATAAACCCACGGTCCTCTCTTGTCTCCCTTTCTCTTTCCTACTCCACTTACTCCTAAACCCCCCTCTCTCTTTGTCTCTCCTAATCCTTCCTCCCCTATGACTAACCACCCACCCCTCTCTCTCTGCCCCCATCCTACCCACCTTTCCTCTAACTTACCTAATTCTTTCTAAATCCTTACCCTATCCTGAAGTCCTTTCTCCCTACTCTAATATACACCACTTTCTCCCTCCCATAACCCCATAACACCCCCACCATCTCTCTCAAACTTCTCACTATGCTAAATCCACCTATCTCTTCCTAACCCCACTAATACTCTCCCTAAGCCTCTCTCTCTCTCTCTCTCTTTCTCTATTCCCACACAATATACCCCCTTCTCTCTAATTTTTTTAATCATCCCCAAACACCTACCCCCTACCCCACTCTAATCTCTATTTATTTATCTCACCCAACTACCCTTGCCCTAGCCCTAATAACCCACAACCCCCCACTTATCTCTCTTTATCCCTCTCTCTCTCTCTCTCTCTCTCCTGTATACTCCCCCTAACCATAACCATACCCCTTTCTCTCTCCCACAACCCCCAAATACTCCTCCCTCTCTCTCTCTTATTTACTCTTTAGCCTAACCCTAACATAACCCCTTTATCTCTCCCCCAACACCCTAAAACTACCTCCCCCCCTCTCTCTCTCCCCAACCATTACTAAGACCCTCTCTAACTTCTATTCCCCTACTCCTTCCCCTACATATAACCCACCATCCTCTCTCTCTCGCTCTCTCTCTCCCTCATTCCCCTTAACCCTTACTAACCCTCTCTCTCATTCACTCTCTCTCTCTCCCATACTCTTCCATCAACATGTAAATCCCACCTCTCTCTTTGCCCCAACCACATAACACCCCCTCGACCTCTCTCTCTCTCTCACACACACACACACACACACACATAGACACTCTCTCACTAACCCTAAGCCCTGTCTTTCTCTCCCACCCCTCCTACTCTCCCTACTCATAACCACCCACTTCACCTCTATCTCTCTCTCTCTTTCTCTCTCTTTTCCTAGACTATATACCCCACCTTCTCTATTTCCCTAATCATTCCTAAACATATACTCCATCCCCCCACCTTTATTTCCATTTTCTTCTCTACCCCAACTCCCATTATCCCTGTATCCGTAATCACCCACACCCTACCCTCACGCCCCCCCTCTCATTCTCTTGTCTACTCCACGTACCTCTAGAACCACCACTATATATCTCCCCCGACTCCCTAAAATCCCGCCCCTCTCTCTCTCCCTCTAGCCCTTACTAACACCCCCCTTTCTCTCTCTCTCTCCCCCTTGTTTTCCCTAAAAAATACTAACCTTCACTCTCTCTTGCACATACTCCTTCATTTAAACCTAAACAACACCTCTCTCTCTCACACACCAACCTCCTAACACCCCCCCACCTTATCTCTCTCTCTCTAACACTCTCACTATCTATAAAAAACCACTCTCTCTCTCCCTAACCCCCTCCTACTATCCCTACCCATAAAAAACCTCCCCCTAATCTCTCTCTCCTTCTCCACCTAACCTCAAACCCCACTCTCTCTTTATCTCTCCTACTCCCCATCACCCTACAACTTACCACAGCCCCACTCTCTCTCTACCCCCACCCTATAAAAACCCTTCTCGATAATTTCCCAAATGCTCCCTTACCCCTTACTCCTCTCACCACCACGATCTCTATCTCTTTCTCTCCCCCAACCCCCCTCCACCCACCTAGACCTCCCCTGACCTTGATCGCTATCTCTTTCTCTCTCATAAACCTCCTTGTGCCCCTTACACCTAATCACCCACACCCTTCCTCCCTCGCCCCTGACTCTCTCTCTCTCTCTCTCTCTCTCTCTCTCTCTCTCATTCTCTCTCTTTCACACACACCTTTACAATCCTCAACCTACCAACCACCCCCACCCCTCTCTCTCTCTCCCAACCCCCAAACACCACATCGATGCCCAATTTCCTCTCCCTCCCTCTCTCCCTCTCAATATCTAACACACACACACACCCTTATCCTCCCCTATATCCAACACCCCTACTCACTCTCTATCTCCCCCTACACTCCCTAACCCTTACTAACTTGCTATCTCATTCTCTCACAACCTTACTCATCCCCCTACCTCTAAAACCCCTTCCATATTTCTCTCACTCTACCCTCTTCCCTATAACACTTACTAAACCCCCTCTCTGACTCTCTCTCTCTACCCTAGTACTCCACATCCATTAGAATCCTACCCTCTCTCTCTCTCTCTCTCTCTCTCTCTTTATGAACATGCTAACAACCCCCCGTCTATCTCACATGCTATAGTAACCCTAACCACCCCTCCCTCACCCTAAATCCACTCATACTCTCCCAAATCCCATCTGTGTTTCTCTTTATCCTACTAACCGTCACCTTAAACCACTCACTCTATCTATCTTTCCTAATACCCACTACCATTTAGCACCCACCACTCTCTCTCTTATCAACAACCTAACACCCCTTTTCTCTCTCTATATCACACACACACACACATCCTACTCCTCTACTTACTGCTAACACACACTCTCTCTCTTTCTAACCCTCTAACCCTAACTAATACCCTCACGCACTCTCTTACCATGGTACTACAAGCCCTACATCTAACCCCCTCCTCTCTCTCTCTAATATTTACTGACCCCTCTGTCTCTCTTTCCCATACTCCTCCACCTAAACCTACCCCCAACCACACCTCACACCCCCCTATCTCTCACTATCACTACTCCTATCTCCACAACCTCTCTTCCTAACCCCCCTCTACCTCTCTCTCTCTCTCTTATTTCCCTACCCTTAACTCTCTCTCTCTCTCTCTCTCTCTCTCTCTCTCTCTCTCTCCCCATACACCTTATACACCCCTTTCTCTCTAACTTCCCTAGTCATCCCTAAACCCATTTTCCCTTCACCCTAATCTTTATATTTTTCTCCCCTACAACCTCTCTCCTCCCCCTACCCTTAATAACCCACACTCTTCTTCCACTCACCCCTTGGCTCTCTCTCTCGCATCTACTCCACCTATCCCTAACCCCACTTCTCTCTCTATCTCTATGAACCCTTAATAACCCCTTGTCTCTCTCATAGATACACTCTAAATACCCTTAAATCCCCTATCTGTCCCTAACCCCCTTCTTACTCTCACTACCCATAAAACCCCCCTCTACCTCTCTCTCTCTCTCTACCTCTGAATTTCTCTCTCTTTGTCTCTTATAATCCGCATTACCCTACCACTTGACATTAAATGTCTCTCTCTCTCTCTCTCTCTCTCTTCCCCCACCCTATAAACCCCTTGTTTCTAACATCCATAATGCTCCATAAATAAGCATAACCACCCCCTCCACCCCTCTCTCTCTCTCTCTCTTCCCCCACCCTATAAACCCCTTGTCTCTAACATCCATAATGCTCCATAGATAACCATAACCACCCCCTCCACCCCTCTCTATATATCTCTTACTCCCTCTACCCCTCAACCTCTTACTCTCTCTCTAATTCTATCTATAACATTCTCTTTGTCTCTCTACCCCTGCCGTATACCCCCCCTTCTCTCTAACTTCCTTAATATTCCCTAAACTGTCACACTAGTTTCCCCCATAATGATCTCCATCTATTTCTCTCCTTGAAATCCACCCTCCCTTACACCAAATCACTTACACCCAGACTCTCTCTCTCTCTCTCTCTCCCCCCCCACCCTATACCCCTCTGCTCTAACTTCTTTAATATTCCATAAACCCCTGCACCCCCTTTCCCCACTGTCATGCCCATCTCTTTCTCTAATAAAACCCCCTACTCACTCTTACCCCTATTTACCCATACCTTCCCCCCCCCTCTCTCTCTCACACACACTTTATCTATCTCTATCACCCCTCTACTCCTACAACTACCACTAATAATTGTCCCTCTCTCTCTCTTCCAATTTCCCAATACCATTCACCCCCCATTCTCTATATCTTTCTCTAACACAAACTACCCCTGCTCCTCCCACTACCACTAACCCCCCTTCTCTCTCTCTCTCTCTAAATTCCTCTCCCTAACCCTTACTAAATCCCTCTCTCACTCTCTCACCACACAACTTCACCCCTACCTCTAAACCCCTAGCCTCCTTGTTAAGATTCAATATGCTAAGACATAAAATATCAGCATTACATTCCATTTCACAATAATAGAATATGCAGGATCACTGAAGAAACAACAAGCACAACATAAATACAAGAGACACAGATTTATCCTGGGAAACCCTCATGGGGTAGAAAACCCAGCAAAGCTTCCTCAATATAGATGACTAGCAATATACAAAGATGCACACCAAAGCATGATCTCCTCCTCCTCCATAGCAGACCTCTCTCTCACAAGTACGTTACATTTCAAGTGAGGGAAGTGTGTGTGTAATGAGGAACACACCTCCTCTATTTATACACATCTCCAACTTGTACTTTATATTAACGAGGTCGGCCCCAACTTTACCACTGGGTTAAACACCCCACTACAACTGACTGGGATGACCCCACTAGGGTGCTCTAACAACCCTTTGAACCACATAACACATACAGGTCTGACCCCCACGAGGAAAGTCTAATAACCCAAGTTACCACATTCTGACAGAGGAATAAACATCTCCGGATATACAATAAGATCTTCACAGAGGAATGAAACATCTCCAGAATAATAAAGTACAAATATAATATTCTTTGAAGTTACAATATCTCAGCACTCCCCCTTAACGAGAAGGATATTATAATAGCATTTGCATGAGCAAGGAGTCATAAACATCATACATGATACATCTATAAATCATTGGAAGATTTCTCAACATCATCAGTAACTCAAGTAGTTACTGGAACATCTTCAATACTGGAACATCAACATCTTTAGTACTGAGTCTTTATCTTCTACAGCACTCAAACAGCTACAGCAACATCAACATCTGGATCCTCACAATCATCAGCATCGTCATCACACGATCATCAACATCGTCATCACACGATCATCAGCATCGTCATCTAGACCATCACGATTAGCAGCATCATCATCACACGATCATCAACATCGCCATCACACGATCATCAGCATCATCATCTAGACCATCACGATCAGTAGCATCATCATCACATGATCATCAGCATCGTCATCACATGATCATCAATACAAGTATACATATTGTTATCACTCCAGGAAGCTCTCCTAGGTTATATTTCAGAGATGTCTGGTAACTTAAACTTGTTTTGAAAGAAGGGGTTTATTTTGGATCTAGTCGGATGACAGGAATCAAAATTTACACGCTCACAACATGCATGAGGATGCTCAGATAGACAAGGCTTTGACTATGGCTGTGCAGGGGGTTGATTTAAAATCAAGAGGGTGAATCCTTATTGCATTCAGTAGATTCATACATAGAAGAACGTATATCAATGGCTAAGAACAACAAAATAACATATATGTTCAATCCTTTAAAACAGAGACAGGATAATAGCTATCTAGAAATAAAAGTGAACATACAGGAAATAGATCATTCACCATAAGCACAGTAACATGAGAAGAAGGAATCTGACAACCAATAATAAAAGAAGCTTGTATTATCTAGAAGGTCACAGAAGTATGAGAATACAAAAATTGATTTAGTCTCTCCAAAGTCAAACCTCTATTATACTTCAGTCCTCAGCTTTATAGCCATTACAAAGTTTTTCAGATCCCAAAAAGATGGATCGAATATACTAAAAACAACAATTGAGAATAGTTAATGAAAGATGTAACAGTGTGTCATGATCAAAGTAACTGCTCCTTGCTAGTGAACCTACGCTTGACAGCTGAGACGAGCGTCGTGGAGCTGGGGGTGAGTGTGAAACTGTTATTCTGCAAAAACCTGTAGGAGTGCTTTCCAAAAATAGGTAGGAATATTTTACTATCAAACCTGCCAGCGCTCTCATTCTGTGACCAGCAGCGATCGTGGTGCACTTGAACGCTTGTCAATCCCCTGGAAAACGCCTTCAAGATTCTAGGAACAACACAAAAGAGGTTCGATTCCCGAACGCAGACTTGTGTGTTTCTTTTAGTTTTCGGTAGCTAACAAAACTAGGCTTGAAGGTGGTAAGCAACCGAAAGCCTAGCGTTCGGTGATTAATGAATCAGAGTAACGCTTCGCCTAAACCACCAAAACATTTAAGAGTGATGGTAAACATTATTTCTTTTCGGTATCTGGGAGGGCGTCACCTGCACGTGATAAACTACCAGAATGGGATTCGGCAGCTAATGAACAGTTCCAATGTTCGCCCAAGCTGCCGAAAACCATGCATGATACATCCTGCAAAAATAGAAAAAATGTGTTTCTATCCCCTTGCTACTTGGATTTTGCTTCCTCCTAGGCTGAGGTCGGAGGATTGGAAAAGTTGATTGCAGCTGCTACCAAGGTCTCTAGGTTCGAATGCACCATGGGCTGGGGACTCTGAGTTTCTCTCTTACCTTCCAAAACTTCAACCTTCCTCCTCAATCTGATGTTTTCCCCGATAAGTCTAATGTTTCTGCCCCTCATTTTTCCATGTTTCTTGGTCAATCCTTCAAAAGATACATAAAGCTCATTATACCTCTCTGTCAGTCTTTCATTCTTCTCTTTAATGACCCTCTGGAGTAACTCACGTTCATAAGCCTGCTGGAGGAGCCGGTTGATTTTCTGTGAGGCAGAAATCTTTGCATTTTGGGTTGGTCCGTCGGCCATCTGCTGACTTTGTTCCTCCACAGGTTTAGGGGAGGATAAATTTACACAGCCCAAACCTTGCTCTTCCACAGAGCCAAATGGAGGCAAATTGACATAATCATCCTCCTGCTCCATCATGGCTGGGGCTGCTTCCTGGGGTTTCTATTCTGTTTTCTCCTTCTCAATTTATGCTCCAGCTCCCTGCAACCCCTCCTCCTCAGAATTGCTATATGGGAGGTTTAAAATATTTATACTCCTTGAAAGGGTCTCTTCTGAAACAACCCCCTCGTCCTCAGCCTTTCCTTCAAATGTCAACTTCCTTCTGGATTTCGTCGCCGGTGGGACTAATTAAAGGGGTTTGATTGAATTTAGGGAAATGGCCCTCCTTCTTCGTTTTCCACTTCTGGGGATGGAATATTTATTTCCCTCCTCCGGCTGTAATTCTGTTTCGAGCCCACTCCAGAAGAGAAAGAAGGTCCATTTCATGCCTTTCCTCTACAATAACTTGGAGACCAAAATTTTAATCAGACCATGGTGGAACAACCCCCCTACAATTTTGGTGGGCTGAGCCTTTACTTGATGCGCCATTTTGGTGAGGCTCTTGTGGAGGTAGAAAAGGAGGTTTAAAGAGCTCTTACCCATGAAATGATCCAGTAATCTAAAATGATAAATTAGCACCCTATTATACCTGCTCGCACAGGTTATATAGACCAGGATGGACTTCAACAATAGTTTCCAGTTATCCTCCAAAAATGACATAGGAATGTCTTTTTTCCAAACCTGGTTCCTGTGTTCTGGTTTCAAGTATGATTGAAACTCGAAATCCTTCTTGACAGTGGTCTTGAACCATCTCTCCCCGGTCGTTGGAAATTCTGTCACCTGGGCTATAAGGGCCTCATCCACCTGGAATTCTTCCTGGCCTATCACCGCCCTTTCTCCATCATATGCGAGGGCAAATGCTTCGGCCACCTTTTGATGAGAACCCTGTAACTTTTTGCAGAAATTGTAACAGCCCACATTCTTGAAAAATTGGCATACCTCGGGGTGAGCTTCCAGGTAGCAGATGTCGCTCAATTCCTTCCTCAGGATTGCTCCCCCTCCTTTTGGCATCGGTAACCTACTCGCTGGTGCCTACTACTCAAATCTGGACTGGGGAAGAGATGGGAAACAGAGAGGAAACGATGATATGGGCAAAAAACGAATAGATGGTGTGGCTTTTTGGGAGCTGACTCCGAGGGTATGAAAAGGTGGGCAATCATGAGGGTGGGACGATCATTACTAAGACATGATTGTGCCAGAGGAACGGATTTTTAGAAAAGCTGTTATGTGGATGGAAACGAGGTCCGTCTGGTCAGAGTTATGGTGGTGGCATTTAGCCTTCCCTTGGGGTGAGTCTTGTTTTCACTGAATTGACCCTTTCGGTGGCTACAACATGATGAGTTCCCTGTATCATGACCCCAAACCCCCGATTTGACATGGCCGCCAGTTGACGTAACTCCCCCTTCGACAGTCGATAATCTACCTTTAAACTTGGTATGCCGCCGGAACACGACTTTCGCCAATGCCTTTTTGCTTTCAGCGGCTGTAGCTAACCCAGCCCATTGGATGGCAAGCTGCAGAAACTGTGCCTAACTTTCAGTGGCTATTGAACACCATCATGTTCGCCCAAACCCCCGAAATGGCTTCATGAACTGCGAGCATAACTTTACCTTTCGGAAGTTATGGAAAGTTTCAAACTTGCCCTGCGAACTGCGGAAAGTGCCTAACTTTCGATGGCTAATGAACATTGCCATGTTCGCCCAAGCCACTGAAAAACCTTCCCTCTACTTCACGTGGTAATTTCACCCTTTCGGTGGTTGGAGTGTTCTTCTTATCACACCGTAAGCTACCGAAAAGAGGGTTTTCGGTAGTTAATGAACCAACACCAGGCCCGTCTAAGCTACTGAAACCTGAAATTTTCCTTCGGAAGGAGAGCCAGCGTAAAAATGTTAACTCAGACTTCATTACCTTCTTAAAATTGTCGGACTAGAACTCAGACATATGCAAACAAGATAAAAAATTAAAAGACTTCCTATCACCTAGATGCCATGACTAATCTATGTTTATTGGGGAGATAACACATATCATCAATACAAGTATCCTCATCAATACAAGTATACATACAAGTATCCTCATCAATACATATCATCAATATCAATACAAGTATCCTCATCAATACATATCATCAATATCAATACAAGTATCCTCATCAGTCAAGCAACATACTCTGCAATACACATGATCCTTCCTTTCGAAATTACGAGATCAATTTCATCATAATCATGTTTAAGACTATCCTTCCCTTCGAAATTACGGGATTCACGGTCTAAGGATGATTAATCCACACCATTCATTTAGGACTATGTCCAAAGATGATTAATCCACACCATTCCTTTAGGACTATGTCCAAGGATGATTTAATCCACACCATTCCTTTAGGACTATGTCCAAGGATGATTTAATCCTCACCATTCATTTAGGACTATGTCCAAGGATGATTTAATCCACACCATTCATTTAGGACTATGTCCAAGGATGATTTAATCCTCACCATTCATTTAGTACTATGTCCAAGGATGATTTAATCCACACCATTCATTTAGGACTATGTCCAAGGATGACTTAATCCCCACCGTACATTTAGGACTATGTCCAAGGATGACTTAATCCCCACCGTACATTTAGGACTATGTCCAAGGATGACTTAATCCCCACCGTACATTTAGGACTATGTCCAAGGATGACTTAATCCCTACCGTACATTTAGGACTATGTCCAAGGATGACTTAATCCCCACCGTTCATTTAGGATTATGTCCAAGGATGACTTAATCCCCACCGTACATTTAGGACTATGTCCAAGGATGACTTAATCCCCACCGTACATTTAGGACTATATCCAAGGATGACTTAATCCCCACCATTCATTTAGGACTATATCCAAGGATGACTTAATCCCCACCGTACATTTAGGACTATGTCCAAGGATGACTTAATCCTCACCGTACATTTAGGACTATGTCCAAGGATGACTTAATCCCAACATGTCCATCAAGGACTTCATTCTCGGAGACCATACGTCTACGGATCAATTCAAGGGACCGAAGTCCAGGGATGATACAATCCCCACTTGTCCACTAAGGACTTCATTCTCGGAGACATATGTCTACGAATCACTTTAGGACTAAAGTCCAGGGATGATCCAATCTGCACCTGTCCAATAAGGACTTCATTCTCGAAGACATATGTCTACGGATCAATTTAGAACATGTG
Source organism: Larix kaempferi (assembly GCA_027924585.1). Taxonomy (NCBI): domain Eukaryota; kingdom Viridiplantae; phylum Streptophyta; class Pinopsida; order Pinales; family Pinaceae; genus Larix; species Larix kaempferi. The sequence goes on from BSBM01001536.1 coordinate 1,420,353, forward strand.
TTCAATGATGATGAAATCCCCTCGTCAACTTAGACCCTCTTTAAGGACCATCCACCAACCTCTCTGTCAGCACCACCAATATAGGTATCCACATCATCGACCTCACTGTCGATGCAGGCAATCTCATCATAAGTGATCACATCACTCCTTTTGAGGAGGGTCCTTCTGAACTACACCAAGCTTGTCTCGGAAGTACTCAAACTTTACTTGAGGTAGAGGTTTGATTAGTACATCGGTAACTTGTTCATTTGAGGTAGAGGTTTAGTTAGTTCATCGGCAACTTGTTACAAATTCGAACATTATAGTTCCTTTCTGCATCATATCTTGTCATATCTCTATGTGCTTTGACTTATCATGGAACAATGGATTCTCTGCCATCTTGATACAACTCTGTTTGTCTTATAGGATCACAGTTGGGTCTATCTCTAAGTTAAACAATCCTGAAGCCATACTTCTTCACAACTAGCAGAGCAAGTAGCCATATATTCCGCTTGTGCTGAGAGCCACACTAGACTGCTTCTTGCTAAACCACAAGATCATGGTTGATCCCAGATAATAACATCCTCTCGATGTGTTCTTCCTGTCTAATACACTTTCTGCTCAATCAACATCTGTGTAGCCATCTGAAGTCATGATCTCCAAGATAGCATAGGTCAAAGTCTATCGTATCCTTTAAGTACCTCATCACATGCTTTGCAATTATCAGGTGAACACATCTAGTTTCCACTAGATACTGACTCAAGGTGTTCACAGCAAAGCATATATCTGACCTAGTATTTGTTAGATACATCAATGACCCAATAATTTGTCTGTACAGAGTTATATACATTAACTCTGATGAGTCATCCACTAACAGCTTCAAGTTGGAATCCATGAGAGTGGCCATTCCAACACATCAAGTCCTTTTAATATTTCTTGGCATACTTTCCTTGGTTGAGAAAGATTCCTTCTGAGTCTTGCTATACTTCCAGACCTAGGAAGTAATGCATCAATCTGAGATCTTTCATTTTCATTTCTGCAGCCATCTATCTGTGCCCTCTATCGTCAGATGGGTCTATTGATATGAGCCTTAATATCATTCAAACTCTGTGGTGAGTTCCTTCTTGCATCTATGTCATCTGTGTATAGAAACCATATTCAACCTTGTAGCAAAGGTTGAGATCCATGTTACCCAGGGTGATCATTAAGCTCATTAATTTACTATCGATCCTGGGTATCCATACAGAACCTGATTCACACTTCTTCTTTAATTACACCATTAAGAGAATGGTCTTATCTATCCAGTTGGAGCAAACATCGCGTCATGATTTTCTTCCTCTTTCTAAGAGAATCTTCTAGCCACGAGCCTGTTTAATTTGTAAATCTTCTTATTGAACATCCATCACTTGTTCGGTGTTCATCATTCTTCATGATCTTTCCTACAAATCAAAATTAAGTACATAATTAGTAATAATTCATAATCATGAAGTCATGTTGACATGATAACCTATTATGCATACAGATATCATTTACATAGTTATGCAACTATCTTGACCAATACTTTGGCACAAGACTTTTCCATATCCTGTATGCATACAGTGGCTATCTAGATGCCTTCCATCTCTACTAGAACATACTATCGAGAGTGTGCACAGCTCTCAGCATGTCAGCAAAGAGGTTTCATTCTAGAAAAGCAACAATGAAATGTTTGTCCAACTTACCAATCATATGCATATTAGTAGTATACTGTTCAATGCTCTATGAATGTTTACACTCAACATGATATATTCTAGGAATACAAATATGCATACAACCTATTACAAGCAATATCATTTACTATTTCAAATAACAACTCAAATACTTATCTTTTATGTTTGTGTGGTTTCCTCCTGCTTGATCTTCTATATGTCTTTTGAACTTCTATTCATTCTGTACCACTGTGCATGCTCAAGTGTCATCCTCATGATCTCATACACAAACATACATTCATTAGTATATTCTCAATATTATCAAAACATTATAGTTCTAAATAATCTTGAATAAGTATAGTCATAATTATAGATAATAAACATTAGTATTCAAGGTTTTAGGGAAGTCTTCTTTTACTCATGCATATCATCAATCAAGATAAGAGACATAATATGCATAAGCCCTTGATTACTTACATTTCTAACTTTATGAATAAGCATAACCAATCATACCAAGTATGCTTATATAAGGGATCCTAACACAAGGTAAGATTCTAACTTGATATAGGAAAACATACCTGGATTAGCATACCTGCTTAGTTATGTCTAACATACCTAATCAATATCTTCTTTGTTCTCTTCAATGATTTAGAGATTCTGTGCTAGAACCTGCATATCTCATAATAGAACAAAGTCATACATACCTCGTAAGTGATCAAAGATTATGGATGAATCTTTGTCTTCATGTTGTCATGGTCATGGAACTTGATTTGTCTTTCGTGATGTACATGTATCTTGTTAGCATACATCATCAACCTCATACAACACCACAGTGCATGAGTACAATCATATAACCCTAATAAATGAATGTCTTCTATCATTCACATGCTTTCATACTTTTATTAGGGTGATAAGACAATTCTAACATTAATCGAGATTGTACTAACCTAAATAATATGAAGACAAACATACCAAGAATCAGATTTCAAGACATACCTGTATCTTAAGTCATACCTGTCGAGATTTCTTGTAGTCTTCTTATGTAAGGCCTTAGCCTCAACTCCCCCTGAAACTGGATCTGAAGCTCAATTAGGGTTTGTTAGAGAAACCCTAAAAATTCAATCTTTGGCTTTCACACTTCTGAATGGATGGATAGATGTGCCTTGCTGAGCTGATCAAACTTGCATACTTCAATTTTGAAATCTCCAAAGATTTGACCGCTCAAAAATTGCCTTTGAAACTTCTGGATCTTCTAGATAGGATTCTGAACTAGGGCTTGATGGATCCCACCCTTCTGCCTAATCAGAAGGTTCGATGCAAGGCTCTAAACTATTATTTTTTTTAGGAGCTTCAGCTCTGGTCACAGACTTAAAAAATTCCAACTTTTGCTGAAGCCCTAATTTTCCATCTTTCCCATCAAAATCCCGAACTGGGGTTTGATCAAGCTCGGTCTTCTACCCAACCAAAAAATTTGATCTTGGTCTCTAAATTTTGATTTTCCTGAGTAGCATTCAGCCGTGGACTCCGATTCCAAAAATTCCAACTTTCTCCAAAACGCTAAATTCCGGAAGCCATGAATGAATGTGCTCAAAAATAATTTTGTTTTGATAGAAAAATGTACCTGATTGTTTCTTCTATAACTCTAAACTTTTTGATCCATAAGGTTTGAAAACTTTTTATGTGGTATCCTGACCTATCATCTTTCCATCCCAATAGGTTTGACCTCAATTGGATTTTCTGAGAGAGATTTATGCCAAGTGTCGCAACATGACCTATTCATGGATAAAAAAGGAGAGCAAACTTGTACGGTGTGCCACGTGTCACTAGTTCAACTTCGGCCTCCAAAAACGTTTCTTGAGATAGTACCATCTGTGTACTACCTGTAACATTTTACAAAATTTAATTTGGATCTTCCTAGCCCAAGTTATGACCTTTTTTCCTAGGTCACCTGATTTTTACTAAGATCTGGAAGAGACAGAAACCCTAACTTGTACTGATCATAACTTACAACATACAACGAATCTGAGGGTGTCCTTTGGAAACAAGATACCTGGGGATGTTATATACGACCCATAAAGGTTTCAGATCGTGAAACTTTGCAAAAATGGATTTATAGAGAAAGTTCCACGATGACTTAATTTTGCTATATAAAACCCAAACCTTCAAATTATCTCAAGTGAAGCAAGTGTTGTAAGTGCCATACATTTCCTTCCTTCAGGTTAGCTCTGATACCATGTTAAGATTCAATATGATAAGACAGAAAATATCAGCATTACATTCCATTTCACAATAATAGCATATACAGGATCACTGAATAAACAACAAGCACAACATAAATACAAGAGACACAGATTTATCCTGGGAAACCCTCATGGGGTAGAAAACCCAGCAAAGCTTCCTCAATATAGATGACCAACAATATACAAAGATGCAAACCAAAAACATGATCTCGTCCTCCTCCATAGCAGACCTCTCTCTCACAAGTGCGCTACATTTCAAGTGAGGGAAGTGTGTGTGTAATGAGGAACACATCTCCTCTATTTATACACATCTCCGACTTGTAATTTATATTAACTAGGTCGGCCCCAACTTTACCACTGGGTTAAACACCCCACTACAACTGACTGGGCTGACCCCACTAGGGTGGTCTAACAACCCTTTGACCCACATAACACATACAAGGCCGACCCCCACTAGGGAAGTCTAATAACCCAAGTTACCAAATTCCGACGGAGGAATAAACATCTCCGGATATACAATAAGATCTTCACGGAGGAATGAAACATCTCTAGAATAATAAAGTACAAATATAATATTGTTTGAAGTTACAATATCTCAACACTCATCCTATGTGTCGTCCTCTCTCTCTCTCTCTATGCCCTCTTATTCCTAACACTTACTAATACTCCGTTTCACTCTCTCTCTACCCTACTCCCCCACCTAAACCTAACCCCCTCCCCTCTATGTCGCCTAACCCCATAACACCCGATCCCTCTCTCTCTCAAACACACTCAGTAAACCTAATCCCCATCTTTCTCCATAATACCACTCATATTATCCCTAAACCCATTCATTCTTTCCCTAATCATCTATCTCTCTCTCTCTCTGTATACGACCACCATATAACCCCCTTCTCTCTAATTTCCCTACTCATCCCTAAACACCTACCCACTTGCCCCACCTCGATCTCTATTTATTTCTCTCCCCAAACTCACCTACCCTTCCAACTCCTAATCACCCACACCCTTCCCCTACTCATCAACTAAATCTCTCTCTCACCCTTCTCCTACTCACCAACTAAATCTCTCTCTCTCTCTCTCTCTCTCTCTCTCTCTCTCTCTCTATCTATCTATTTCTCTCTATCTTTCACTCACTCTGTAGTACTCCACATACCCCTAATCCCACTCCTCTCACTCTCCATCCCCTAACCCCTTAACACCCTCTCTCTCTCCCCTAAACCTTACTAACCCTCTCCCTAACTCACTCTCTCACCTACTTGCCCTCCTACCTCTAACCCCCCCTCTCTCCCCTTGTTTCCCCTAACCCTTACTAACACCCCTCTCACTCTCTCTCTGACTACACCTAACCCACCCACTTATCTTAATCTCCCCGCACCTACTTACACCTCACCACCCTCTCTCTATAACAATCTCACTACCCATAAACCCCTCTTCTCTCTCCCTAACCACCCTCCTACTCTACCTACCTATAACTACTCCCTTCACCTCCCTCTCTCTCTCCCTCTCCCTCTCTCTCTCTCTCTCTCTCTCTCTCCTACTCGAACTTCCCTTAAACCCCTCTATCTCTTTGTGTTTCCTAGTCTCCCTCCATATATCACTTACCACCCCCTTCTCTCTCTCTTTTCAACTACCCTACACCCCACTTCTCTATAACTTCACTAAACCTACCTAAACCCCTAAACCTACCCCCACCTTGATATCTATCTCTTTGTCTACCTACCTTGGATCACCCGCACCCCCCCCTTATTCCCCTACCCTTAGAACGCTCTCTCTCTCTCACTCACTCTTTGCTTGCACCTTATCCCTACAATTCTCTTTAAATTCCCTAATCATCCCTAAACCCATTATCACCCCACCCTAATATATATCTCTTTCTCTCTTCCAACCTCCATACTCTTGCTGCCCCTAATCATGCACACCCTCCTTCCACTCGCCCCTTGGCTCTCTCTCTCTCTAGTCAACTCCAACTACCCCTAACCCCAGTTATCTCTCTCTCTCTCCCCCAACCCCCTAAGAACCCTCCCCTCTTTCTCATAGAAACATTGCCAATACCCCTAACCACCCCGATTCCTATCCCTAACCCCATTTCTACTATCCCCACCCATAAACCCCCCACCCTTCTCTCTCTCTCTTTGCCCCTTACTCCCCCTACCTATAAACCTCTATCTCTATTTTTTCCTTCTAATCCCCCTTATTGTACCACTTAGCATCAACTCTCTCTTTCTTTGCCCTCATCCTATAACCCCATAGTCTCTTATATCGATAATTCTCTGTAAAGAGATACCCATCCCCCTACATTTTCTCTATCTCTTTCTATCCCTACCTATAACCACCCTTTTCTCGCCTCCCTCTCAATCTCTCCTACTCTCGCTACCCCTGACCCTCTTCCTTTCTATGTAACTCTGTCTAAATCTCTCTTTACCCCCACCCTAGAACTCCACTTCTCTCTATCTTCCTTAATATTCCCTAAATCATCAGACCCCCTCCCCACACAATGATCTTTATCTCTTTCTCTCCCCGAGGCCCCCCCTCTGCCTACCCCAAATCAACTACACCCTCCCCAACTCACCCTGATAAACTCTCTCTCTCTCTCTCCCTCTCTCTCTTCCCCTAGCGTATTACCCTCCCCTCTAACTTATTTAATATTCCCTCAACCCATACACCCCCTTTCCCTACTGTGATCTCTTTCTCTTTCTCTCCCTAAAACTCCCTCCTCACTCCTACCCCTAATTACCTATACCCTCCCCCCTCGCTCCCCCCTTCTCTCTCCATCCCCTTTTTTATCTATCTCTGTCACAACTCTACTCCTCCAACTACCCCAACTACAACCCCTCTCTCTCCCAAATACCAAACACCCCCCACGCCCCACTCTCTATATCTCTCTCTAACAGAGACATCCCTTACATCACACTGAGAAACTCTCTCTCTCTCTCTCTCTCTCTCTCTCTCTTCCCCACCCTATTCCCCTCCCCTCTAACTTATTTAATATTCCCTAAACCCGTACACCCCTTTCCCTACCATGATCTCTTTCTCTTTCTCTCCCTAAAACTCCCTCCTCACTCCTACCCCTAATCACCCATACCTTCCCCCCTCGCTTCCCCCCTTCTCTCTCCATCCCAATTTTTATCTATCTCTATCACAACTCTACTCCTCCAGCTACCCCAACTACAACCCCTCTCTCTCCCAAATCCCTAAAACCCCCCCACCCCTCCACTCTCTATCTCTCTCTCTAACAGATACATCCCTTACTCCTACCCCTACAACTAACCCCCCTTCTCTCTCTCTCTCCTTTATAATACTTGACCTACCCCTAACCCCACCCCTCTCTCTCTTCCTCCCCCAATCCCATAACACCCTCTCTCTCTCTCTCTTACTAACAACCTTCCTAACTGTCTCTCCCCCCTACTTGTCCTCCCACCTCTAATCCCCCTCTCTCTCCCCACTATGTCCCCTAAGCCTTACTAACCCCCTCTCCCACTCTTTCTCTCTCTCTGATATTCCTCCATCTACATCTAAGCCCCACACTTATCTATGTCTTCCCCAACCCCCTTATGCCTCCTCACCTTCTTTCTCTTTCTAAGACTCTGACTACTCCTATAACCCCACTCTCTCTCCAAAACCACCCTTGTACTCTGCCTACTATAACTACTTCCTTCACCTCTCTCACTCTCTCTCTCCTTATATCTCCTACTCCCCATCCATTTACCACTTACCACCGCCCTCTCTCTCTTTTCACCCATCTTACACCCTACTTCTCTATAACTTCCCTAATCCTTCCTAAATCGCTTCCCCTAACCCCACCTCAATATCTATCTCTTTCTCTCCCCAAACCCCCCTCTTACTCACTACCCCTCCCCCCCACCCTGAACTCTATTGCTTTCACTCCCCAAAACCCCCTCCTACCCCCCACCCCTAATCACCCATACCCTCCCCCCTTAGCCCCTTGACCCCCTCTCTCTCTCTCTCTCTCAACCACTAGTTTCTCCCTCTTTCTTTCCCAAAACCACTAGTCTCTCTCTCCCAATGCATGCAAAATGACTACATGCAAAATGCATGCAAACATAAAAAGTGATGATGAGATATCCTAACACCCCCCCACAAGCTATACTATGAGGTATAAAATAAAATATAGGGTCATGGTCACTGAGACCAAAGGTCACCCCAATACAATAATAATCCAAATAAAGAACAGTCCATGAACCAAGGAAATGGAGAAAACCTAATGGGAAGAACCCCCCCTCAAAATGGACTGTAACACACCAAAATACTTAACTGCTCCAAACTCAAGTAGATATGTCTGGAGGTATCTTACTCTTGGGATTAAATGGATCATGCTCCAAAAACATGTTCTTCAATTCTCCATCAGTGGATGCAAGCGAATATGGAGACTTTATAAACTTGCTCTTCAGATCGAAAATGGTGAGAACAAATATGAGAATATGAACATGATCTTGGGGCCTGTAATTCAAACCAAGTGAGGTAGGAATAGTTCCAATCAGATCAAATAGCTCTTGAAACTTGAACTTTTGATCAATGGAAGTTAAATCAGCTCCAAGATTTGAGAGATTGTTTATTGAGATATCCTTTGAACAAACAGGGGTGACATCAAAACAAAAATCAGAAAAAATTGCATGAGACTTGAACTCAAGCGAATGGTAGTTCTCTTCATCTTCAATAAAACTCTGAGAAACTGTGCCAATGATCGAACAAAATTATGTAGGAAGCTTGTGATCAAGGAGGGTGAATGATTCACCTACCAAATCTGATTTGAGCTCCAAAACATCAAGTAGATCATCATTATGCATACCGACCAACTCATGTGAAAGAGAGGATTCAAGAACCTCTTCAGAATCTAGATTATGAGCTGGTTTATCTTGCTCAGAATTCGAAATAGAAGACAGTGAGAAAATGAGTGTTGAATCTACAGTTTCTTCTTCATCTTGAACAATGGTTGAGGCCAAGACATAATTGGAGAGAGCACATAAGGAGGTCTCACTGGGCTTGTTCTCCAAATGGCTAGCATGATCCTCTTCTCCCTACTTTCCAAATTATCTATCGATTTGGGCCCATAGATTGTTCGGGTACACAGGGTACTACCAAAGGACCGAACACCAAGAGCAACCACTTCACACAAACAGATCACAGATCAACACACCGATGTTTTGACGTGGTTTAAACCCTCTTGAGGGAAACACTCCACGGCCCCGGCCAAATAGCTTCTACGGGACAATTTATTATGCAAAGAAAGAAAGTTACAAATGAGCTTCTCATAATCGATCAACTAAACAATGACCCTCCATGCTCTTTAAATAGAGATCATGGACCAATCGGGTGTTAAGCCACGGATCAAGGTTAGGTTTGATCTAAGAGAAGTTGAGCCGTCGGATCACTCTATGTCGGAAACATATCGTGACCGTCGGATTAAGTATTTACAAATGCATACTAATGCATACTAAAGAAACACACTATCCCTAACGGATATATTACACAAGTTGATCTTAACTAACTCCTAAGTGTCTAAATATCCTAACATCCCCCCTTAAGAACAACTTGGGATAGGATTGAAGGATTTACAAAGTGACACTGTTAGGAGAAGGAAGGAGGCATTAGAGCCTATCCCCCCTTAATGACAAGTTCCTGAACTCCTAACATAGATCGAAGTTTAGAAAACTTCGCTTCTGTAAGAGACTTGGTGAAGATGTCTGCAACTTGATCATCTGTAGGGCAAAAGAGCACTTCAAGAACACGATCATGAACAAGATTTCTGATGAAGTGCATATGTAGCTCAATGTGTTTGCTGCGTTGATGTAGAACTGGATCTTTGGCAAGCTTGATGGCACTTTGATTGTCGCACCAAAGTGGAGTAGGCTGCTGCTGCTCGAATCCAAACTCTGAAAGGATCTGTCGAAGCCATAAAGCTTCCTGACTGGCATTAACTGCTGCTCGATATTCTGCCTCTGCTGAAGTGTCATGTCCCAAATTTGGAATTGGGTCACAATGGCCTAATCACATTAGCCATATTCATTAGAGTTTGTAAAATTGATGTTAAGGGTCAAATAATTGCCAAGGAGGAAAATTACTAGTTTCCTAGGTTTGGGGTGGAAGCTTTGGGATTTGGAATAAGGGGGATAATAAATGATGTTTAGACATTAAAAGGGTTCAAGTATTTAATAAATAGAGTGAATAAAGAAATTCAAGAGAAATCCTAAGTGACAAATGGTTTTGGAGACATATGGAGGATGTGGGACCCACACTAGCTTGATTTTTCATAATACATGGTATCTCTCTTTTGCAAATTCGAATTAATGGGAATGTGAACACTCTTGGGTGAGTTGGTAAGTCATAACACATGTCATTGAGCATATTAGGTCGAATTTGGAAGGATTGGTAACCTCCATGGAAGATAAAGAGTCAAAGTGGAAGTTTGTGGACACTTGGGCTAGATTCCCTAGCCCCTATGACACCAATGATGGAGAATCTATGACAACTATGACAAATTGCAGACCTGACCTCTGACATCTGACCACTATGACATGTCAGCCCCAAAAATAGGCTCAAAGAAGGCGAATTTGGGAGTTGGAGAAGCCAAAGAGACTCAAAATCGAATTTGGGAGAAGATGGAAGGTTGGAACTAGGAGACAAGTGGCAAATGTGGAATATTTCCTAAATGAAAATCTATTGAATCTATTGAGAGGATTTCGACCCTTAGAAGGCTAATGTTGGTTATAAAATGTAGAAATGAAGTATGAGAATGGCTTTTGATCATTTGTAGAATTTGCAATTGCATTTGTGAAGAGGGAGAGCTAGTGGATGACTAGTTTCTTGCCTTAGCCAATTTCGAGGGTGAAAGATTCCCATCCAAGTTGGTAATTGGAAAGGCCATTCAGACCTTTCATTTGGAGCTTTAATGGAGTCTTTATTTGCAGGTGTAAGCTACAGGGCAGCTCATGGTTTCTTCTATTGCAGCTCACTCCTTCAACCATTTCCAGTTTTGATGGCATATTCTTGATCCTTGAGGGAGGGCGTTTTTGGTGAGCTATTGTACTCTTTGGGGAAGCTCTTAATGCTCCATTTCTTTTGTAATATGAAGTAAATACTCTGTTCTGCATCTCCAAGAAGTTTCAGGTCGAAATTCCAAGTATAAATGTATAAATCTCATTTTTAATGGAAGAACAATGCCATTTCCCCACTACCTTGTTGTGAGCCAATGTATTGATGATGATTTCGAATGAATGGATGATTCTATGATATATTTGTGATAAATATACTGCCATGGATGTCTTCTACAAGTTTCATGTACTGTACTTGAGCATTTGAAGCATTTTTACTCAGTTTAATTGGATTGGGAGAAGAAATAGTGCCATTTCCCCAAGGGTCGAATTGGTGATTTTTGCAGTTGAATGGGAGAGGGTGAGAAAAGTTTTAATAAACCATTAATGGTGCATATGAGACCTTAATAACATACTTAACACATTACATACCTCTGTTCATAAATTTGAGTGGGTTTGGAGGCATTTGGGAAGCCATTTTCAGTACTTACCTTAGGGGGATTTGAACCCCAAATTACTAGTAAAATTGCATACTTGGTACAGAATCTTAAGAGAGTTTGCAGAGGTCTTTTGGTGGCTATATGTTATCCCTGAACATCATATTCAATCCCTAATATCATTCATAAACCTTCATTGAAGATTTGAAGGCATTTGGAGTCAATTTGAGACCTAGAGACCAATACTAGTCAAAGGGAAATCACTAGTAAAGTTACCTACATTGACCAGAATTGAAAGAGTATTTGCAGAAGTGTTTTAAAGGTACAAAGGCATCCCTGAAACACATATTTATGTTCTAATATCATTCATATACCTTCTCAGAAGATTTGGGATCATTTGGGGCAAATTTGGGACCTAGAGATCGAAACTAGTCAAAGGTCGAATTAAGGAAAAAAGTGGAAAATTGCAATTTTAATAAAATTCCTAACAAGGGACATTACAGTGGTATCAGAGCATGATCTTGGCACCTGATGTGGTATAATATTCATGAGGACAATAATTCATGTACCACCATTAGATATTGAAACCGAAAGTGCTTTTGTTGAAGAAAAAAAAAGTAGGAGAAGAAGAGCAAATTTTTTGAGGAAACTATGACTAGGGATGAAAAGGGAGCCTCATATGATGGTGAGGAGCATATAAAAATTATGAAAACAATATTTGAAGATATGACCAAGCAACTTAAGGAAGGATTCGAATTGTTTTCTATCGAACTTGTGGAAAAAATTATTGATTTTAAGGAAACCAAGGGGAAAAATGCATCAGCTTGCTTGAAGGAGCAAAAGGAAGAGACATCACAAGATCATGAAGAAGATTCTATTAAAAATATGGAAGATCATTTCGAGACACCTTCTAGATTAGACATGAACCAAAAAGCATCTACTGATGGATGCTTAAACTATGAAGGAGTACCTACTGATGGGTGCTCACACCTCTATGTTGGTGACATAGAGATCACTTTTGAAAGTGTTGCTGCAAGCCCAAGTTCCATTAAGCATGATAATGAAGACCTTGCAGCAGTTGAAGAAGAACCAAGATCAACTTCTCCATCACCACTTGAGCTTCATGAAGTTGGTCCAAGAAAAAATGAAGAAGATGAGGAGGTTCATTTGCAAGAGCCTCATTTTCTTGAAGGGTCCTTAAAGATGAATGAAAAGAAGATCCAAGAGTCCCTCAGCATTCTCCATGACACTCAAGCATTGGTGTCAAATTCTTCTTGGAGAGCTACTTCATTGGAGGAAACATCCTTCCTTGAAGACATGGAGAAGATTCAAAGAGCAATGTGCCACATCAAAGGTAATTTCATGTCTTTGCTTTTTGATAGAAACCATTTGTTTGAGCTTAATGAATTGTTACATGATGCATACTTGAAGAATAATGAGGATATTCATAAGCTCACAATTCAAAATGAGCAACTTCTTGAAAAGTTGCAAGATACTTGTTTTTCCTCCTATGTTTCAGATTGTCAAATGGTAGATTGTTTGGAGGATTCTCATGACATGGTGGATCATGGGAAATGTGAAAATTTGAATGTTCTTGATGTGTTTGAAGATGAACTTGAAGAGATCCAAACACTTGATGTGGTGGAAGAGGAATTTGAATTGCCTCTTGATGAAGGTTATGCAATTTTTAAAGAAGAGCATGATTCCTCTACATTGGAACCAAACTATGACAAAGAGTTCACACTTTTGAAGGAGCAGCATGATACTACCCACATGGATCCTTCCCATGATGAAACTCCTGAACTTTTTGATCATTTGGGTGAGTTAGTACATTCTCCTACATCCTACAATTCCATGTTTTGCAGTATTAGTCTCAATGAAGTATGGGTGAAAGGGTTCTTTTTGATGGTGCCACATGAGGAGTATGGAACTCCTAGATTTAACTTTTATGATGACATGGTTGGAGCACATTCTTATTCACATTTGCAGCAGCATAATTTGTCACTTTATGATGATTCACATCTACATGGATGCACCTATGATATGGATTTGAGTCACTTGAATACTCATGGTTTTTCTTGCTCAACACTGGGTTCATTTGATGTTAGAGGAACTTCATCCAACACTTGGATGAATAGATTTATGATGGGAGAAAATTTTTGTTGGCAGCCACATACTTTGTTACATCTTTATGATTCTCACATTCATGGATGTATGGGTGAGACTTCTTTGAGTCATTTGAAGTCTCCTTGTTTTTTCTGCTCATTATTTGGTTCAGATTCTAGTGGAGATTCTTCATTCACTTCTTGGATGAAAGAATACATGGCTGAATCTTTTGATGCATATCACATCCTTTTGGAGCAGCATTATAGGACATGGGATCCTCACCTATGCCATTGGAGCAGATTTGATGGGTCACTTGAAGCTTGTATGCACTTGGAAGATGGTGGTCTACTTGCTTGGAGGTATAAGCACTTTCATGACTCTTTGATGAAGCATATCCTTGATGTACATTTTCATTATGTTGTTATGTACTTTGATGATATATATTTGTTACTCATGATGTTTGGAAGAATGCATACAAGAAAATGGGATTCAGGAATCCTCTTATCTAATGGTGTAGGTTGGAGAGCACTCTTAATTGTTGGGGTGCAATACAAGCAATGGGACCCTGGAATAATTTTTGTCTCATTGGTTTCATTTTTTGGGGGGAAGCAAGCAGCATGGGAGATGGATTCCCCACTTAATAAAGTGATTTTAATAAGAGTAGTGCAGCAGCAAGCATGGTGGTTCCTCTCTAAAATATTCATGGAAACTCAAAGACTCAAGGTTTGGCAATTCAATGGCAACTTCAAAGAATTATACAGAAAGCAGGTTCTTCAACACCCATGTTTGAAATTGCTTGAGGACAAGCAATATTGGGAAGGGAGGATTTGTCATGTCCCAAATTTGGAATTGGGTCACAATGGCCTAATCACATTAGCCATATTCATTAGAGTTTGTAAAATTGATGTTAAGGGTCAAATAATTGCCAAGGAGGAAAATTACTAGTTTCCTAGGTTTGGGGTGGAAGCTTTGGGATTTGGAATAAGGGGGATAATAAATGATGTTTAGACATTAAAAGGGTTCAAGTATTTAATAAATAGAGTGAATAAAGAAATTCAAGAGAAATCCTAAGTGACAAATGGTTTTGGAGACATATGGAGGATGTGGGACCCACACTAGCTTGATTTTTCATAATACATGGTATCTCTCTTTTGCAAATTCGAATTAATGGGAATGTGAACACTCTTGGGTGAGTTGGTAAGTCATAACACATGTCATTGAGCATATTAGGTCGAATTTGGAAGGATTGGTAACCTCCATGGAAGATAAAGAGTCAAAGTGGAAGTTTGTGGACACTTGGGCTAGATTCCCTAGCCCCTATGACACCAATGATGGAGAATCTATGACAACTATGACAAATTGCAGACCTGACCTCTGACATCTGACCACTATGACATGTCAGCCCCAAAAATAGGCTCAAAGAAGGCGAATTTGGGAGTTGGAGAAGCCAAAGAGACTCAAAATCGAATTTGGGAGAAGATGGAAGGTTGGAACTAGGAGACAAGTGGCAAATGTGGAATATTTCCTAAATGAAAATCTATTGAATCTATTGAGAGGATTTCGACCCTTAGAAGGCTAATGTTGGTTATAAAATGTAGAAATGAAGTATGAGAATGGCTTTTGATCATTTGTAGAATTTGCAATTGCATTTGTGAAGAGGGAGAGCTAGTGGATGACTAGTTTCTTGCCTTAGCCAATTTCGAGGGTGAAAGATTCCCATCCAAGTTGGTAATTGGAAAGGCCATTCAGACCTTTCATTTGGAGCTTTAATGGAGTCTTTATTTGCAGGTGTAAGCTACAGGGCAGCTCATGGTTTCTTCTATTGCAGCTCACTCCTTCAACCATTTCCAGTTTTGATGGCATATTCTTGATCCTTGAGGGAGGGCGTTTTTGGTGAGCTATTGTACTCTTTGGGGAAGCTCTTAATGCTCCATTTCTTTTGTAATATGAAGTAAATACTCTGTTCTGCATCTCCAAGAAGTTTCAGGTCGAAATTCCAAGTATAAATGTATAAATCTCATTTTTAATGGAAGAACAATGCCATTTCCCCACTACCTTGTTGTGAGCCAATGTATTGATGATGATTTCGAATGAATGGATGATTCTATGATATATTTGTGATAAATATACTGCCATGGATGTCTTCTACAAGTTTCATGTACTGTACTTGAGCATTTGAAGCATTTTTACTCAGTTTAATTGGATTGGGAGAAGAAATAGTGCCATTTCCCCAAGGGTCGAATTGGTGATTTTTGCAGTTGAATGGGAGAGGGTGAGAAAAGTTTTAATAAACCATTAATGGTGCATATGAGACCTTAATAACATACTTAACACATTACATACCTCTGTTCATAAATTTGAGTGGGTTTGGAGGCATTTGGGAAGCCATTTTCAGTACTTACCTTAGGGGGATTTGAACCCCAAATTACTAGTAAAATTGCATACTTGGTCCAGAATCTTAAGAGAGTTTGCAGAGGTCTTTTGGTGGCTATATGTTATCCCTGAACATCATATTCAATCCCTAATATCATTCATAAACCTTCATTGAAGATTTGAAGGCATTTGGAGTCAATTTGAGACCTAGAGACCAATACTAGTCAAAGGGAAATCACTAGTAAAGTTACCTACATTGACCAGAATTGAAAGAGTATTTGCAGAAGTGTTTTAAAGGTACAAAGGCATCCCTGAAACACATATTTATGTTCTAATATCATTCATATACCTTCTCAGAAGATTTGGGATCATTTGGGGCAAATTTGGGACCTAGAGATCGAAACTAGTCAAAGGTCGAATTAAGGAAAAAAGTGGAAAATTGCAATTTTAATAAAATTCCTAACAAGGGACATTACATGAAGAAAGAGCAAGAGCTTGTTGTTTCTTACAAGCCCAAGTAATAGGTCCAGATCCCAGACTGAAAACATAACCTGCAGTAGACTTTCGATCATCAGGATCGCCGGCCCAATCTGAATCAGTGAAACCAACCAACAAAGGTTTCCCCCCTGTACTGTAATGAATCCCAAACTGAACTGTACCTCGAATATATCGAAGTATTCTTTTAGCTGCTTTCCAGTGACTTTCATGAGGTGTCTGCATATAACGGGCAACTCGACCAACGGCAAAGGAAAGGTCAGGACGGGAATGAGTCAAGTATAAAAGACAACCAACAAGCTGACGATACAAGGTGGCATCTACTTCAGGTGAAGTACAAGTGGTAGAAAGTTTGACTCCAGACTGGAAGGGAGAAGGGGCTGGTGTACAATCTTCCATGTGAAAGCGACGAAGAAGGTCACAAGCATACTTAGACTGAGAAAGAAAGATTCCTTCTTTGGTTTGCAGAACTTGGAGACCAAGAAAATAATGCAAATGTCCTAAGTCTGACATTTCAAAGGTTTGTTTAAGACTGGATTTCACATGGGTTATAAGCTTAGGGTCACTACCAGTAAGAATAAGGTCATCAACATATAGAACAAGTATGATGAGATGGTTTCCTACTTTCTTGGTATAGACATTGGGGTCAGAATGGCATCTAGAAAAACCAGTGTCAAGGAGAAAGTTATCCATTTTGGCATACCAAGCTCTAGGAGCTTGCTTAAGGCCATATAAGGATTTCTTAAGGCGGCAGACAAGGCTAGAGTTATTCTGAACATAGCCAGGAGGTTGTTCCATGTAAATTTCCTCCTGTAAATCACCATGTAAGAAGGCAGACTTGACATCCATTTGATGGACTTCCCAGTTGTGTAAGGCTGCAAGGGAAAGAACAAGGCGGATGGAGTTCATTTTGGCGACGGGAGCAAAGGTTTCATTGTAGTCAATCCCTTCAACTTGGGAAAAACCTTTGGCAACTAACCTTGCCTTAAGTCTTTCAACACTTCCATCTGATGCATACTTAGTTCTGTAGACCCATTTACATCTGACAAGTTTTCTTCCTTTTGGAAGAGGTACAAGATCCCAAGTATCGTTCGCCATTAAGGAACGATATTCTTCATCCATGGCTGCATCCAAATCTGGATTCCCTGAAGCATCTGCAAAAGTTTCTGGATCATGATTCTCGGAAACTTGAGCCAAAAGAGAAGAGGCTCGCTGAAACTGAGAACGTGTTCGACGTTGATCTCTAGGATCACCGGCAAGATCACCAGCTGCTTCACATGTTGAACGGACCCATCGAGGAAGCACTTGTGCTGGTGCAACTGGAGGAACATGAGCAGGCGGAGGTGGATTTTCATCCTCACTGTCATCATCAGAAACTGGAGTTGGAAACCTGTCAAGGAAGTTGGAAGAAGAAGAAGAAGGCACAAACGCCGAATCAGGCTCGCAGGCCAAAGATGGCACACTCGCCGAGTTAGGCTCGCAGGCCAAGATATTTTCATCAAATTTAACATCTCTTCTAATGATTATAGCATGAGAATGTGGTTGAAGAAGTCTATAACCTTTTACATCTTCAGAATATCCAACAAATATGCACTTTTCACTTTTAGGCTGCAATGCTTTCCGTTTTTCATCCGGAATGTGAGCCCATGCTTCACTACCAAACACACGGAAGTGACTTACATCAGGTTTAGTTTTAGTCCATGCTTCTTCCGGTGTTATACCTTGTAATGATTTAGTGGGGGTGCGATTAACTATGTAATTTGCACAATTAATGGCTTCAGCCCAAAATTGAAGACTTAGTCCCTTAGATTGGATCATACAATTAGCCATTTTTTTTAAAGTGCGGTTCTTCCGCTCAGCTACACCATTTTGTTGTGGTGTATATGGAACAGTGTGCTGTTGTTGGATGCCTTGTTCAGTGCAGAAAGTAGTGAACTGTTTGTTAACATATTCTCCTCCATTGTCAGATCTTAACTTGATAATTTGATGACCAGATTGTTTTTCAACAAGGGCCTTGTAGGCCAAGAACATGTTAAATACTTCGCTCTTAAGTTTTAGGAAATAAACCCAAGTGCGTCTGGTGTAATCATCAATGAAAGTTAAGAAATACTTGAAACCAGAAAAGGAAGCAGATGGAAGAGGGCCACACAAGTCACTATGCACAAGCTCCAAGGGAACCGAGGCGTGCCAAGAGGCACGTTTGTCAAAACTGTCCCGATGATGTTTTCCGAGTACACAACCGGAGCAAACACCATCTCTGCAAGATACCATCGGAAGACCTGTCACCATATTTTCTTTACATAGTTGTTGCAATGAGCGATAATTTAAGTGACCAAATCGCTCATGCCAAAGTTTGCTCAAGTTATCACTATGAGCAACAAAAACTGAAGGGAAAGGTGATGACCCAAAGTTGTTAAACTTGTACAACCTGGTAATATCATCAACAATTCCGGTAGCTAGAACCTGTTGAGGATCTTTAAAATCCTTGATTACAACTTGGTGAGGTGTAAAGGTCACAGTTTTACCTTCACCAGAATGAGTGATCTGATAGACTGATAACAAATTGCAGGAAATTCTTGGAACACATAGTACATCACTAAAATGACCATTATCTACTGGAACTGTTCCAGCTCCTACAACACTTAGAGATCTATCATCACCAACAAATATCTGTTTGGTGTTACATTTATGCATAGTAGAAAAGATGGCTTGATCCTTAGCCATATGATAAGATGCTCCAGAATCAATGAGCCATTCATTTGAAGTAGAAGAAGAAGATGCATTATAAGAATAACCAGAAGCACAAAGTGCATGTCCATGAGAGGTAGATTCTGATGGCGAATCTAGGCTGATGTGGTGCTTCTTCATTGCTGCTTCCAAGGCTGCCATCTTCTTGAAACACTGTGATTCATCATGATTATCTTTCCCGCAATAGTTGCAATGACGCTCAGTCTTCTTGCCTTTTGGTTTGGATCCTTTGTCATTTTTTAAAGAAGGAGTTGACTGAGAGGGTTTTGGACCCTTGTTTGACTTATTATTGCGAAAATTTTGTTTCTTGGGAGGCTTGGACTTTTCTTTCTATTGGGACAATAAGGCTTTCCCAGATGTATCTGCATTGTTGATTATTCCAAGATGAATGAGTTTATCTTGTTCCCTAATCAAGGAATCACAAAAGGATTCAAGACTAGGCTCTTGATAGCTAGCTGCATTCAATGACGCTTTCATGGAGTAAAATGTAGATACAAAAACAGAATATGCAGGTCCAAGTTTGGAAAGAATATGATAAATGCATTGTTTGTCTTCCCTCTCAATCTTACATTCTGCACATAAGAGCTTGAGAGTTTTGTACTTAGATAAATAATCTTGAATGCATGAAAAGTCACTTGGATTTAAAGAAATCAACTCATTTTCGAGTTGGTGACCTCGAATTTCATTGTGTTTACCAAACACAGTTTCCAACTTGTCCCAAGCAGCATTAGGTTCATCAATTCCAGATATGTGGAATCGCAAATCAGTAGAGATTGACATCCCAATCAATCCACGAGCTTCATCACATCTATTTTCCCATTTTATTTTCTTATCATCATCAGTTGGTTCTTTTTCTTTCCCTGTTGTAATTCTGAAAAGTCCCCTACTTCGTAGAACATCCTCCATATGAGATTTCCATGAGAAATAGTTGGAACTGTTAAGTAGAATATCACAAAGGGCGGCCATATTTGTAAATTAATGGTTGTAAAAGCAGAAACCAATAGTCTGAATGTGAAGAGCTCGAAAAAATAGGCGGTTTCAAAAAAAACGGCACTGAAAACGGACTCTGTATGATGAAGTTATGTTTGAACAAAGAAACTGTTGAAGATGTCCCCAATAGTGACGTGGCACCTAGAGAATGTTCAGCAAAAAAAAGAACCCCCCTCTTCCCAAGATGAACCTTTTGACAATCACTTTACAAAAAAGTTGCTTTTAAGTGAATCACTTTTGTAAAATAAGTGATTTCACTTTTACAATGATATTACTTTTAAATAGTGCAACAATAAATAAAAAGCTTAAGTGACTCACTTGTATTTTTATTTTTTATTATTTAAGTGAGATGCACTTTTACAATAAAGTAACTTGAAAATAGAAATTGCATGCACTTTTCTTTTTAAAAGTAACTTCCTAAGACTTGAACTGAAGACCTATTAAGGAATAAAGCAACTTTGGACCAAGTGAGCTAGTTTAAAAGGTATGTAAAATATGGAAATGAGGAAGGGTTTTTTTTTTTTTTTTTTTTTTTTTTTTTACTCTTCTTGCTCGGTTTGCGTGCTTGCCCTTTTTCCTGCAAAACAAACCACAAAACGAAACAAAAAAAACTTTTCCACACTTGTGGAGTTAGATCTTGTTAGCTTGCCCGGAAAGTCTACGTTTTCTCTCTGTTTCTGATTTGCCGAGATCGCGCAAAGTGCACGGCAAAGAGCATACGCAGCCGAAAAAACCCTTTCCCTTTCTGTTTCTGATTTGCCGAGATCGCTCAAGGTGCACGGCAAAGAGCATACGCAGACGGGAAAGCAACAATCCGAACCAAAAAAAATCTAACAGTAAAAAAAAATGAAATATGAGATTTTTTCTTTTCAAAAACGAAATAAAAAAAATGCGTCATTGTAACATTATACCTTCAGATCTGATGAAAAACGCGTTTCTGGAGCAACCGGGAACCGTTTTCGATCAAACGAAAACTATTTCCCAATGGAAACGACGCTCCGGACGCAATGGAACACCTCCCACAGCCCAGAAATGCACAGAAATACCAGAACTAGAAACCCTTTCGAGTTTCGGCAACAACAGTTCAAGATCTAGATCATAACCGGAAGCGGCACTTCATAAAAGCTCTGATACCATGTTCGGGTACACAGGGTACTACCAAAGGACCGAACACCAAGAGCAACCACTTCACACAAACAGATCACAGATCAACACACCGATGTTTTGACGTGGTTTAAACCCTCTTGAGGGAAACACTCCACGGCCCCGGCCAAATAGCTTCTACGGGACAATTTATTATGCAAAGAAAGAAAGTTACAAATGAGCTTCTCATAATCGATCAACTAAACAATGACCCTCCATGCTCTTTAAATAGAGATCATGGACCAATCGGGTGTTAAGCCACGGATCAAGGTTAGGTTTGATCTAAGAGAAGTTGAGCCGTCGGATCACTCTATGTCGAAAACATATCGTGACCGTCGGATTAAATATTTACAAATGCATACTAATGCATACTAAAGAAACACACTATCCCTAACGGATATATTACACAAGTTGATCTTAACTAACTCCTAAGTGTCTAAATATCCTAACATAGATCTCTTAGATTTTCAACAGTGGTACTGAGGTAGCGCATACAAGGAGACATAGCAAGACATATTGTCCCAAAAGCTCTATCACCATCATTAAGCTAATAATTCTCCTCTTCATCGGAAACAAAATCTCTTGTAATACCAATACACATATCAAAGAGACATTGTCTCTTCAAGCATGCTATCATCTTTGGTTTCCATTCATCATAGTTGAATGGAGTAAGAATATTTTGTGAAGAAGAATATTCCATCTCTGCAATAGAAAATGCAAATGGAGGAAGTAAGAAACCTGCAAATCACAAACAAACAAGAACCATTATGGAGCAATAGTTGCAACAGTAGAAAATTGCTGCAAAGTGAGCAAAAATTGCTCAATCTTCATGAATAATCCCGACAGAAAAGAAGTCCTGTCGCTGCCATGGCTCTGATACCATGTGAAATTGAAGCACAACAGATCTAATTGAACAAGTAAATCAATTACAACAGATGCATAAAGAATAATATGTGTAAACTATGCAAGAGAATTGTAGCAGTGCTCTATTGAACTCAGAAGTAAAATACAATACAATGTGCAGTCACAGTGACTGAATGATTCGAATTAACCAAGGAGTTCATTCAAATAGCCTACATGGAATAGCTTGGCTCAACTAGGAGTCCTCATCATCAAATCAGTGGAGTCATCAATGCACAAGTAACGGTCAACCAGGTGTCAAACTGAGTCTAACTGAATGTAGGTAGTGTAGTTGGAACATGGAGCACTAATGTAGTGAAGGAGGCTCAGTGGAGGGTGCATGGGGAGTGGACTGAAGTCAAAATAGCCAATCTAGTCTCACTGGGGGTCCAATGGAGTGTTTCAGTTAGTTAACAAGTCAATCTAGACTTAAATCAAGGAAAGATCCAAAAATTACTCAACTAACTGATGTGTAACTGAGTGGTAGGTGAAAGGTGGGCGCACCACTGAATAGGAGGGCTAAAAATGAATGGAAAGAAGCTCCCGGGGCTAGTAAACTAGGGACTAGGTGTTGGAGGACACCTCAGTAATGACTAGGATGCATGCAAACATAAAAAGTGATGATGAGATATCCTAACAGCTTTGTGGAGACTAGACCTTTTTATGTTCTTGTAGACCATTAGTTCTTCCAAGGAATCTTCAGGGAAGTCTTGGTCTTCTATAGCTCTGTAGAGCTCGCCCCATTGATATTCTGGGGAAAATCCTGTGATAGCCTTCATATTGCCGAACATTGTCTTGAGTGAGGTGTCTAAGAGGATTTCCACATCTGACTCTGACTTGGCTAAGTTGGCTTTGTTTTTGGAAGACCACCTATGCATATCATCCCTTTGATGATGGTGAAAGGACAAATGAGGGATTTCATAGTTTGTGAGCAATACATTGTTCTGATTCATGGTATTAAAGTACAACTTGAAATGACAAGAATGTTATCTTTCAATTACAAATGGCCATTAAGGTTGAAAATGATGAGGACAAACAAAAAGAATCATCCATTAAATAGAAAACGAATGGTTCTAGCTACCTTTGGATATTATCTTATCACCATAATTAAAAAGTAAGCAAGTTCTGTCAGCATCATTTTAGAATTTCAAAATATGAAACACTTATATCATGGGATAAGATAATCTATCAAACAAACTATCTACTGCGAAACTATCCTTTTAAGCAACCACAAAGAGTGACGGGTGAAACTCTTTTTACTAAAGCAAAATAGCCATAAGCAACTAGAAGATGACCGAAACTGATGTTGAGAAGACTGAAAGAAGTGACGTGTGTGTGTGAAAGAGAGAAAGTAACGTATAGTGGCTCAATGAAACTATTCATGGTCCAAAATGACTCGATTGAGATGGAAAACGTTGTGGTCTTCAGGCTTAAGGCTCGGGTGAAGTCTATTGACAACACAGGTACCATGCCAAAGACAAGGATCTTCCTAATGGGTACAGAGCTCCAAAAAGACAAAACCAGAGTGAAAGGAAGTGATGGACCATGCCTGACCATGCGACTCACTCTGACAGTGATACTAGGTGTGGGTAAAACTAGTTTGGCAGGAAGTACCTTTCAGGGTTGCGAAAGATAATGGGGTCTGGCTTTAAAAACAACCAATAAACGCTTCCAGAGCAAAACTGAGTGCTAAAGAAAAATGACCTTAAACATTTTTTAATGAAACGACAAACCAGAACAAGGCCCGAAGTGGATAAAACAAATGGAAACGGGTCCAAAGGAGTCTACCTGTCAACACTAGAGAGGTTTACTGGAGCCGGGGATGCATGCCCTGAATGGTGACAGTCCGATGCATCAAAAGGCGCTCGACGATGTCTTTCGGCTTTGCAAAAGGTGGAGAGGAATAATAAAAACCAAAACCCCGTTGCACTTATATATAATACTGAGCATTTATGTCCCGTGTGGTTGACAGTTAATGCATAATAATGGTGCACGGAGCTCGATAGAGCAACAAATAAATTCACACAGGTTCGAATTAAAGCATTCACCCACTACTATGTATGATTTTGCACTTAATGGTCGTGAAACGCTTGACAAAGTTAATACTAAACCTTGCAATCATGGGCTGCGACGAGATCAATGGAGATTTCAAGTGAAACGTTTGCGCAACGGTCGGCGAAATTAAGCTAATGGTCAGCGCAATGGTTAGGGAAAATAATCCTAGAGACCGCGACCAGGAAACACGACGTAGATCGACGAAGAAAGGTAAAAAATGGAGCAAAGGTCGGTGAAGTTAAATCCAAATTCAGCGCGGCAGTCGACATAGTCCCTTCAACCGATCAACACAAGATAAAATGGAACTTTGCGCAACGGTCGACGATTTTAGCTTCAAAATATGCGATCGATCGACGTGAGATAAGCATAAAATCTACGCAATGGTCAACTGAGTTAACACTAAAATCTACACAACGGTCAGCGAGGGTAACAATAAACACTATGACTAGTCGGCAAAAATAGGCATAAAAGCTACTACTAGTCTTGTGAAAAAAAACTTTAAGTTTTTCCTTAGTCACAAAACAACTTCTTTTGGAGAAAAGAAAAAGGGACAACTTAAAGGGTTACAAAGACCAACTTTTTAAGAGACCACAAAAATTTCTAAAATAAAAGGAGGGGCCCTATAAATTCCATAAATTTATGGGGATCAGGTTGCAATAGCAACAATTGGCGATTTGTTGGTGAACACAGATCTCTGAATCAATCTTTTCTCAAGGTCATAAAACTTCTAAGTTGATGGCCCCATATGTAACAAATTTGCTTATCCAGTCCACTTTCTGCAAAGGGAGTGATCACTTTTATCATAATGGTCATTGGGACAAAAGTCAACTTTGAATTAGACTTCTCTACAACTCTCTTATGGCAAAAGTATGGGGTGCATTTTAAAATCTGTCTTTCAGTTTGTATGCTAACATAGGACTCCACAGGATTGTAACAACATCCCACAGACATATTCATTTGTTCCTCATTCCCATGCTGTTAGTATCCTTTTGGATACTTTCTTTATTTATTACTTTTGTCGTTTGAGTCTTCCATGATAACTTTCTTCAATCTTCAACATTTAACTTCGTTTCTTCAATCCATAAGGTCCTTTTGTGTGAGCAAAAGATTTATTTGATTATCATGCTAACGAACGGAGAAGAACCTTGTTGGGATGACTTTTAGAACAGTTTCCTTGATTGAATGTATTTTCTTTTCTCAACCATGCTTTAATGGAGGCGAGAATTTCTAGAAAACATACTCAATTATATAATCTCTTTTGGCTTTTGATTTGCAGCATGGGATCATTTTAAATAACATACATCTGTGAGACATGCTTCCTCTCTGTGGGTCCATTGTAGCTAACATCATAAGAAAATCATTAATGTGAGAGTGAATGGAGCCCCAAGATAGCAACAAGGAAATAATAAATTTTAGTCACTTAACAGGGGTTATTGTGACACAATTATGACAGAAAGGATCTCTTGACTCTAGAAACCAGTTAGCGAAAGAAAAGTCACATAGAGAAATTTTCTTTATAAGTAGATTCTGGCTTTCAAGATTTGATATTTGTTCAAAGTCCTGCCTCTCAACTGCACCAAGAAGTTGGGCTGGGATTTATTAAAGAATAAAGAACTCAAACAAAAATAGGGTGAAACAGGTCAAAAGGAAACAATCAAATGAAACATACTACAGACTCCTAAGTGAAAAAGAACAACAACACAAATCAAACAAAAAGAAAGATGTAAACTTAGCAAAAACAAAAAAAGATTATTTATGTACAAAAGCATCCCTCGGACTACGTGAAATACTACTTTAAAGAAAGGTCATTGACAGGGAGGTTTTCTTCCTGCCCCTATAAGTCTTTTAGTTTGTACATCGACGGACCAAGCTTTTTAGAAATTTGGTAAGGGCCAAGCCATAATTGTTGAAACTTTGTGTGCATTCCCTTACCATCATGTGGATGATCCCACTTGAGAACTAAGTCCCCTATTTCAAAACTCCTCTTGCCATATTTCCGCTTATCAAACCACCTCTTGACAATGTCTTGGTGTTGGTGGAATCTGTCTTTGGCCTTCTGTCGTGACTCTTCAAGCTTCAACAGGGTATCAATTCGTGATTGTAGGACTTGGCTGCTAGAACCTCGAGAGGCTTGGGATAATTGTAAGGATGGGAGTAATATGTTTGGAGGTAGTATGGATTCCTTACCATACACTAGAGTGTATAGGGAAACTCCTAAGGCATTCTTTGGGGTAACTCTATATGCCCGTAAAGCATTTGGGAGGGCTGTATGCATGGTATTTTTTAAGGATTCTAATATTATACTCAAGTATAGTATCATAGGTGATTATTTTGGATTGAAAAAAACATGGCTATAGATAGGTAGGCGAATATTAGATATGAAAGATGCAATTTACTACTGAAATGTGTAAATTTTGGTGAATATTACGACAAAAAAACATATTTTATGTAAATCTAGGCAATATTAGAGACTAAAGATGACCAAATAGCAAATTTATTTTTTGAAAAAAAATCCAATTGGAAAAATTTCACCCCTAAAAATTACTCTGGCTGTATGCCAACTTCTCTGATTTTCAATAATGATTTTCTTAAGAATTTGGATGGGGGTCTTGTTTGTGGATTCAGCTAGTCCATTTCCCCGGGGGTAGTAATTTGCTGAATAATGTAATTTAATTCCTTTCTCATAAACAAATTCATTTAATTTTATATATGAAAAATAAGTTGCATTATCAAATACTAGGGAAATTGGAACCCCAAACCTAGTTATGATGTTCTCTTCCAGGAACTTGATAACCATGTCTTCATTGACTTTGCGCAATAGAACAACTTCCGTCCACCGGGTGAAATAATCTGTAGCCGTAAGAATATACCGGTGTTGCAGCGAGGAGTTCGTATTTATCTCTCCAATAATATCTATCCCCCATTACTCGAATGGTTCAGAAATAATAACTGGCCGCAATGGTCTTCCTTCTTTCGACAATCTGCTGGCACTTCTTTGACATATATCGCAATTCTGGGCATAAGCATGAGCATCTTTGAATAGAGTGGGCCAATAGTAACCAACTCTGAGTATTTTATGAGCTGTGGTATCTCCGGAGTAGTGTACTCTAGCAGGGCCATCATGTAATTCCTTGACTACTTTATCAATGTCCTCTTTCTCAAGGCATCTGAGAAATATCCCATCATAATTCTTTCTAAAAAGTGCTCCATCAATTATTTGATAGGATGTTGATTTCAGACAGAGGGCCCTTCTTTGCTTAGAACTCCAGTGTTCTGGAAAATATCCCTGCTACAAATAATGCACTAGGTCCCTATACCAAGATTCAGTAGCGGTGAAAATGGGACATACCTCAATCATATTTAGTTCGGATTCATTATCCCAGTCTATCTCTTCATTAACTGGATTCTCAGTGAGTGACTTGCATAACCCTTGTCCTTTTATAATGGTGGTTGGTTTGAATTCCAAATCATACTCTTGAAGAGCAGTGACCCCATTTCCTCTCCTTTCACCCAATTCCTTCTGTACAAACAACGATCTAACAACGGGGTGAGGTACTATGACTTTAGTTCTATTTTTTAGGATATATGGCCTGAAATTTTTTATCGCTTTGAATACTTCATATGCTTGCTTGTCTACGATCGGGTAATTCAGTTCAGCATCCTACAAACTAGTGCTCATGAAGGATATTTGATACTCGTCTCCTGATTCTCCCTTCTGAGTGAGCAAAACTACGAGAGAGTTATCTCAAGTGAAAGTGTACATAATGAAATCCTTTTCAAAATATGGACTTCTTAAAGAAGGTGCATTAGTTATGGAGGCTTTGATGTCTTTAAACGTAGTCTTCTCTATGTACGTCCACTTGAATTGCACACTTTGCTTTATCATTTCCTGCAAAGGTTTCACGATTTGAGCGAAATTGGGTACAAACCTTCGAACAAATTTTATTGTGCCCATGAAAGATTACATAGCCTTCTTGTTATGGGGAATGGGAATCTTGTTTATAGCTTGAACTCTCTCTTGATCTATCGAGTTTTCTTTTTTTGAGATGATATGACCTAGAAGTTTACCTTCAAGAACAACGAAAATACTCTTCTTAGGATTTAGAGATATAGCATATTTTCTGTAGTGATCAAAAATATGTTTCAAATGGAAAACATGGTCTTCTCTTCTCTTTGAAAAGACTGTCACATCATCTAAATAAATTACCACACAGTGGCCAACCAATCCTCGAAAAGCAATATCCATAGCTCTCTGAAAGGTAGCTCCTGTGTTTATCAAACCGAATGGAATTCTTCGGTATGCAAAGGTTCCCCACTTTGTACGAAAAGTGGTCTTGAGTCGGTCCTCCTCTGCTACTAATACTTGATTATATCCGAAGAAACCATCTAGCAGGGAGAAAAGTTCTGAACCCGGAACCGTCTGTAAAATTTGATCCATTGGTGGCACAAGGTAGTTGTCTTTATTGGAAGCTTTGTTCAAGTTCAAAAAATCCACACACAATCTTATTTCCCCTGACTTCTTCCGCATGGAGAATAAATTAGCAACCCATTCTGAATGTTGGACTTTAAAAATGATCTTAGCATCCAACAACTTCTTCAACTCTTTATGTATTAATGGCTCGAGCGTCAGATGCGTTCTTCACAATTGCTGCTGAAATGTTTTCACGCTTGGCTTCATTGGTATTATATGTTGTATAATGCGAGTATCATATGTTTTCATATCTTCATAAGTTTATGCAAAACATCTTTATATTGATGAAACAATTTAATGAACTTATCTCTTTCTCCTGGTGAGCAACATTTACCAAGATTGACAAATTTTGGTTCAGCTTCTGTGCCTAGGTTTACCAATTCATGCTACATGGGGTAGCTTTTGGTTTTGACATTCACTGGCCTCCTGAACTTATTTTGCAGATCAAAAAATCCTTCCAGAGTCCTTACTCCTTTTGGCATAAAGTTTCCTTTGACTGCATCTTTCTTCTGTAAATTTGAATCATGCTCATCTTCATTGATTATAGATCCTTGAAAGGCATCTTCATTCATTAAGAAGCTGATAATTTGATCATCATCATCAAACACTCTTAAATTTGTGATATTATCAGGTACCGATGGCTTGAAATTAGTTCAATAGAGAATTTTTTATTTGTAGGCAATAGACTAGAAGCAGAAGTAGCTAACAAATCAGCTGCAACATTTTGTAATCTAGGAATGGAATTGATATTAAATGCATCAAAGTGTGAAGTCAAATTCCAAACTTCAGATGGATAAACTTTTAAATGCGGTGAAAGACAGTGAATTGTATCTCTTACCTGCCTGACAACTATCTCTGAGTCACCAAAGACCTTTAAGTATTTAACATGCAAACTAATAGCTTTCTTTAATCCCTGTACTAGAGCTTTATACTCTGATGTGTTATTTGTGCATTCAAACTCTAGTCTACATGATAAAAGATGTTTATTCGATTCAAGGTCGATCAAAACACAACTGTCTCTGGATCCTTCTTGAGTTTTGGAACCATCAAAGTACATAACCCAAAATGTGTTTTTTGTTTTAATTAAGTTAGTCTTACTAGCATCTAAGTAAGACTGCTCGTCATTAGTCCGAGAAAAATGGAGATCGGACTGCTCGTATGATTCATGGATAACTTCTATTGCTTGATAATTCCCTGGTTCAATTTCTAAAAAATAATTTCCCAATACTGAAGACAAAAAAGTTACAGCCTCATTCTTTTCTTCCAACTAAGTTACATTTTGTTTCATGTGAGGTTCTCTCAGTATTTTGATCTGATTTCTCCTATTTTGGTATGGAAACCACAACTGAGACTAGTCTGTCGTGAAGTAACCATTCAGTTTCGTAGACCAGTCCCTACTCAAAAGTAAACCATAATCCTCTGATATATCTACCACCATAATATCAATAAATTGACATACTCTAGGATCTGTTGATAATCTAATAAGCACATCTTTCATTTCTCCAATTACTTTAACAGTAGTCCTATCCAACTGTATGATCTGATATGGGGATGGTATCGGTTGTCCATTAATATTCTTGCAGATTGATAAAGGAATAACATTCGAAGAAGCCCCATAGTCTACTAGACAGTTGTGTACATTACGATTAAAAATTTCAAAGGTCAACAGAAAAGGTGAAGTTTGAGATCTAGATTTCTCGCCAATGCTAGCTTCATTTATCTCAGGATCTTCCTCAGTGTTTTCTACTGAAGTGCTGGATTGGGGGTTGAAAGCTTCTAACAATTTCTTTCATTGTTGGGGAAGACTACACATTTCGAAGATGGAGATATTTGTTTTTGTTTTCTTAATATCTTAACTGATGTTGTATCCCATGTCATAATATTTTGAACCTTTTGCATGAGTTTCTATTTTTCTTGCTGTAACCTTTGGCTATTTATTTATTTCTGGGTTTGACTCTTTTTTCACTGTTGGGTTTGTCTTAGGCTACGGTGGAATGATAGTTATGTGCCTTTTGGGTATTTCTTTTGCAACCTTAGGCTTAGGAGCAACCGGGCTTGGATCAACAATTGGACCTTTATTCCGAGTAGTAACATTTACGGCTGAAACTTGACTTTCTTCAGTGTCCTCTTCAATTAATTATTTTAAGGGCACCCAATCCCATAACACCATTATGGTGTCAGGAGGGGGTTCATCCTGTTCAAGTTCCTGCTCTTCTTGGGGATCTTCTTGGTCTATTATATGTGCATCTAGTAATTGATTCATAACCAAACTCATCGAATTTATCCATTGCAGACAACTCTTTTTAGAATGTTGATCTTGGTGAAAAGTGCAAAAATGATCCATGCCTACCTCATTCAAATTTAGGATAGCAACATTGTTCACAGGTGGAAGAGATTGTCCACCTTCCCTTTTCTTGTAAAAAGGTTTGAAGGGTTTCTTTGAAGTGCTAGGTATCTTATCTTTCTCCAGATCTACAATCTTATTGGACAACTTCTGCATCATCTTAACCACATTTTCTAAATCCATTGATGGTTCTTCCTTAGTTCGGGTTAACAACAGAGTTTTCTTAGTAGTTGCTAGTTTTGTTTCCAAATCAAGGGAATGTTTAGCAAGATTGTCCACTTCTTCCTCTACCTTCTTGGCTTCTTCAAAGTTTTCTATCAAGGTAGTTTTCTTTGTTCTTTTGACAAACATTGCTATGGGAGGATCAAGAACTGTAGTATAATATTAAACTAAAGATTCTTCAGCGGGTCTTGCTGCATCACTAAAAAATTTTAACAATGTAGTAAACCTTTGGTTTAATTCTTGAACCTTCTCTTTCTTTTCCATCCTCATGGACAACAGCTCTTTCATGAGTGTAGAGACTATTTTCTGATTTCCATATTTACTTAAGAAACATTTCTCGAATTCTTCCCAATTTGATATTGATTTAGCTTGCAAACTAAAGTACCACGAAGACATTTTGGGCTTAAAGGTATAGGGAAAAATTTTGTAGACTACATCCTCATGTTCCACATTGAGAAGATTCAAAGCCAAATAAAAACTCTTAAGGTGATCTTCAGTAGAAATACCTTTTCCAGGATTGTACTTAGGTAAAACCTTTTGTGTATTTTTGGGTAGATCATGGAAAGGTGCAACTAAATTAAGTACCCCTCTAGTTCTCCATGCAGGTACAACCATAATTCTTGGTGGAGAATGTGGTGGAGTGTGGGGTGGAGTATGCAATGGAGTATGTGGTGAAGTATGAGGTTTTTCTTGATTCAGAGGAGTTTTGGGTCTGATCTCACTGAGAGGTTCTGTAATTTTCTGTAAAGACAGATCCAATAATTCTTCTAAATTTTCAACAAGAACTGAATCTCGAGTAAATTGTGTTTGTCTCCTAGGAGCTCTTCTTCTGTGGGTAACAAGGCAATAATGTTTAACCCCCCAAGCGTTTAGACATAAGAACGGGTATGCCTTCTGAATTTTTCTACTTCTGCAAAAGGGACAACGTATAATGCTTCTTGATGTTCAACTTCAAGATTGGGATCTTCTTGAAATTGTGATTCCAGGAAAAAATCATCTTGGATAGCTGTTTCAAGTGGGTCTTCAGTGGGATTTCTTCTAACAAAAGGATCTCCTTTGACAACCATGCACTGGTGGCCCTCCTTCTAGCGCCAAAAACAGTTGATGCCTCAAAATTCGTAGCATCAATCAGTAAGGGATTCTCCCTGGTAAGCAAGCCCAATTAGATCGCTCACCGTTTGGTGTGGGGAATCCGTCTGGTTAACGGCTCAGCTACCGTATAAGATTTAAAGATTTGTTTTCTTTCACTGGTTACGGACCGATCCACTGTTTATGTATTTTATGTTTCAATATGATATGCAAGTGCTCTATCTAAATGCATGCAATTAAAACAAATCTGATCTAAAATTATCTAAGATAATTAATCTATCCCTGCAGGGAGCAAAACTGAAATATGAGTAATACACTAGAAATACACCCAAGAATCTCACAAGTAGTTGTTTAATAACATAGATTCATTTACAACAGAAATTAAAAGATATCAAAGATAACTTTGACAGAATTTAAAGCATTCCATTACTCATTTCACACAGAATATTTGCACAGGAAATGAAAGCATTCACAACTAAGAAATAATTCAGAATAGTTAAGAACGATCTCACAATATATCTATGAAAGATGCAGAAATAATCCAGTAGACATTCAACATATTCCCAAACAAAACACAGTGCTAGATCTTCCCAGGCAAAGTGGAGCTTATTTATTAATGTAGCAAAATAATTCACGTACAGAACAAGTTCGTCCTTTCACCTGCCAAAAGTCCTTTATCTTTTATTCTCTTCTTCTATTTATAACTTTTACAAAATTTGTCACTTCTCATACCCTAACCCTAGGGAAACAAAAAAGTTTGTCTTCTAGTCCCTAAATGAGACAAAAGTAATTTCCAGCTATTTTTTGAACATTTATTACAATATAACAGTCTCCAGCTATCTTTTCTAAATTTACAATAAAACAGATTTAATTTCCAGTTGGCCCTGCTGCTTCAATTGGGCACTCTACTTCAACTGATCTATCCACTTCAGCAGGTTTGTCCACTTCAGCAATGTAGCTGGTCCACTGGCCGATTTCTCGTATGATGAAATTGGCCCGCATAGAAATCATCATCTTTAGTGATATTTCATGCTTGCGCCAATCTGATTTGATGTTTGCTACTCCTACTACTATCACCTGGGTGATGTCTTCCATAAAATAAGCATGAATAGAAGTCTTCCCAATAAACCAATGGAGGTCTTCTGGCGTCAAGACATCTATCTTCCTCAGGTACTCTGTCTTTGTATTCAGGTCACCCTACAGGTCTGACAAATGTTTCTCTTTGTCAGGAAAATCATCTATGGTTTGAGGTAACACCATATGACATTTCTCATGTGTCTCCGGGACCTTTGAGTAGAAGTTGATACACTTTCTGATGGTTTTCTGGATTCCGATTATTATATTTGTACCATAGTCCCTACAAAACTCAAGGAGTCCTATATCCAGACCTGAGTCATCTTTGGACTTAACATGTTGGTGCCCCGAGAATTCTGATTTCCCTTTTCTCCATTCAAGCTGTCTATGAATTTCCTCTAAATTGTGCACATATTTTCTCTTGAATCTTAGTGCCTCAGCTTCAATTACCTTTATCCTTGCAATCATTCCCTTTACTTTACATACCTCCTTTGTGATCACCTCTAGTGATTGATGAAATTTCTTCAGCATATCACATGCTTGCTCATGGAATGCGGTTAGATCTTGCTTCTTCTCATTTGCATCCTTTAATTGCTCTAACAGTTGTTCCTTTTCCTTTGTCAGCCTTTTTAACTGAGGCTTGAAGAACTTAATCTGCTTTATGTTGTTGTCTTCATGCTGCTCCAATTCTTGTATGCGGATTTCTAACCCTTTCTTTTTTCCTTCTGCGATTGCTAGTTGCATTTCTAGAGCACTCTTTTCATTCTCGAGCTTCTGGGTTTGCAAAGATATTTCTTTCTTTTCGTCTTGAAGCTCGCTATATTTCCTCTTAAGCTCATTTCCCTGGTGCACCTCCTTCAAAATATTATCTTTAACCTTGAATCTCTTGTCCTTGTATTGCTTCACCTTTTCCACCAATAGATCTACATTATTGGCACTTGCTTGGGCCAAAGCCACACTGAAACCTGTCGTGAACCGTGGGTCGTTGTTAGTCCCTTGAAAAATCAGAACTTGAGTTATTTTGAATTCTCCGTGGTCCTCTTCATTTTTCATCCTCTTTTCTGACCTACTTATGATAGCTTTCCTCCTTTAGTAAAAAAAGACAGAATCCATCTTTGACACTAGGCGTTGCTTCGAGGGGGTGTATTGGGTGAGAGGGAGTTCTTGAGATGAGACAAGTCCTTCAAACGTTGTCGTTAATGCACCTAAGTCCATATCTTGTGTGTTTAAACGCCCTTGATCCACATATTCTTTGGACTTCTCTGGCTCTTCTTTCTGCCTCTACAATTTTTCCACTTCCGCTTCCAATTTCTCCCTTATTTCTCGCATATTTTCAGCCATTTCTCTCTTTATCCTTTCGGATTCTTCTTTTCGCAATCTCTTAGCTTGTTCTTGCTGAATTTTAGCAGCTTTTGCATCTTGATGTTATTTTTCTTCTTCTTCCTATTAAAGCCTTTCTGCATCCTCTTTTCGCTTCTCTACTTGCTCCCTTTGGAGACTTTGATTTTCTTCATCTTCAAGCCTATCTGCCTCCTCTTTCTTCTTTCTTTCAGCTTCATCTATTTGCACTGCACTTGCCTCTTGGCACTACTTCTCCTCCTATTCCTTTTTCATTATCCCAACTGGTTTGGAACTGGAGCTGGCTCCACTTTTAGGGCAGAAATGTTTCCCAACTCGGTCATATTTTTGGCACTTCAAAAGAACTCTTCATCCTTATCGAAATGGTGCACGTAATCAAAAGTGAACTTGAGGTTATTACAATGAGTAGCAGCTTTTACTTCGGGGTCATGCTTCCTAAAGCTCTTTGTCCTAAAATGGAAAGACTCTAAATCTTTAGTGAATTCTATACCATCTTTTTCCTTGGGGAGCTGGTATGCTCCAATCATAAATGGCATTGGCGGCTATGCATCCTTCTTCTTGTCACTGAGCACTCTACTGACTCGATCTATAAAGAGTTTCCTTACAGCTTCTCTATGTACAACATAATCTATGGCATATCAAGGCAATAGGGACGGGGTATGACTCCCTCCATACATTTTGAAGTATGTCCCCTCCATAGAGAAGTAGTAATCTCCAAATTTTTCTATGATGAGCATGGCATTTTCTGATCAGCAATTTGATTCTTCCTTAAAGAATAGCTGATATAGGGGCATGATGAACTTTTCACAGATTTGAGTATAGTATCTTGCATACTTGTGTGCCACGTTATCTAATCAGCTACATGGAGGGGGGAATCTTTGCTTTTCCAGACACATCCCAGATCAGGGAATGGGTGCTTGACGAGTAAGAAGTCCACCAGATAAGAGAACCTGAGGAAATCGGCTTTGTTTTGAGTAAATACTCCCTGGGAAATGTTTATAAGTGAGGCCATATAATCTGATATGATGTCTTCCCAATTGAAAATTTCTCCATGCGCGGCCACGTGGAACATCATAGGCACCCAACCAAGTTTGTATACAATTCCATTTGGCATGTCGAACACCCGACTCAACATCAGAGCAATGAGTCTGTACGGAGTCCTTAGAAGATGGCTCTTGTACTCTCCACTATTTCTTTACCTTATTTGCCTCTCGAAAATTGTCATCTTTCTAGCACATTCCAAAGGGTCCATCTTTAGCCCGGATAACTATTCATCATTCACGAAGGTCTTAGGGTATGCCAGTTTGTAACCTACCATGATATGTTCTGGTGCAAAGGATGCAAGACTCATCTCGGTGACATTTGTGATGAATATGGAATCAGTATTCACCTGTGGTAAGATCCAACTGATGACCTTAGAACATGGGAACAACTGAGGGTGGGTTGTTTCTTTGTGGATTGTTGAGGCCTCGGGGGTGTAGGGTAATTGCAAGGTGCTGGAATGGGTCCAAGGCTCCCAATAGAGGGTGAAAACCCAGACTGAAAGGCTTCGAAAGACCCTACAGAAGGGAAGTTCTATCCCCAGCCTGTTTGGTATGGACATCTCCCATGGATATTCGGCCTCCGCTGGCACTCAATGAGTCAAATTTTTTATCAAATGATCGGTTCTTCAATTAAGGAAAACAAAGTGTGAAAACTTAGAAATGTCCTAACTTAACCTATTTAAAACAGAAAAGCTCTATTCTAGGTTAGACCTATTCTAAGGAAAATCTTGTTATTGTGCAGATCAATCTTGAGGTGAGAGGAACAAGTGTGTTTTCCAACTTCAACAGAAATCTAAAAGGTGCATTTACTTGTTTACTTAAATCATAATCAATTAATGAAAATTAAATGACAATAACATAAGCATGTAAACCTGTTCAAGACAAATCTGTAATCACTTTGTTAATTGAAAAATTGACAATGATTATTTGAATGTTGATCACTTACAGAAATCGATAAAGAAAGTAACTTAAATGACATAAATTCAATTAAACATTTTCTCACACAAATCAGCTATAAAGAGAAATCAATATAACAGATATTTACGTGAAATCAATTACTTGCGAAGATCAAATACTGTAGATGACAATTTCAAGTAAGAAATCAGGAATTGTCGAAGAAACTTGAACAATAAACAAGAGATGATTCAAAATATTACTTCACTGTATTAAAGAAGTTCTGTAAAGAAAATTACAAAGCCCGGTAAGATAGGGTATCTCCAGTTCGTCTCCTGCTTATCCCTTAACCAAAAATTCCCAACCCCTAACATCAAGAAGCATTCCTCCTTAAATAGGAAATTACAATAGAGTACGAAAATAGAAACCCCACAAGATAGGGATTACAAAATCGGATCAAGTTGCCAATCCAAGGAATTGTGCCAAATTAATCTAAACAGTTTAGCTCGAACGACTCCTAAAAGCCTGAGATAAAATTTGAAATATGGATCATCATCTTATTTTGGGACAATCCCATAACAAAATTGTTGTATGGAACAATCATCCCACTAGCTATCGACAACAGGTAAGAGTCGGTATAGGAAATCTTCCTCTTGAGTTGCGACGGTATCCTCCAGCTGATCCTTTATGTCGTCGAAAATAAAAAAAGTCAGACAACGGATCCTGCTTCTCAGGAGCTGGTGGAATATCAGGTTCCTCATTGATTATAAAATCACAAATAATGGAATCATCTCGCTTACGCTGCTGTTCATCAATCTCCTCTTCATCCTTCTGAGGGAGTGGTATGCAAAGGGGAAGAATTTCAGAATTTTCCTTTTCGCTCTCACTGTTGGTATCAAGAAAACTGGCGTCAAAAGGTGGTGACATAGGTTATAGAAATAGCAAAGCGTGAAGTTCTTCTCGCATATAATAGTCATCAGAGGATTCATGACCTGCTTGCATGTTACTCATCAAATCATCAGGAAGAAAGCTTTCAAAATAAACTGGAAACTTATCTAACAAACACAAACGACGAACTAAATGTTTCATTCTGGTGACCATACTTAAGAAGAATTATAGAAAATCATAATGATTAAAAATGATGAGCTGCTATGATTAAAATCATATGAATTCAAGACTATAATCATTTAAACTGGAATGAAATGACGTCGCAACATGCGTTAGCCCAGATTGGATCACAATGAAGAATATTTTAACAGAATCATACACGATTCGAAGTTGGATCTGGAAACTGTCATTATGAACCAATCTAATAAAGCAATCATATCTTCAAAAGTGATCATGAGATGAGAATTGCGGTGAAAAATCCGGTCGTAAAACAACATAAACGAGGCATCAAAATCGCAAGCTCGAATGATTGAATTCCATCCAGTAGATCAAGTGAATCAATGGCTAGGATTAACTGAAACAGGATGTAGGATGAGGTCTTGGAGATTTATTGACAAATTTATTCATGGTTTCCGAAATCCGCAACCCGAAAGTTGTGGGTTTCGGGTCGGTAAACCGAGCAAAAATACATCAAGGGGTTTCCGAAAGCGGCAACCCGAACTTGCGGGTTGCGGGTTTCGCAAACACGCAACGCAATTAAATTGAGAAATGGAAATACAAAATTCGAAAGCTGCAACTGTGGGTTTCGGGTTTCGGGTTTCGGGATGAATATTTCTCAAAAATTATTAACAAGGGGTTCCTGTAACCTGCACCTTTTGGGTTGTAGGTTTCGGGAGGCCAAAACCAAAAGATCACAGATTAACTCATGCAACCCGCACCTTTCAGGTTCGGGGTTTTGGGGCGTTGGAATGTTGGGTTCAGGTTGGCAGGAACAAGTGACAAAATACTTAAAATTTAAATCTTCCTAGAGCCAAAATACTTAGAAATTTCCAAGAAAAAGAATGACAATCAGGCCAAACAAAAGTACAAGCATAAGATCATATAAACCAAGTTCAAACTCTGATGTTCATAGGAAAACTTACCCAAATACCTTTGTGTTTATTTAAAATGGGCCTCCTATGATAAGCTAAAGCGTGGGATCTATTGTGGTCACAACAAATGGCAACTGGCTGGGAAGAACCAGTTATCTCTACAAACAACTTTAGTTAGAGAAAATATACCAGTCTACTGCTTTTCAAAACTGAAACTTTTTAGAAAATATTTATAAAAGGGACAGCCAACAAGAAGAAATCATAAGATTGATATATCTCCAGCGATGATCATATTAAAGATGATGCAAATTTGATAAGGAGAATTAAGAAATAGCCGAGACCCTATACCATAATGCAATCAATGATCATCAGCTAGTGTTGAATCCGAGACAAACTTAAAACTACTCATGGATATCCAATTTACATATCACCTTGGTTAGTTAATTGGTTTTATATACAACAATTCTTTTGGTTATATACACATTTTCTCCTTTTCTTTTTCCTTCTTCTTGATTTTTTTTTTGTATAAAGAGATAGCTGCACATAAGACCTTGTTGATTGAAGACCACTACCCTTACTTGGTAATCAGATATAAGCAGTGCCATTCACAAGACTAATTTAGATACTGATCAAGCTGGCTCAATAAGGAGATCCCTTGTTCTTCAGTTGTGATATTGAAGGAAACTATCGTGGCTTGGAGACCACATGATGATAGCTTTAGTCCAAATTAAACCCATGATCATGGCAGGGATAGCTTGTGATAAGACTCCCCTGTGCTTATACACAACAAGTATCTTATAAAAGAAAAATACAGATTTGATTAAATAATAGACTACAAGGCACTGCTAAGGCTTGGTAACCTTATGACAGCAGCGTTACTCACCAGTGTTTTGCAGATCATGAATGGACCAGCCTGTGATAGGTTCTTCCACCTCTCAGCAAAACTGAAAGTCATCTTCCAAGTGTGGTGGCTTGATGTGAAGATGTCATTCCACTAAACACCTATGAACCTAAAGGGTTGGCTTAAGATAAGACCCCCCTCCTTGTAATCTATGTTTATTGAAAAAAAACATTATTATCAAGGTGATTGTAAAAGGATCCAGAGCAGAAAAAGTTGATCAGATTATTATGATATGTTGTGACAATGAGACATAAGATAAGAATATTTCAACCATTCTTGATATCTCGATTAAACAGATAAAACATATGAAAGATAATGACCAAGGTGGAAAGGTATCAATACCAAGGTCTTGCA
The DNA here is from genome assembly GCA_027924585.1 of Larix kaempferi. NCBI lineage: Eukaryota > Viridiplantae > Streptophyta > Pinopsida > Pinales > Pinaceae > Larix > Larix kaempferi. The sequence goes on from BSBM01001536.1 coordinate 1,460,286, forward strand.
TTTATTGGTTGTGCACTCTTTACAAAACAAATTCAGATGTCAGTCTAAAGAAACTGAGACTAGCATATTATTCTTGCAACTTCAGTTGAAAAATCATCTTCATGTAAAACTGGTTTTTAGCCATTACCAAATGTGTGGAGTTTATTATCAATAAAACGAAAGAAACCAATCAAACAAATAAAATAAAAAAAATAAAACACACACCAAACCTATGTACAAAAGCACTAGTTTTTCAAACAAAGTAATTTTTTAGCAGTGAAACATTCACTAGGTAGGTGTCCATGACCCCTTCCAATGTTTGCAATCGGACCGTACTGGGACCTATTTTTTCTGTAATAATGAAAGGTCCCAACCAAAGGCACTGGAATTTGGTATACTGGTTTTTGTCTTTATGTGTTTTGTCCCATCTTAATACCAAATCCCCAACTGAGAATTCCCTGTCAGATGAATATTTTTCGTCAACCCATCTCTTCACCATCTGTCGATGATGATATAACTTATTCTTGGCGACTTCCCTGTCTTCCTCCAACTTAAGCAGAGTATCAATCATCTGCTGAAGAGGAGAAGAATCATCTTCTTCAAGAGATTGGACTAGTTGCAGTGATGGAATGGTAAGGTTGGAGGGAAGAATGGACTCTTTGCCATAAACCAAACAATAAGGAGAATTTCTAATGGCTGCTTTTGGAGTGATCCGATCTGCCCAAAGAGCATTATAGAGCTGTGTGTGCCAATCCCTGTGATGAGTGGCTACTGTCTTCTTGAGAATATTTACCAGGTTCTTATTTGAAGATTCAGCGAGCCCATTACCCTGTGGGTAATAATTGGCAGAAAATTTTAATTTCATCCCTCTTTCAAGGGAATATTGTGTCAATTCAATCAAAGAGAAATAGGATGCATTATAAAAAATGAGGTACTCAGGGGCACCAAACCTTGTAACAATCTGACTGTCTAGGAAAGGTATTACCTGGTTTGCATTGCATTGCTTCAAGGGAATTGCTTCTATCCATCTGGTAAAGTAATCAGTGGCGATAAGGATATACCTGCGTTGAAGGGAAGAAGTAGGATTAATGGGAGCAGCAAAGTCTAATCCCCACTGCTGAAATGTGAACTGAACTGTCACTGATTGCAGAGGAAAAGCAGGTTTCGTAAACTTCCCTGCACATTTCTGACATGGTTCACACTTTCTTACATAGGCATATGCATCTTTAAATAATGTAGGCCAATAATATCCTGCCCTGAGGATCTTGTGTGCCATAGTTTCTCTTGAAAATGGCCTCCGGCAGGTCCTGCATGAAATTGAAAAAGTATACCATCAGTTTCAGGCTTCTCCAAACACCTAAGGAATACTCCATCATAATTTTTTCTAAACAAAATTCCATCGATGAATTGATAAGGAGCAGACTTTAATCTTAAAGCTCTACGTTTTTTTAAATCTAAGGTTTCAGGAGCAAGCCCATTGTTCAGAAAAAACCTGTAGGGAGTTCTTCCTCCTGCTCCCATTCTGTCTGGTGCCGTACAGGGTCATTCGACTAAGTAGTCAGCAAACATAAGCCTTGCCCCTTCACAATTTTAGTTGGCCTGATTTCCAAATCATATTCTTGTAAAGCAGTCATCCAATGGGCCCTTTTCTTGCCCAATTCCTTTTGGACTAGTACATTTCTTATAGCTGTGTACGGGACAATTACCTTAGTTCTAGATTTCAGCAGATAAGGCATGTAAAGTTTAACAGATTTATACACCGCATAAGCATGTTTATCAATTTGGGAGTAATTCAATTCAGCTCTCTTGAATGTCGAACTCATGAAGGAAATTGGAATTTATGCATCACTATCAGGCTTCTGTGTCAACACAACTGCATAAGAGAAATCAATGGAAAAAGTATAGAGAATGAAATCTTTATCAAAGTCAGGGGACATGAGAGCAAGAGCCTCAGTGATAGCCCTTCTTATTTCAATAAACGCATCTTTCTGTTCCCATGACCAAGTAAACTGTACATCTTTCTTGACTAACTGCTGCAAAGGTTTAACTATCTGTGCAAAATTAGGTACAAATATGCGGACAAAATTTATCTTACCTAGGAAGGACTGCATGGCCTTGTGTGAACCGGGCAAGCCAATATTTGAATTAGCATTAGTACATTCTTGGTCGATTATCATACCTTCTTTGGATACAATGAAACCCAGAAGCTTCCCTTTCGTGACTGCAAAAATAGACTTTTTCAGGTTGAGGGAGATCCCGTAGTTCCTGCAACGTTCAAAAACATGTTTCAAGGCAAAAAGATGGTCATGTCGCTTCTTAGAATATAAAGTAATATCATCTAGATAAACCACGATAGAGTTATGCATCAAGCCTCTGAAAGCTATATCCATAGCTCTCTGAAACATAGTCCCAACATTTATCAACTTGAAAGGCATCTACCTGTAGGCGAAAGTGCCCCAAGGGGTTCTAAAAGTAGTTTTGAGTTGGTCATTGGGAACAACCATAACCTAGTTGTATCACGAAAAACATTCCAAGAGTGAGAACATCTCTGATCCTGCTACCTTTTGCAGAATCTGTTCCATGGGCGGAATAGGATAATTGTCTTTTTTGGAGGCCCGATTCAGATTTCGGAAATCAACACACAGTCTGATTTCGCCGCTCTTCTTACGCACAGGTACCAAATTAGTGATCCATTGGGTGTGTCTGACAGGAAAAATGATTCGTGCCGTGAGAAGTTTTTCTAATTCTTTTTTCACAGAATGTTCTAAGTTGGGGTGCATTTTACCCAGTTTCTGTTAATAAGGCTTCACCTCCAGCTTCATAGGTATGTTGTGGTGCATGATGCTTGTATCGAAGGTTTTCAATTCATCATAAGTCCATGTGAAAATTTCCTTGTATTCTTTACATAATTTAATGATAGCCCTTCTTTCTTCGGGAGAACAATCAACTCCTATGTAGATAAAACAAGGTTCTTGCTCAGTACCTAAGTTGACCGGTTCGTAATTAAGTGAGGAGCTCTGGGTTTTGCAATTGGTTTTGTGTTTGAACTTATCCTGTAAATTGTAGAACTTCTCTAGACTGATAACAGATTTCGGGATAACGTTTGAAGTATCAGAGTGTGATTTTTCATGTTCTTCTTCATCTATAGCCATATTTTTAAACGTATCCTGAGATGTGAGGAAATCAAGTATCTGATGATCGTCGTCAAAAAATTTCCAGTTTGTCACATTGTCAGGTATGGATGGCCTGTACATAAGTTCAATCGAAAAGGTTCGAGGTGACAAACCCTCTGGTGGCATCAATTTGGATGTTGTGTTTTCTAAGAGATCAGCATCGAAGTTCTATGACCTAGGGACTGAGTTAATATTAAATGCAGAGAAGGAATGGGTAAGATCTCTTACCAGCTTCTGATAATTCATCAGGCATGGAGACACGCAGTGTATCTTATTCCTTACCTATTTGACAATGATTTCAGAGTCACCAAAGAAATGGATTACCTGTACCCCCATATCAACAACCTTTTAAATTCCTTAAACAAGAGCTTCGTATTCAACTACGTTGTTGGTACAGTCAAATTCCAGTCTGTATGCTATCATAGTTTTAATCCCTTTTGGGTCAATGAGGATGCAACGTGCACCAACTCCTTCCTTAGACCTGGAGCCATAAAAAAATAAAGTCCAAGCAGTTGGATCTATTCTAAAATTTTTATTCAGATTAAAAACATTATGTACAACATCTCCAGTGAAAGGTACAGAAGCAACCTGAGTGATCTGCGATTCTTTCTGCAAATTTTCATCTGGGGAACAGTCAGCAGGAAAATATCCAAATAAAGTATCAAACGTAAGATGTTCAATATGTGCACTGTAGTAATTGGCAAGTTCACTAGAATCGTTAAGGTCCGTGACTGTCTGTTTCATAAAATTCTCCCCACTGATTTTTATTTTATTGGGTTGTCCATTATAGGGTAACCATAAGTGAGACCAGTCAGTGGAAAAGTAGCCTTTGAGTTTCTCCGACCAGTCCCTACTCAGCCACATCCCATAAGCTTTAGGAATGTCATCTAGTACAATGTCTATAGTTTGGTGGATACGAGGATCTACAGACAATGTCAGCAACACATTTCTCAACCTTCCTACTACTCTGACTTTTGATCTATCTAGATGGACAATCTGAGTAGGGAATGGTTCCCAAGTGGCATTCAATTTACTACACATAGATAAGGGCATCACATTTGATGAGGCACCTGAATCTATCATGCAGTTATGTACGTTCCTGTTGAAAATCTCAAAAATAAGAAGAAAAGGAGGTGTCCTTTTACTTCCAGGTTTTTTATCATCTGGTTTAGTGAAAGAGTCAAGATTGTTATTCTGTAATTCTCTAGGTTGTTTGATTATCATGCTTTTGGGTAAAGTATCCCTCATAGAAGGGATCTTTAAAAGTTCAAATGGATAAATGTTTTCCTTAACTATTTTCATATCTTCAGCTAGATTGTACTCCATCTCTGGGATGACTGTGTCCTTTTGAGGAACAGTCTTTCCTTTATTGGGGACTACCGATGAAGAAGACCGTTCCTGGGGAGGTTGTGGTCTTGATCTTATGTTATACGGGTGTTGGCCATTAAACATAGTCTCGGGTTCCTCTTACTCTTCATTTGTAGGAAGTTCGGAAAAATAGCTAACAATGTTCACCTGTGAGTCCTCTTGTTCTTCATCCTCTTCCGATAATAGTGAGTCTTGGTTGACCTGATCGTTGGAGGATTCAAGGATAGTTTGAGATTCTATTGCCAGGGCCCTAAATATAGAATAGAGTTCTTCATTTGAAAGTCCTTCAGCAAGATTGGGAGGTGGTGGATTCTGAGGAGGTGGATAAGGTCTCCTAAAAGGTGGCCTTACAAACCCTATGTTTTGATTTTGATTGTCATTATTATTTCATTTCAAATCAACCATCTCATTTGACATTTTTTGAAGGAAATTCTTCACATCAGACATGTCGAAAGGATCCTTGTTTTGAGCAGTAGTTTTAGGGGTTTTATCAGTCTTTTTTCGAGAGGTAGAAGGTTGTTCATCTAAAATTTCAGGACTATCCTTCAAACAGAACATATCCTTCTCAACTTGTATTGCTTCAGCAAATGCTTCTAGAAAAGTCCCCTTTTGTGCCCTTTTTACCCACATGGAAATAGGAACAGGCAGACTCTTTTCATAATATGCTACCAACAATTCTTCTGCAGGAAGAAGGTTAGCAGGAATTCTATTCTTTAGATAAGAGAACCTCTGGTTAAAATCTTTAACCATCTCCTTTCCTTTGATCTTCATGGAAGATAAATCTAAAACTAATTCCTGTGGTGTTATGTCATCTCCAAACTTTTGAATAAACAGCTTCTCAAACTCATCCCAAGAGATTATAGATTAGGTTGGCAAGGCAAAATGCCATGTGGATGCTTTCCCTTCAAAAGTGTAAGGAAAAAGTATGCAAACCACATCCTCGTGAACTACACTCCTGAGCCTAATAGCCTGCATAAAAGTTTTAATGTGATCTAAGGCAGGCGTTTTCTCATAAGGGTTGAACTTGGGAAGCCATTTCTCAGGGTTCTTAGGTAGTCTATGCTAGTCCCCGAGTATGAATACCGCATCTTGGTCCCCGAGTATGAATACCGCATCTTGGTCCATCCAAGGTCTATTCTGATCCTCTCCAGCCATAGGTGGTTCTTCTTTTTCTTCAGACGAAGAGCTAGAAGAATGCTCACTTTTGGATGAGGAGGATGATGAGGAAGGAGGACTGGGTGGGGGTCCACTATTCCCAGTTTTTGGTTGATATTGTACTTCTTGGAAAAGTGGCTCAAGATTATATTCAGGAGATCCTGAATTGTTAGCTATTTTTGTGTTTTGAAGGTTTTAATCAGCTGTTTCTTGGTTTTGAGGATTTTGATCAGCTATCAATTGTGTTTCTTGATCACTGGTCTGCAAAATATTGTCTATACGGATAGCTTCCAGACCTCTTCTTCTTTCAGCAGCGTGTCTTTGTTCCAACCTAGCGACACTATCACTAGATGCCTTCAATATTTGCTCAATAGTGAGGGGTCCTCTTGTAGGCGATATGATGAGGATATCCCTTTTGGGTGCCTGCTCTACTGCAGGTGTAGTGGGAATGGCAGTTGGTTGTGACACTGTTTGTTGTTCAGATGTTGAAGCTCTACATTGGCTTCTAGTGAAAACTGATGAAGTAGTTGCTGGAGGAGGTTTCTGAGTGTTATGTTTAGGCATGCTATACTACTGGCCCTCCTTCTAGCGCCATTTGTTGAGGTCTCAGGGGTGTAGGGTAATTGGAAGGTGTTGGAATGGGTCCAAGGCTCCGAACAGAGGGTGAAAACTATTGGAGGGGCCTAGGTCAGCCTGTCGATTAGGCCCTCTAGCCGACCATTCTACAGCATATGTCGACTAGTCGCGTCGACTAGTATGGGTCGGTTGGTTGGATAAACCAATAGATGGTTATGTAACTGTATCTGCACATATATATATCTAGGCTGGTGAGTCGATAGAGTAGTAGAGATTGATTCTATCATATTGTTCTGCTATTGTTGGTTAATACAAAGACTATTCTCTCTATCTATCTTGTCTCTTGTATCTGTGTCATTGTGTATGCTTGCTTATATTGTGTAATGTATCTATGATAACTATGTGAACCGTGGGATTACAACATCTGGTTCTGTTGCCGGTTGATACATGAAAAATTACTAGCAGCATGACCCATGATTTCAGAACAGGAGATTAGAGACTACTGGGAGAAGAAAATCGCAAATTACCTAGAGAATTATGCGTGACATAACAAGCTAACGATTAACCAAGCAAGAGATCGATTCTTCTCTGAGAACCATGAGCGATTTGTAGAATCTGTGCCAACCTCCTTGAAGAAACTTTTGGATGAACAGACCAGTTGATGAAGCAGAGTGTAAATTAGTATCAAAGCTAATCAATGGAGGTCGTACAAATCTATCAGAATGGTGCGAAAAGATTGCAGAATTTTTCTGTGAAGAATAGGCGATCGAAAACCGAGTATCAGTAGATGAAATAAAAAAGAAATTTCTTCACCGAATTAGCTGATCAATTTCTATGTTCTCTACTGAAATTATTGTTTAAATTTTTTATCGATAAAGGTGTCGCACATATTGTCAAAACAAGACCGTTGCTGACCCCGCCGATTCCAAACTCTAATTGGGAGGAGAAAGAACGTAAGTGGGAAAAATTTGTGAAAGAGCGCGAATGGGAATTTTTCTTCAACAAGTGATGATCTACACTTCCCCAATAGTCTATAAACCGTCGGGCCGGGATTGGGGGGGTGATGAAGCATGCTCTGGTGTACCTAGTTTGATAAAACTCGACATATGACAAACGACATGACCAGCAGTGGAAAAAAATCCGACAAAGACAGACTTTTAAAAGCACCCCAGATATTCAAAAAATCAAAAGAGAAAAAAGGAGGTAGCGATGTGAAGAGCTGCGGGAGCAGGCAATTGCGCTCCGGAGGATGCGAGGATCAAATATTACGACAGATGCAGAAGGGAATCTGCCAGAATAAAGTCAAGCCCATGATGATCGGGATGTCGAAGAAGAACTGTCACCAATGGATGAGGACTTGTGGATAGAGAGTGGTAGAGCTCTCCAAGTTCAAATACCAGAAACGGTAGCACCTCCATCTCCATTCCGTTTAACAGAAAGCGTTCGGGTGGAAGAAATTGTCGAAGAAAACCTTGGTCTCCATGCTGGTCAGTCGGGAGTTTGGAGTTGTCGAAGCATAGAAGGCGATGATATCAATAGACTATTGATCCATCGACCGGAAGAAGGGAATTGGATATCTTTTCAACCTGAATTTTCAAATAGAATTTTTCATCTAGTGTACAAAGAGCATGAGGAAGCACCCCCCTGCCAATACCAAATTTGAGTGATTCGACAAGCATGTCGGAAAGTCCAAGATTTAGCGAAATCCAATTTGAGCAAAACTTTAACTTGATTTCGACAGAAGTAATTGACGAAGGCAGATCTAGCGACATCGAAGGAGATACAGTCATTGATTCTGAAGACAAAGAACCAAGTCCAGAAAGATAGCTAATTCATACTAACGAAGCACCAAGTATTGATTGTGGAAATAACCCACCTACACCTCCATCAAATTCTCAAAATAATACAATAGCAGACATGGCACACACTACAACACACCTTCCGTTCTACGAAGGAGATGAAGACCCAAGAAGACACTGGTTTGTGTGTGAACCAATCTGGACAGCTAATCAAGTTACCAATGAAGACAGACAAATTGCTCAATTTGTTGGCTCATTAAGAAAAAGAGCACTGACATGGTACATGGGGTACATAGGAAAATCACCAATTGCAACAAAAGCACAAATTAAACAAAGTTTTTTGGCCTTCTTTATGATTGAAGATGCGACATACCTGGCGGTAGAACGACTGAAAACAACAGTCCAAAAGCTGACAAAAACTGTCAAGGAGTATGACAAGAGGTTTAAAGACCTCCTGAGCAAATTAGACTATGAAATCAAAGAAAAACTATTAATCAAATGGTTTATTGCTGGTCTGGTCAATAAAATCAGAATACATGTCCATTGACAAAATGTTAATACATATGCAGATGCGCTAAGAGTAGCACTAGAAATCGAAATGGATGATGAATACCCTCTAATATCCATGGACAAACATGTCGACGAATGACTTGAAAGTATGGAGCAAGCTATCAGAAATATGACCTTAAAGGGACCATAGATATGGTGTACAACTTGTCGAACCTCAGGAAATACCAAAGATTCTTGTCGAAATGATGATCAGCGACAAGATGTAAAACTCAACCAATCCATATGTTTCTGCGATTTATGCAAAGAATATGATTTACATACCACAAATGATTGTCCATACAATCTAAAAAATAAGAAGGCCAGATGGTGTCAAATTTGTGAAGTAAATACACATTCAATTGAAGAATGTCATCTAAACCTGAAAAATAGGCAAAATTATCATGCAGTGTACCAAACAAATTCTCTCGAGCAGAACCAAGGCAAAAATCCAGCAAACGACAGATTCAGGAGAAATGATGGAATAAATAACTAGTACAATCAAAACAGGAATGACATATACGAAAGGTATAACGATCGACAGAATGATTGGTGATATAATGGCTACAATAGACGTGGTGGATATCAGAGTCGCGGTCGTGGCAGTGGAGGTCGAGGCTTTCGATATGGTCGACCTGGTGCATGCTTTACATGCTTCAACGAGAATCATTGACACGTAGACTGCCCTTATAAGGAAAGAACTGATCTCAAATTTTGTACAAAGTGTGGGGTAGGCGATCACTATTTAGAGGATTGCCCTACCGTGATCGAGAAAATAAATAATAATAAAAAATGTTCATGTTTTATCTTGTGTTAAAAAAAATGATGTGATCCGAACAAAAAACTTGCAAATTGTAACAAGGCAAGGAACTCATATTGGTCAAGATAAACCTCAGATAACTAGAATTGTCGATAAAGAGGATTATCCAAATCCTATAAAAAAAAAATCTATGTACAAAGATGCGTCTGACATATTTCATGATTTAGCAACACATGAAGAAACTCTTAATGAATTGCTCAAATTAATTTCACATGAAGAAGATGTAGGAAAAATGATTGATTTGTTGCATAAATTAAAGCACGTCGAGCAAAGACAAAATAAAAACATTTTCCGACTAATGCAAAAAGAGAAAAATGACGCCAACCCATTAGTCGATCTCGACATAAATGGATATCATGTACGACAAGTTGTACTTGATTTTGGATCCCAAGTGAATATCATGACTCGTGATACTTGGGACCAACTCGGTCGACCTCAACTACAGGAATCAAGCATCTACTTAAAGCTCGTATATCAAGGATTAATTGAACCGATTGGAGTATGGAAAGGAGTCGAAACTTTCATTAAAGGTATCACGACATCAACAGATTTTGAAATCATCATACCAAAGGATGATGTGAGCTCCTTCCCTGCTTTGGTCGGTCGACCATGGGGACGGAAGATGAAGGCCTCAATTTCTTTGGACAAAAGCCACATCAAGTTGAAAGGTAATGGCCAGAAGGTTATTGTGCCAATCTTCCCATCACCAGGAGAGCCTTGGTCGGAACCTACAGAAGTCGATAACGATATCCGACAGCTTTACTGAATAGATAATAATGAAGACCACATTGAGCTAAATAACCAAGGAGAACTTCATCTCGGAGATCCTATCTCGCTCGAATACAATTCCGATGCAGAACTATATGACTGGAAAATAGAAAACTATGATCTGAATGCAAAAGAATGCTGGAATGTTGAAGCCATCTTCAGGAAACAAATAAAGAAATGTCTCTCTGTATCTCACACACCAAATATTTTCGAATGAAAAATGTGAGCATATCCAACACTTGTTCCAGAAAAAAATGTACAATATGGTAGCTTGACATTAGTATATAAAGAATGTGATCTACCTTATGTACATGTCGAATAGGTATCAAAACATGTCGGAGAACAAGGCCGTCTACAAAGTTTGGTAGAGACATTTACTAGACAAGCTGCGAGATGGTGGGACACTCATCAATCTAAACTTCAAAGTTGGAATACTGCATCAACATCTTTCATAGAAAGGTTTGGCGGAATAAATTTGACAACTCAGGCCGACATTCCTTTGTTTACACAAGGACAAAACCCCGAAGCTCACATTGACTGTTGCGAAAAAGAATGGAGAAAATTAGGCTATAAAGATGGAAGAAAATGGCCTCACTTATTTCCTAGAACACTTGACGATCTACCTAACAAGTGGTACAAGATGGAGGAAGCAAGAGGAGAAACTGTCCTTTGGAAAAATCTAAAAGAAAATTTTATTAAGGATTTCCAGTTTTCTCTGTAGGATGAGAGATCGGTCAAAGCAAGCAAAAGCATCAAAGAGTTTTTATAGGCAACAAAAACTCCAACACTCGGAAACAAACAAGAGAATGTGCACACACCTAACAATTGCTATAATATAAAGACGACAGAAAAACAACTCTCGACAAGACTGAGCCTAGAAACAGAGCTGTCGGTAGGGAAAAATTTTCAATGGAGAAAGGATCATCCCAGTGTGTCGAAGCCCGTAAGAACAATCTTAAGTACAGAGATCGTAGAAAAAGATGAACCTGAGAGATTATCAGAAAAAGACTTCCCACCAACTTTCACACAAATCAAAGAAGGCGAAAGACAGATAAGTAACAGTCGTACACCAGAATGGATGGACACAAAGATTAAAATAAAGGAAGTAGATATTTCAAAGGACGATCGACCAAAAATGGCAAAAATTGGTGATTACTGGAATGAGGAACAGACAGCAGAAATCTCCAGTATTCTCAAAGAATTCCAAGACGTTTTTGCTTGAGACTATAAAGATTTGAAAGGGCTTGTAAAGGAAATGGGCGAGATGAAAATTGACATTAAACCTGGCGCCAGACCCATGGAGAAAAGACCCTACAAACTTGCTCATAAATACAAGGATATTATTAAAAAGGAGATCGATAACATGCTTGCTGCAGGAATAATATATCCTATTGACCAGTGGGAATGGGCAAGCCCAATGGTCATTCAGCCAAAGAAACAAGATACGACTCAACTGAGAATCTGTGTCGACTTTAGAGAGATGAATAAGGTAACTTTAACAGATCCCTTCCCTACACCCTTTGCAGATGAAATCATCAATGAAGTTGCAGGGCATGAGTGCTATTTTTTTACAGATGGATTCTCGGGGTACAACCAAGTACCTATAGCAAAAGAAGACCAGAAAAAGACAACATTCATGTGCGAATTTGGGTCATTCGCATATAAAGTTATGCCCTTTGGTTTGAAGAACACACCTGCAGTTTTCTCAAGAATTGTCGTCAAAGCATTCCAAGAATATATTTACAAAACCATGGCTATATACTTTGATGATTGGACAATTTATACAATGCTGAAAGATCACTGCAAATGGCTCAGACTAATGTTGGAAAGATGCCGACAGATACAACTATCCCTGAACATTAAAAAGTGCATCTTCGCAACACCTATCAGCATATTACTTGGCCATGTCATGTGCAAAGAAGGTATTAAGGTTGACTATGCAAAGATCAAAATCATTCTCTAGCTAAAGCCTCCAGTAAATCTGAAACAAGTACAAATCCTGTTAGGTCATACCGGATATTACAGGAAATTTATCAGACACTATTCCGATATGACTTATCCTTTGGAAGAATTGATAAAAGAAGATCGAGATTATAAATGGATGGAGGAATGCGACATTTCATTTAACACAATGAAAAGAAAAATGGTCAAAGCACCGATTCTTCGATTTCCGGATTCGTCAAAGAAATTTCATGTACATATTGATGCATCCGGAATAGCTGTAGGAGCCATCCTAACACAACCTAGAGATGATAACATGGATTATCCTAATGCATTCAGCAGTCGGAAGTTGAATAAAGTCGAAAGAAATTATTCTATGACTGAAAGAGAAGCATTAGGTATGGTATTTGCCCTTCAGAAATACCGCCATTATTTATTGGCTAACCCCTTTGTATTTTATACAGATCACCAAGCTTTAAAATACTTAGTTAATAATTGATTGCATCACGGGAGATTATGTCGCTGGCTATTACTGTTTCAAGAATTTGAATTCGAAGTAATCATCCGACCTTGAAAAGTTAATGTCGGACCAGACCACATGTCGAGAATCAACACAGGAGAAGAACCGACAGGAATTGAAGATGACTTACCGGACGCACACTTGTTTCACATTGAAGCAATACCTTCAGAATTTATGGAAATTGCACAATTTTTGGAAAATGGGCAAGCTCCTGAGGGAATGAATGAGAAAAAGAGGAAGATATTAGCAATGAAAGCAGCCCCCTACACCTTGATCAATGGTTTCCTCTATAAACTTGGCTTGGACGATATATTACGCCGATGTGCACTTGAACATGAACGACAGGATATAATTACAGAAGCCCATGCTAGACTAGCAGGAGGACACTATCATGCGGATATAACAGCCAGAAAAATCCTGCAGGTAGAACTCTGGTGGGAAACGATTCATAAATACTGTCGAGAGTTTGTATCTAAGTGTGATAAATGTCAGTGCATGGGCCGACCACTACCAAGAACATAAATTCCATTGTGCCCAATTAACCCTAGCCAAACATTTGAAATATGGGCTATTGATTTTATTGGACCATTTCCAGTAGTGGGAAGATGAACAAGTGCTCAGTATATTATTACTGCTGTCGAATACGTTACCAAGTGGGCAGAAGCAGAACCAGTCGACACGCGTTCAAGTGAAGTTGCTGCTAAATTCGTTTATGAAAACATCATAACACGCTTTGGATGTCCCATAACATTGATAAGTGACCAAGGCACACACTTTGTATGTAAAACCATTAAAGCATTAACTAAGGAGTTTGCAGTCGATCATAGAATAAGCACAGCTTATCACCCTAAGTCGAACGACGCAGTAGAATCATTCAATAAAATACTTACAAAAGGACTAACAAAAATCTGCAACATAGAGAAAGATGAATGGGACAATAAAATACCTGCTGTCCTTTGGGCATATAGAACAGCATATAAGAAAACGACAGGATAGACACCATTCTCACTTGTCTATGGGTAAGAGGCTATCGTTCCGTTACATTTTCGACAACAAGCATCGACCATTACAACAGCTCTCCATATCGACGTCGAAGACACTCGACACGAATGCCTATTTTAGCTGTCGAAGCTGGATGAAAGTCGACAGTTGGCATTAGAACATCAGAGAGTGCAAAAACAACAACAGAAAGCATGGCAAGATAGAAATATCAAACAAAAGAATCTATCAGTTGGAGATTTAGCACTCCTATATAATAGCAGAGTAAAAGGGAAACCAAAAAAGTTGCATACAGAATGGATGGGACCCTACATCATCGAAAAGTTAAATCCTAATGGATCAGTCCAACTAAAAACATTACAAGCAGATATTTTCAAGAAAGTCGTAAACGGCGCCCGACTAAAAAGGCATAAATCATGAACATGAACAAAAAAAAAAAGGTTAGAAATAACCGAATGAGTAATATAAATCAATCAACCAAATATAGATATAACCGAGTAATATCGACAAAAGGGAAAGGGAAAAGACAAGTAACAAATCAAGAACCATCGATGACAGATGAGATCGAGCTATATGACAGCACTACCCAAATCCTAGAAGATGCAGCCAAGAAAAAACTGCCCGTCGAAGAACAATTCAGAAAGTTTTTAGAAAAAGATAAGTATCCATCTTCCCAAGTCATTGTTAAGAGACCCAAAATTTTAGTCATACCTGATGTTGATCTAACCATCCAATCCCCTCCCCTTTCCCCAACTACAGTTGAAGAAGAAATAAGTCTTTTAGCATTACCTGTTCCCCCTGTCACAAAAGACTCGGCCTTGAATACATTCATTGCAAACATTCCGATATTTTGTCCTAACTAGCGCAAGATGGTCATCCAACAACCCATTTTTTCCTCTCCGTCTACTGTCCCGGTTCACTTAGCTCCTTCTGACAACATTCAAACAAGAAGTTCACCTTTGCCATTACCCAGCCTAGAAATTGTCGGTCACATGACCACCCACCATATCAGAAATCCTGATCCATCAAACCCCATATATGCACAACAAACAAGTGTCTTCACTCCCCTTCCAGTCGAATCACTACCACAACAAACAAGTCCAATTCAAGAAAAACCGTTAGCAAGGAAAAATCCCAAGTTGTCAGTTCCTAGGTTGAGTATAGTCTAGTTAGTCGAGATTCGTTCAACAGTACCATTTCACCAAGTCCAATTCTGACATCCGCCGACCTACCATCATTCCCAGTAAACCAGTTGAGTTCCCTTGTCAAAGGATCCAAGTCTAGTTCAATTTCACAATAGCTACATAAAGAAGCAAACACGAGAGAAGCAGAGAGAGTCACAGAACCAGTCAAGACTCGAGAAGCTACAGCCGACACGACAAGACCATCAGAACACACAAATGCTCCAGCTACTAATACAAGCAATATGGAAATTTCTAGCACATCATAAACAAATCCATTAAGGGACGAAGGAACAGAACATGACAATCCAGTCATTACAACAGCAATACCTAGTACACACAATCAGGCAAAACAAGCTGCTATCACTACACAAGTAGTAATTGACAAGCACCCAGCAACAGGAGGAAAAGATAAGGACGCAGAACAACAAACTGTGAATAAAGACAAAGAAAAGAGTAGCTGCAGGAAGCTCAAAGAAAATAAACGTAAAGAAAGAGAATTGCAGTAGCAACTACAACTACAGCAAACACAGCAAGGACAATCAAAAAATATTCCTTCTGTATACTTAGACCAATTTGGAGCTGCTACAAGCTACTAGCCATAGTTGTCTTCCCAAGTAGAACTCGATTTACTTGAAGATGCAATTTTCAGAGTGCAAAGATGTCACCAACAGGAATCAGAAGATCAGTTACTGCAGCTACAGAACGAACGGACTACATTTCTTGCTAAGTGTGAAAAATTAGCTTAGCAAGTGATCCCGCTTCGAGCTAGTTTCGACACGACACCACCTCTAGACAAAGCATACCAGTTACTGGAATCTATCGTGTCGATGTTACAATCTGAGCTTCTCAAGAAACAACATGATCAAGCTACTGAGGTAGCTTCCCTGATGACAAATCAATTTACAGCCTTTTCAGAAGCCTCCAAAGCACTCAAGCAGTACGCTAATCAGGCAGAAAAACTTGCCTCAGTTCTCAATAATTGGTATGTCTACTATGGTGATGTCTACAAAAATCTTCAGAAAACAAGAGCATTGCTAAGCAAGCTTCAGCAACAGCGCTTGACTGCAGATGAAACCCATATTGAAATACTTGATAACCAAATCATCATGGAGAACAAGAAATTGGAAAAATTAGAAAAACGGGAAATTCAGTGGATGTCACAGGACCGAGGAGGCCTCAACAAACTTGAAGAAATTCAGCCCCGATTCAATCAATTACTTGCTGCTACCGACAAGACAATTAATGCATTTGGTCCTGACATGATCCATTTGCAGGCTACATCCACTCATGACAAGATGAAAAACCTATCAAACTCACAACTCTGATGGTCGACATCCAGAATCGACTCCGCACTTGGGAAGAGTTCCAGCACCATCTCTCTGTCTCTGCTAAAGTTATCATTGAAGCTTGTCTCCAGATTCCTGATGCTATGGATTCTAGAATTTCTTTGACATAACTGTTTCTGTAATTCATTTTTTGTAATTTTGATCTCTCCATTTCTTTGGGATGAAGAAATATTTTGAGGTGGGGGAGATGTTGGAGGGGCCTAGGTCGGCCTGTCGATTAGGCCCACTGGCCGACCATTCTACAGCATATGTCGGCTAGTCGCGTTGACTAGTATGGGTCGGGTCGGTTGGATAAACTGAAAGACGGTTATGTAACTGTATCTGCACATATATATATCTAGGCTGGTGAGCCGAAAGAGTAGTAGAGATTGGTTCTATCATATTGTTCTGCTATTGCTGGTTAATACAAAGACTATTCTCTCTATCTGTCTCGTCTCTTGTATCTGTGTCATTGTGTATGCTTGCTTATATTGTGTAATGTATCTATGATAACTATGTGAACCATGGGATTACAGGAAAAACCCAGACTGAAAGGCTTCGAAAGACCCTATGTAAGGGAATTTCTATCCCCATTCCGTTTGGTATGGAAATATCCCACGGATATTCAGCCTCCGCTGGCACTCTATGAGTTGAAGTTTCGATCAAATGATCAGTTCTCTAGTTAATGAAAACAAAGTGTGAAAAATTAGAAATGTCCTAACTTAACCTATTTAAAACATAAAAGATATATTTTAGGTTAGACCTATTCTAAGGAAAAGCTTGTTGTTGTGCAGATCAATCTTGAGGTGAGAGCAACAAGTGTGTTTTCCAACTTCAACAGAAATGTAAAAGGTGCATTTACTTGTTTACTTAAATCATAATCAATTAATGAAAATTAAATCACAATAATATAAGCATGTAAACCTGTTCAAGACAAATCTGTAATCACTTTATTAATTGAAAAATTAACAATGATTATTTGAATGTTGATCACTTGCAGAAATCGATAAAGAAAGTAACTTAATTGACATAAATTCAATTAAACATTTTCTCACACAAATCATCTATAAAGAGAAATTAGTATAACAAATATTTACCTGAAATCAATTACTTGCAAATATCAAATACTGTAGATGAAAATTTGAAGTAAGAAATTAGGCATTGTCAAAGAAACTTGAACAATAAACAAGAGATGATTCAAAATATTACTTCCCTATATTAAAGAAGTTCTGTAAACAAAATTACAAAGCCCGATAAGACATGGTATCTCCATTTCATCTCCTACTGATCCCTTAACCAAAAATTCCAAACCCCTAACCTTCAGAAGCATTCCTCTTTAAATAGGAAATTACAATAGAGTACAAAAATAGAAACCCCAAAGGATAGGGATTACAAAATCGGCTCAAGCTACCAATCCAGGGAATTGTGCCAAAATAATCTAAATAGTTTAGCTCGAATGACTCCTAAAAGCCCGAGATAAAATTTGAAAGATGGATCATCCTCTTATTTTGGGACAATCCCATAACAAAATTGTGGTATGGAACAATCGGCCCACTAGCTGTCAACAATAGGAAAGAGTCGGTCCAGGAAATCTTCCTGTCGAGTCGCCACGGGATCCTCATGCTGACCCTTTACGTCGTCGAAAACAGAAAAGTCAGACAACGGATCCTGCTTCTTAGGAGCTGGTGGAATATCAGGTTCCTCATTGAAAATAAAATCATGGATAATGGAATCATGTTGCTCACGCTACTATTCATCAATCTCCTCTTCATCCTTCTAAGGGAGTGGTATGCAAAGGGGAAGAATTTTAGAATTTTCCTTTTCGCTATCAGTGTTGGTATCAAAAACACCGACATCAAAAGGTGGCAACATAGGTTCTGGAAATACCAAAGCATGAATTTATTCTCGCATATAACAGTCATTAGAGGATTCATGACCCACCTGCATCTTACTCATCAAATTGTCAGGCAGAAATCTTTCAAAATAAATCAATAACTTATCTAACAAACACAGACGACGAACTAAATGTTTCATTCTGGCGACCATACTTAATAAGGATTACAGAAAATCATAATGATTAAAAATGATGAGCTACTATGATTAAAATCATACGAATTCAAGACTGTAATCATTTAAACTGGAATGAAATGACGTCACAGCATGTGTTAGCCCAAATTCGATCACGACGAACAAGGATAATTTTAGGGGCAAAATTTGGCCCATGGGCTATTTTTCCATCTTTTTTTCCAAAAAACGATTCGCGAATTTGCATTTTTTGAAGCCCCATTTTGCCCAATTTTGATGGGGTAAACTTTTTTCACTCTAAAAATTGCCAAATTATTATATAAACTATATAAAATCCTTAGAAATTGAAATAATTTTAGTAAAATATCGCCAAATATTTTATAGTTGACATTTTAAGAATTGGTAAGATTCGCCAAGGTTTATACACATTTAAATAAGTATGGGTCATTAAAATTATCCCTAAAGACAAAGTATATTTTAACAAAATCACACACGATTCGAAGTTGGATCTGGAAACTGTCATTATGAACCAATCTAATCAAGCAATCATATCTTCAAAAGCGATCATGACATGAGAATTGCAGTGAAAAATCCGGTCGTAAAACAACGTAAATGAGGCATCAAAATCGCAAGCTCGAATGATGGAATTTCATCCACTAGATCAAGTGAATCGAAGGCTAGGATTAATCGAAACAGAATGCGGGATGAGGTCTTGGAGATTTATTGACAACTTTATTCATGGTTTCCGAAATCCGCAACCCAAAAGCTGCGGGTTTCGGGTTGGTAAACCGAGCAAAAATACATAAATGGGTTTCCGAAAGTCGCAACCCAAACTTGCGGGTTGGGGGTTTCACAAACACGCATTGCAATTAAATGAAGAAACGCAAATCCGAAATCCAAAAGCCGCAACTGTGGGTTTCAGGTTTCGGGATGAAGATTTCTAAAAAATGATTAACAAGGGGTTCCCACAACCTGCACCTTTCGGGTTGCGGGTTTTTGGAGGCCAAAACCGAAAGATCATAGATTAACTCCCACAACCCACACCTTTCAGGTTCGGGGTTTCGGGGCGTCGGAATGTTGGGTTCGGGTTCGCAGGAACAAGTGACAAAATACTTAAAATTTAAATCTTCCTGGAGCCAAAATACTTAGAAATTTCCAAGAAAAGGAATGACAATTAGGCCAAACAAAAGTACAAGCATAAGATCATAGAAACCAAGTTCAAAATTTGATGTTCACAGGAACACTTACCCAAATACCTTTGTGTTTATTTAAAATGGGGCTCCTATGCTTAGCTAAAGTGTGCGAGCTGTTGTGGTCACAACATGGAGACCAAACCTTTTTATGTTCTTGTAGACCATTAGTTCTTTCAAGGAAGCTTCAGGGAAGTCTTGGTCTTCTATAGCTCTGTATAGATTGCCCCATTGATTTTCTGGGGCAACTCCTGTGATAGCCTTCGTATCGCCGAACATTGTCTCGAGCAAGGTGTCTAAGAGGATTTCCATGTTTGATTCTAACTTGGCTAACTTGGCTTTCTTTCTAGCAAACCGCCTATGCATATCATCCCTTTGATGATAGTGAAAGGACAAATGAGGGATTTCATAGCTTGTGAGCAATATAGTGTTCTTATTCATGGTATTAATGTAGAACTTGAATTGACAAGAATGTTAGCGTTCAATTACAAATGGCCATTAAAGATGAAAATGACGAGGACAAACAAAAAGAATCATCCATGAAACAGAAAATGAATGTTGCTAGCTACCATTGGATATTATCTTATCACCATAATTAATAAGTAAGCAAGTTCTGTCAGCATCATTTTAGAATTTCAAAAGATGAAACACTTATGTCGTGGGATAAGACAATCTATCAAACAAACCATCTACGGTGAAACTATCCTTTTAAGCAACCACTAAGAGTGACAGGTGAAACTCTTTTTACTAAAGAAAAACAACCATAAGCAACTAAAAGATGACCGAAGCTGATGTCGAGAAGATTCAAATAAGTGACGTGTGTGTGTGAAAGAGTGAAAGTAACGTATAGTGGCTCGATGCAACTCTTCATGGTCCAAAACGACTCGACTGAGATGGAGAACAGTGTGGTCATCGGGGCTTAAGGCTCGGGTGAAGTCTATTGACAGCACGCCTACCATGCCAAAGCCACGGATCTTCCTAATGGGTACAAGGTTCCAAAAAGACAAAAATAGAGTGAAAGGCAGCGATGGACCATGCCTAACCATGCAACTCACTTTGACAGTGATACCAGGTGTGGGTAAAACCAACTGGGGAGGAAGTACCTTTCGGGGCTGCAAAAGACAATGGGGTCTGGCTTTAAAAATAACCAATAAATGCTTCTGGAGCAAAACTGAGTGTTAAAGAAAAATAACCTTAAACATTTTTTAACGAAATGACAAACTAGACCAAGGCCCCAAGCAAATAAAACAAATAGAAACAGGACCAAAAGAGCCTACCTGTCAACACTAGAGAGGTTTACTGGAGCCGGGAATGCGTGGCTTGACTGGTGACAGTCCGATGCTTCAAAAGGCGCTCGACAATGTCTTCAGGATTTGCAAAAGGTGGAAAGGAATAATACAAACCAAAACCCCGTTGCAATTATATATAAGACTGAGCATTTAAGTCCCATGTAGTTGACAATTAATGCATAATAATGGTGCACGGGGCTCAATAGAGCAACAAATAAATTCGCACGGGTTCGAATTAAATCCTTCACCCACTATTATCAGTGATTTTGCACTTAACGCTCGCGCAACGGTCAAGGATAATTTTAGGGGCGAAATTTAGCCCATGGGCTATTTTTCCATCTTTTTTTCCAAAAAATGATTCGCCAATTCGCATTTTTTTAAGCACCATTTCGCCCAATTTTGATGGGGTAAACTTTTTTCACTCTAAAAATTGCCAAATTATTATATAAACTATATAAAATCCTTAGAAATTGAAATAATTTTAGTAAAATATCACCAAATATTTTATAGTTGACATTTTAAGAATTGGTAAGATTCGCCAAGGTTTATACACTTTTAAATAAGTATGGGTCCTTAAAATTATCCCTGGCAACGGTCAGCAAAGTTAAGACTAAACCTTGTGATTAGGTACTGCGACGAGGTCGGTGGAGCTTTCAAGTGAAAATTTTGCACAACGGTCGGCGAAATTAAGCTGATGGTCAATGCAATGGTGAGTGAAAATAAGCCTAGAGACTGCGACCAGGAAACACGACGGAGATTGGTGAAGAAAGGCCAAAAATGACACAAAGGTCGGCGAAGTTAAATCCAAATTTAGCACGGCGGTCAGAGGAGTTAAACTAAACCTTGCGATCGATCGACACAAGATAAAACAAAACTCTAAGCAACGGTCGGCGATTTTAGTTTCAAAATCTACGATCGATCGGCACGAGACAAGCATAAACTCTGCGCAACGGTTGGTTGAGTTAACACTAAAATCTGCGCAATGGTCAGTGAGGGTAACAATAAACACTACGATTGGTCGACCAAAATATGCATAAAAGCTGCGACGAGTCTTGTGAGAAAAAACTTTAATTTTTGCCTTAGTCACAAAGCAACTTCTTTTGGAGAAAAGAAAAAGGGACAACTTAAAGGGTTACAAAGACCAACTTTTCAAGAGACCACAAAAATTTCTAAAATAAAAGGAGGGGCCCTATAAATTCCAGAAATTTATGGGGATCTGTAATGACCCTTTTTTAATTTTTTATTAAAATGACCAATTTTTCTCTTTTTCCCCAAATTTGACCATTGACTAGTTTTCATGCCTAGGTCTCGAATTTGACCCAAATGATCCCAAATATTATGAGAAGGTATATGTATGATTTTAGAATAGAAATATGTGTTTCATGGATTCTTTTGGACCTTTAAAATACTTCTTCAAGTCCTCTTTCAATTCTAGCCAATGTAGGGAACTTTACTAGTAATTTCCCTTTGACTAGTATTGGTCTCTAGGTCTCCAATTGGCTCCAAATGCCTTCAAATCTTCAAGTAAGGTGTATTAATGATATTTTTACTTGATTATGATGTTCAAGGATGATTTATGACCATTAAAATACTTCTTCAAACTTGTTTAAGATTCTAGACAAAGTATGGAATTTAACTAGCAATTTGAGGTTCAAATTCCCCCAGGGTAAGTTCTGAAAATGGATCTCCAAATGCCTCCAAACCCACTCGAAATTTTGAAAAGAGGTAGGGGATGTCTAAGTGACATTATTTAGGTCTCATGTGCACCATTAATTAGTTATTAAGTATGTTCTAACCTTCTCCCAAACAGTGGAAAAAATCACTAATTAGACCCTTGGCGAAATGGCACCAAATCTTCTCCAAATGTAAATAAACTGAGTAAAATTACTTCAAAGGCTTAAGTACTGAACATGAAACTTGTATTATACATAAATAAAATTCCATTCATCAATAAAACATCATTATTTTACTTATCCATTTGAATCCATCAACATTACAATCGTTCACAACAAGGTAGTGGGGAAATGACACCGTTCTTTCATTAAAAATGAGATTTATACATTTCTAGTTGGAATTTCGACCTGAAAATTTCTGGAGATGAAGATAAGAGTATTTAATTCATATTAAAAAATAAATGGGGCATGAGAAGCTCCCCCAAATAGTACAATATCTCACCAAAAATGCCATCCCTCAAGGAGCAAGAATATGCCATCAAAACTGGAAATGGTTGAGAGAGTGAGATGCACTAGAAGAAACCATGAGCTTCCATGTAGCTTACACCTGCAAATAAAGAATCCATTAAATCTCCAAATGAAAGGTCTAAATGGCCTTTCCAATTACCAACTTAGATGGGAATCTTTCACCCTCGAAATTGGCTAAGGCAAGAAACTTGTCATCCACTAGCTCTCCCTCTTCACAAATGAAATTGCAAATTTCTCAAATTATCCAAAGATGGTATTCTTCTTTGTGCATGAATTTTATAAACTTCTAATTTCCTCCATGGGTCGAATTCCTTCAAGAGACTCATGCCAACTCAAGTTGGGAAGACATTCCAAAGAATGCCACTTGTACAACAATTCCTAGTCTCCCACTTCCACCAAATCACATGTGGAAGCATATTAGCTTCCCTAACTCCATTGAGAGCCCTCTTGGAGGCTATTTTTAGCCCTGGCATGTCATATATGTCATATGTCAGCCTTTAGGTCTGATTTGTGTCATAAGTGTCATAGCATCTTCATCATTGTTGTCATAGAGCTAGGCAATCTAGCCAAGGTGTCCCACTAGCTCCAAATTGCATCTTCCTCTTCCATGGGAGTTACTCTTCCTCTATATTTAGACCTTGGATGAGTCATGCCATGAATAATACCTTTTGAAATCCCCCAAGTATTTTACCATTCACCTTGAATTCGAATTGGTGAGAAAATGATGCCAAGTGTAGTGGGGAAATATAGCCATATGTGGGTCCCACTTCCTCCATGTGTCTTCATGATCAAATGCCACTTTGATTTTCACTAGTAATTTTCCTCCTTGGCAATTATTTGACCTTTATCATAAATTTGATAAACTCTCATGAATATGTCCAATGGGATTATTCCATTGTGACCCAATGCAAAATTTGGGACATGACAGGATCAAGTTGCAGCAGCAACATTACCACACACCCCTCCTTATCTCCCTTCCCCCCTCTCCCAAAACTCCCTTACTCCTACCCACACCCTGATCTCTATCTCTGTTTCTCCTACAAAACCCCTTGTGCCCCTACCCCTAATCACCCACACCCTCCAGCTGTCCTGTAAATTTAGTCACAACAAATCTATTGAATAAGAATATCAATCACAATGATGTAAAACAAATTGGAGTAAACACTGTGCAAGCGAGATGCATCAATGCTCTATAATCCAGAATAGTAGAATTACAATACAATACTGTAACAATGAGTGAGAAATTCAAATTAGCCAAGGAGTTCATTCGAATATACTGCATGGCATAGCTTGGCTCCAACTAGGAGTCCTCATCATCAATCAGTGGTGGTCATCAATGCACAAGTCACAGTCAAATAGGTGTCAAACTGAGTCTAACTGAGTGTAATAAGTGTAAATGATGGTAAGTGGTACTAATGTAGGGATGGAGGCTTAGTGGAGGGCACATGAGGAGTTAACTACACTTAGAATAGGTAGTCATGTCTCATCAGAGGTCAATTGGAGTGATAACAACAATGAGGAGTCAGTCTAGCCTCAAATCAAGGAAAGACTAGTGGCTAACTGAAGTAAACTGAACTGGTAGGTGAGAAAGGCACCCTTCTGTAGTGGTAGGTGAGAAGTGGGTGCATGAATGGCTAGGAGGGATAAATCTGAGTGTAAAGTAACTCCCAAGTGCTGGGAGACTAGGGACTAGGTGCTGGAGGCATCATACTGGTGACTGGGCAGCATGCGGGTGCATGCATCGCATGCAAAATGCATGCAAAGTACATAAGTGAATGATGAGATATCCTAACACCCCCCCTCAAGCTATACTATGATGTAAAAAATAAAATGTAGGGCCCTGGTTACTGAGACCAAAGGTCACCCAATACAGTAATCCAAAAAATGCTGAAAATAAGCTAAGTGAGGAAAGAGGGAAAACCAGTGGGAAAAAGCCCCCCCTCAAGATAAACATAAAAATGGATCTAATCTGTCTCCACCATGATGGAACTCACCCCCAACAATGAACGGAGGTAAGAGAACTTCTTCTCAGTGAAGCTCTTGGTGAAGATATCTGCAATTTGCTCATCGATAGGGCAATATTGCAGAATGATGGTGCAATCATGCACCAACTCTCGAATGTAGTGCATATGAATCTCAATGTGTTTGGTCCTCTACCACTGAACTAGATCAGTGGAGTTCTTAATAGCACTTTGATTGTCACAAAATAGAACAGTCGAAGTAGTGCTACCAAAATCAAACTTGGAAAGAATACCCTACAACCAAACTACCTGAATGCAGGCATTCACTGCCCCTCGATACTCTGCCTCTGCTGAAGAAAGTGCAATAGTTGCCTGCTTTTTTCTTGAAAAGAAAATAGGCCCATGTCCAATCATGAAAACATATCCAGAAGTGGACTTCTGATCTATGTTATCACCTGCCCAATATGAATCAATAAAACCAATGAAATCTAGCTCAGAATCTGCAGCACAATGTATGCCAAAATGTTTCGTACCTTGCACATACTACAAGATCCGCTTGGCTTCCCACCAATGAAGCTCATGGGGCTGCTACATATATCTTGATACAACACTGACAGCATAAGATATATCAGGCCTTGAGTGTGTCAAGTAGAGTAGTGAACCAATCAACTGTCGATACATAGTGCAATCTGCAAGCGGTGTAGTATTTCCCTCTTCAAGACTGATTCCTGAGAGGAATGGAAACAAAGAAGTATTACATTCTTCCATATTAGAATTAATAGCAGATATTTAGCATACTTTTGTTGAGATAATGTGATCCCATCAAATTTTTGAGCTATCTCCAAGCCCAAAAATTGCATATCAAAAGCTAGATTTAAAGCGGTTTTCAGCTTGTTAATTGTAAGGAGAGTGCTACCAGTAATGAGACAATCATCAACATATAAAACAACAATAAAAAAATTACCTTTAACTTGTTGTTGGTACACATTAGGATCAGATTTGCATCTTTTGAAATTCTGAGAAAGAAGGAAGGAGTCCATCTTTGCGTACCAAGCTCTTAGGGTCTGTTTCAATCCATACAAAGATTTCTTCAATCTGCAAACTAATGATGGATCTGATATGTATCCTTCTGGTTGTTTCATATATACCTCTTCATTAAGGTATCCATGTAGAAAATCACTCTTCACATCCATATGGTGCACTTCCCAGTGCTTGGATGCGGAAATGGCCAAAACTAGGCGGATGGAATCCATCTTTGCAACCGGTGCAAAAGTCTCATTGTAGTCCACACCTTGGACTTGGGAGAAACCTTTTTCCACTAGGATAGCTTTGTATTTTCTGATATAACCCTCAGCAGCAACCTTCATGTGGTAGATCCACTTGCATTGAACTAATTTTCTTCCAAGTGGAAGAGAAACTAGCTCCCATGTATTGTTCTTTTGAAGAGAACTATACTCTTTATCCATGGCGATTTGCCATCGTGGATCTCAGTGGGAATGATAGTATGATTTGGGATTTGAACCAATCATCAAATAAAATTTCTCATATAATAATGGATCAGAATATGAAAGAGCCATACCTACTCTTCGAAAGTCTGCTCTTGTTCTCCTTGGATCAGCAGGATTTCCAATGTTTGGAGCAACAGATTGTAGAGTGTTTTGAGCCCACTTTGGTAACTGAGGAGGATCATTATGTTCTGATTCCAAACCTGATATTTCATGGCCATCAAATTCTGATATAATATCAGATTTATCAGATCCAAATCTTTCTTCATATTCACTTGAATCTTCTTCTTGTGGAGGGTGCAGATCGGCAGTGTTTTCCGCAACTAGTTTCAGATCTGGCAGCGGTTCTTCAAACTTCAAACTTCGCTCTATGAATATCTTTTTGGATATGATATTCATGACATTATATGCTTTTGATTCTTCCCCATATCCTATTAGGATACATTCAATACTTTGTGGATCCAAAGCTTTCTTCTTATCAGAAGGAATTCTAGCCCATGCAGTGGAGCAAAAAACCCTCAAATTGGACACATCCGGTTTGCGACCAAAGAATGCTTCGAAAGGAGTTTTAACTTTCACCGATGAATGTGGAACTTGGTTTTTTATGTATGCAGCAACATTAATGGCTTCATACCAAATATTTGCAGCCAAACCTTTTGACTCAAGCATGCAGGTAGCCATCTCTTTCAGTGACCGATTCTTCCTTTCCGCTACACCGTTCTGTTGGGGTGTGTAGGGAACTGTATGTTGGATCTGAATTCCGATTTCGGCACAAAGTTGAAGAAACTTAGTCTTGATATATTCTCTACCATTATCATATCTAAGAGCTTTGATCTTTCTCTCAGTGGCGGTCTCAACAGAAGCCTTAAAATCCTTGAATTTTCCAAGCACTTCTGACTTGTTTTTGAGAAAAAATACCCAAGTAAAGCGGGAGAAGTCATCGATGAATGTCAAAATGTACTTTGAACCATTCATGGACATATTGGGCAGTGAACCACTGATATTAGAATGTATGAGACCCAAAATAGTAGAAGCTATGCTAGCTTTGCCGTGGTCGAACTTGTGCTCAGGGTGCTTCCCAACAATGCAACCGGGGCAAATTCCCTTCGAGGAACGGAGTTGTGGATTACCATCAACCACGGATTTCTATTGTAACAGCAGCAAATACTTGTAATTAAGGTGTCCAAACCTTTCATGCCAAATCCTACTAACCTCATTTCCATGAGTGAGGAGAGCAGTGGGCTTTTCAAGCGGCACAAAGTGAGAAAAATCATAGTATTTTGCAGTGTGGTTTTCCTTTCCGACTGCAATAAGTCTTCCACTTTTGATATCATAAATTTCAACATTGTTAGGGATGAATGTAACTTGCTTTGGTTCACCAGTGTGTGTCATTTGATACACAGAAAGTAGATTTGAATTCAAGGAAGGCACATAGAGAACATTCTGGAAGCTTCCATGCTCTACATGGATGGTACCTTTACCCTTTGAAGAAAGTTTTGAGTCATTTCCCAAATGGATGAGGATGGAGTTGTTTGGATCAAATGAAGAAAAAGTGTCAATATTTGCATCCATATGATTCGAGGCACCAGAATATATCAGTAGCGTGGTGGGTTTCGAAACAGTTGCCATGAGTTCTTGACCTCTTTCATGATCATCATTTCTATCCTTCTTCCATGCACCATCAGGAAGACATATGTTATTCTTTTCCAAAAGGAGTGCCATTTGATCTATTTTTTTCTTCATGCATGAACGTTCAGGATGAAATCCATGGTTGCAATATGAACACTCAGAGTTTTCTTTACCCTCTTTACCCTTTTGCTTGTTCCTTGAACTGGATGGTGGATTCGATTGCTTGCCTTTCTCTCTTTGCTTGTTAGGTTCGAATTTGGGCTTCTATTTCTTTTGCTTTCCTTTGCCATTCGAATTCTTGGATCCTTGAACAAATAGGGCTGAATCTTTGGAGTTTTTGGACCCCATTTGAATCAACTTGTCATGCTCTTTGGTAACGGATTCAATGAAGGCATTCAAGGTGGGCATCTTCCAATTCGGGGTAGTTAGCCGACCAGAATTGAAAGTAGAGACAAATACCGAGTAATATTTCCCAAGCTTTGTGAGAATGGAGAGGATCAATTGCTTATCCTCTTTCACAACACCACTGTTCTTCAACTGTAATGCCAAGTGCTTGAATCTTGTGAAAAACTCATTGATGGTATCAAAATTCTCAGGACTAAGAGCAATCAATTCATTTTCTAGTTGAAAGGCTCTAAGCTCGTCCTACTTGCCAAAAATTTTGTCAAGTTGCTCCCATATTTCTTTTGGAGACTTCAATCCGCTGAGATGGAAGTGAAGATCCTTGGAGATGGAAAGGCAAAGAAGACCATAAGCTTCATCAAGCTTATTGAGGTATTTTGACTTTTCAATGAGAGTGTTTGGCTCCAATTCGAGGCCCATGGTGACTCTATAGAACCCTCTTGAGCGCAATATTATCTCCATGTCATCTCTCCAATCAAAATAATTGAAAGGAGTTAGCATATGCTTTGAAGAAGTGGAATCCATCACTGAAAACAAGTGCAATTGATGAAGGAGAACATGCAAATCACAAGGTAGCGAATGCACTTGATGTAGAAGATTATCCTGCAAATCACAATCAAAACAAGAATAGTAAGGTTGAACAATCCACCCTTTTAGAGTTGCATCATGCCTGGGATTGGAGATCAAGCAAGCTTGAATGGATCCAATGTATCAAATCCAGGAATTATGTGGAAAACTCAAGCTTCTGGAGTGGATTGGAGTGTATTTTCTGCTTTGCATGCACATGAGATATTTCATGCCAAAACTTCTGCAATTTTGAGCAAATTGACTCAAATCATCATGCAGAACACCTGTAGAAGAGAGATCTTGTCCCTGCAATGGATTTGATACCATGTAAAATTAGTCACAGCAGATCTATTGAATAAGAATATCAATCACAATGATGTAAAACAAATTGGAGTAAAAACTGTGCAAGAGAGATGCATCAGTGCTCTATAATCTAGAATAGTAGAATTACAATACAATACTGTCACAATGAGTGATAAATTCGAATTAGCCAAGGAGGTCATTCAAATATACTGCATGGCATAGCTTGGCTCCAACTAGGATTCCTCATCATCAATTAGTGGTGGTCATCAATGCACAAGTCACTGTCAAACAGGTGTCAACTGAGTCTAACTGAGTGTAATAAGTGTAACTGATGGTAAGTGGCACTAATGTAGGGATGGGGGCTCAGTGGAGGGAGCATGAGGAGTTAACTACACTCAGAATAGGTTGTCATGTATCATCGGAGGTCAATCGGAGTGATAACAACAGTGAGGAGTCATCCTAGCCTCAAATCAAGGAAAGACTGGTGGCTAACTAAAGTAAACTGGACTGGTAGGTGAGAAAGGCGCCCTTCTGTAGTGGAAGGTGAGAAGTGGGTACATGAGTGGCTAGGAGGGATACATTTGAGTGGAAAGTAGCTCCTGAGTGCTAAGAAACTAGGGACTCGATGCTGGAGGCACCATACTGGTGACTGGGCAGCATGCGGGTGCATGCAATGCATGCAAAATGCAAAATGCATGCAAAGTACATAAGTGAATGATGATATATCCTAACATGTCCCCCACTAACTCTCTCTCTCTCTCTCTCTCTCTCTCACACACACACACACACACACACACACGCACACACACACAACTAATCTTTAAAATACCCCTAACCCCCACCCCCCTCTGTCTTTCCCAACCCCCAAACACCACCCCAATGACCTCGCCCCCCCCTCTCTATCACTCTCTATCAAGAACACACACACCACCCTTTTCCTCTCCCTACCTCCAACCCAACTCCTTAGTCTCTCTCTCTCTCCCATCATCTCCCTAACCCTTACTAACCCTCACCCTAAACCCCTCTCTCTGTATCTCTCCTAATCCCCCCTACCACTTACCACCCACCACTCTATCTCTCCCCCAACAACCTAACAACCCCATTTCTCTCTCTTTCTCTATCTCTATCACACATACACCCAAATCCTCCCCCTACCACTAACCTTATAGACCCTACATTCCTGATAATGTCACTAAATATGAAGTTTTTTATGATGATCAACAAACATTGGATTTCCTTACTTCCCGAGATACCTTTAAAGATGTTTCCATTGACGAAGATACCTATGATCAGTATCTCCCTGATTTGTAGAATTCTTTTTATTCCACATCAGACATACACACTCCCACTACTTTAGTCCCAAAATCAGTCATTATTATTGGGAAATTCTATTATTTACAGGATAAATTTTAAAGGGTTACTAATTGTAAAACCAATATGTCTTGTATGATTTTTCAATTTGTTAACCTAGGAACTGAGCAAAATCCTCAGAATATTAATCTTGGGACTGAATGTGCCCCTACTGAGAGAGTCACTTTTGTTAAGTTCTTTAAAGAATATAAATATGTATTTTCTTAGACCTATGATGATTTAAATTAATTTGGCACGAATATAATGTAGCTCAATATTCGAATGAAACCCTAGGTTAATCCCTATCAACAAAAGTTTAGGAAAATGCATCCTAGCTTAGAACAGTTAGTTAAGAAATAACTATAGAAGCTTCTGGCCAATAGGATTATTTTCCCTTTGAGACATAGTCAATGGGTGGCTAACCTGGTACCTGTTTGAAAGAAGAATGGAGACATTCATCTCTGTGGGGATTTTAGGAATCTAAATAAACCCTTAGAAAAAAGATAATTATCCAGTGCCTTTTATGGAACATATTTTGCAGAAAGTATCCGGATCTAATTGTTTTTTCCATTAGACGTATTTTCTGAGTAAAACTAGGTATTGGTGTCCCACCCAGATCAATTGAAAACCAGCTTTAGAACTCAATGGGGAACCTTTTCCTATAGTAAAATGCCCTTTGGATTGATCAACGATTGTGCTACATTTCAAAGGGTAGTGGGAATTGATTTCCAAGGTTTACTTCATAATTGTGTTCAGGTATATTTGGATTATGTGACCATATTTTCAAAAAAGAGGCATGACCATATATTGCATTTAAGACACGCCCTGGAATGATGCAGAAAATACGGTATTTCATTGAATCCTAAAGAATCAATTTTCATTGTGATAAAAGGTTAATTGTTGGGGTTTGTCATTTCTAAAGATGGAATGATGATAGATCCTGAAAGGAACTATGCAATATAAAAACTTGATCTCCTTAATTCAAAAAAATGCATGCAATCTTTCTTAGGGAAAATCAATTTTGGTAGAAGGTTTATTCCTATTTTTGTTCAAACTATGAATCCCTTGCAAGGTATGATTAAAAAAGATGCATATTTTAAGTGGAATGGCATTCAAAAATAATCTTTTGTTAGGATTAGAGAATCCATTGTTGAAGATCCTACTTTAACGTCTCCTAATTTCTCAAAATATATTTTTTTGTATACATATTCTTCTAATGTTTCAAATGTTGGAGTCCTCACACAATGAAATGCTAAAGGGGATGAAATTCCCATACATTTTATGATTTCCACTCTCAAGGGAACTAATCTTAGTTATCCTGAGGTCAAGAAGCAGGCCTACACAACGTATAAGGGTGTCAAAAATTTTATACCTTATTTCCTCAATTCTTGAACTAAATTTATTGTCCCCTATTTGGCAGGTTGCAATGTCTTAATTCAAAAAGAACTTGGGAAAAAATGGGCCATTGGATGAAAATGTTGCAGGACTATGAATTGGAAATTAGGCCTTCTCAGATTGTAAGGGGTGAGGGATTATGCAAATTGGAAGCTCAGTCAACTAAGACAAAAGAAGTTGAATCACAATGGATCAAGGAAGAAATGTCTAGTTACAATCAAATTTACTTCAAACCCGCAGTTCTAAATTCCTAGTATAATGATATTAAATTTTTTATGATGCACGGACATGCCCCTGAAAATATTGAACCTAAAAGAAGGATATATCTTAGATTGAAAGATGCACCTTATCATTTGATTGATGATGTTCTTTTCAGAAGAAACTATGACAAAGTTCTATTGTGTTGCATTGAGAAAAATGATGCCGAAAAGATATTAATGGGGCTACACGTAAGACCTGCTGGTGGTCGCTTTGGTGGAGAGACCAAAACTCATAAAGTTTTGAGGTTTGGCTATTATTTGTCAATTTTTTTTAAGGATGCCTACTCTTTTGCGTGCAAATGAAAAGTTTGCCAGAAATTTGTTGGTGGAGTTAAAAAGGATGTTGTTTTTCTTCAACCGACCATTATGGACACCCCTTTCCAGCAATGGGGTTTGTAGATTATTTGTCCAATTAACCCTCATTCATCATTACAAAACAAATACATTCAAACTGCTATAAATTATTTTAGGAGATGGGTGGAAGCAGTTCCACTACGAGTTGTCAACATGAAACATGTGATTTCATTCCTAGAATTTAATATTGTAACCTGTTTTGGTGTTCCTTAATTATTAGTGTTTGATAATGCATCATACTTTTCTTCTTTCAATCTTACTCAATATGCATTGGAAAAGGAATAAACATAGAATATTTGGAAAATTACTACCCTCAGCAAAATGGTTTGGCTTAATCTACTAATAAGAATTTAATTAAAATTTTGAATAAAACAATGTCAAACCATCACAAAAATTGGCATACCCATCTTTTTAATGCTTTATGGGAAGACATGGTAACTCCTAAGTCTACCATTGGTAACTCACCCTTCTATATTCTCATTTATGGAAAATAAGCCATTCTTCCCCCAATATTCATTTACCTTCATTACAAATGTCTTCAATTTGTTCAAGAGGATGACTCCTCCGCTCTAAAACATAGGATAAATAACCTACTTATGTTAGAAGAGGAAAGGGAGAAGTAAAAAAACAAGCTCTACCAACATCAAGAACTTGTCAAATGTTGGTTTGATGAGAAATATTCTTATAGAAGGGATTTTCAAGTAGGGGATTTGGTTTTGAAGTGGGATGAAATTCATGAATACAAGGGTGAGCACACAAAGTTCCAACATATTTGGTTAGGTCTTTTCACTATTTCCGAAAAGCTTAGACCTGGCACATTTTGGCTATAGACACTCGAAGGTCACCCTGAAACTTATCCAGTGAATGCTCAAATTCTACAAAAATAATTTGCCTAATTAGTTGGATTAAGCTTGTACATAGTTTGGTGTGTTTTATTTCATTTCCTATTCCACTTTATTTGGTTGGGTTTGTTTTATTTTTATTATTATTACTTGTTAAGTTTAATAAAGTGGCTATAATTAAGACTTCTTGGATTATTATTATTATTTCTGAGAAAGGTCAGCAATGTGCACAAGGTTTGTGAGGATTATCATAAGGTATAATATTAACTTAGTGATTTCCCTTTATATATTATTGTTCTTATGAGATTATCTAATTTTTTACCAAGTTACCAGTGATCAAAATTACTGAGGTCTTTTCTCATGTCTAGCAAAATTTAAGTTGGATTGGAGTCATAAAAAAGTTGACTCTTATTTAGAAGAAATTCTCTTGACATGAGATGGGTGATATGTGGGGACAAGTTGTAAATATTAAAATCCTTTATGTCATCCTTCACTCTTAAGGAGTCATATCCATACTTCCCCATCAGCTAAGTAACCTATAATGAGGTTGAAAATTAATACAAGCTTGCTCTTAATAATAAAAGGTAAATGGTGTACAAAATTAGTTGAGGGATAGGAGGTCTCATCATGAGTGAGTCAACATATCATGATCATGACTCATTATGGATTGGAATTACTAATTTTGGCCACCAATCTAGGGTAATGTCTCTCGGGCGCAAGGTTGAGGGACAAGATGTCTCATCACGAGACGACTTGTTCTCTACTATAGGTTTCCATGAATGATGTTGTCACTAACTGGTAACCAATCTAGGGTGGTGTCCCTTAGTCAACTTCTATAATATATCTATTGCTTGATCCTGAAAGTTATATATTTATAACTAGCAAGTGGCATAAAAATGACTAGCTTGGGCTAAAAGGTGACCCTATCGAGGCTATGGATGCCTGCTCGCAATAGTGGAAATGAGTATGATATTGGTATTCTACCTGTAATACAACTTGGAACCATGTTTAATCCTTTTGTAGTCTTGATCATCCCTAGCAATGATAATTCTTTGATTCTCTAGTCTCCTTTTTTATTTCATTTTCTCTTGAAGATGATGGGATTGACCTTCTAGTAAAGTTGATTGACTATTTCTTTATAAACTACAAAAAAATTTCTAAGAAGTTCATGGATTTATTTTCTATAGGGGGGAGTTCAAGAATGCCATAAGTTCCAAATTTTAAAAATCCTCGTGAACCTTATGCCTTTGTTGTTGGATAATAAGATATAACCAGTTCTTCCCAATAAGTTTCCATTTGTTGTAGCCAAAACAAATCCCATCTTTGTTAGAAAATATGGGAGCCCTTCTAGACTTCAATTTCCTAGTTCATTCTTGTGAAAGAAATTTAATATTTTATTTTTGGAGTGAAATGTCACTAATTTTTCATTACAAATGGTTTGGATTTAATCTAAAACAAATTATAATAAATATTAATCCTATTCTGATGTTCTCGATCTATTAATTTCATGATTTTTTAAAATTTAGGATTCAAAAGTTGGGATGTCATTGTTTTTGTATTAACTTTGCCGACGTTCTAATCCCGACATCCATTATTTTATAAATCTCGGAACTCATAAGTCACAAAGTGGTTTTCCATTTGTAAATTGTTCCCCAACATGATGATGTCGATGTTTTCCATTTTCTCATACCTCGAAAGTAGGGAGTTTGTTTTAATTATAGTTGGCTTGTCAACATAGAAAGATGACCACCACACACTCCAGCATGGAAATCATTTAAAACTTGTTCAACTTCCTCATGTATTAAACAATGTCTTAAGATCATGTCTATTCCTCGACGGTACAAAGTATCCATGATGATAAGTTATCTTCGCGCATGGTGTGAAATGTGATGCCATTCATTGCTAGAAAACTAAGGATCAATCATTTGGGTTTGGAGACATATGATAAATGTTCCATACCAAGGATCTAATTTTGCGATGAGGAATACATGTTCTCCCACCCAGTATTGATCACATACAGTATCCTCTTTATAATCATAGACTAACTTAGACATTAGTTTTGGAAATGCTAATTACTTCTTGGCTTTAGCATTTAAGAATTCGAGATCGAATTCTTGAAAAATTACTATCCATTTTAAATACTTTCCCCCAATGATATGGCGGGACAAAATGTGTTTGATGGGGTTCATTTCAACCACTATGGTCATTTTTATTGGGATTATATAATATCTAAGTCTTTGGAAAACATGAACCGCTGCCAAGGCGAACTTTTCAACCTGGGAATATCTCAATTCAGGACCTACAAGTCCCTTACTAATATAGTAAATGACATGTTCTTGTGATGATTCGTCTTCATGTACCAATACCATTCCAATGGTGGAACTGGATGCTTCCAAATATAGTAGAAAGTATCTACTATAGTCCATAGGACTAAGAACCAGAGCCGATACCAAATATTTTTTTACTACATCCAATGACCATTGAGGTTGGTCATCCCATATGAGTGGTGCATCATTTTTTTAGGAGATGTGTGAAACCTTTATCTAGTTCAGCAAAATTAGTGACAAATCTTCTCAAGAAGTTTCCTTTCCCTTGTAGGATTTGAAGTTGTCTAGTATTTTTTGGGGAAGGACACTGTAATATTGCCTCAACCTTGAGGGGATCCACCATAATCCCTGATTTTGATACTATGAACCCAAATAATCTCCTAGATTCCACACAAAACATGCATTTATGTGGGTTCAACCTAATGTTGTATGTACAACATCTGATGAATATGACATGTAAATGTGCACTATGTTCGGATCTTCTCTTAGATTTGGCTACCAAGTCATGAAGATAAACCTCAATGATATTCCTAATATCATGGAACACATATGGCATGGCTCTCTGAAAAGTGGCCCTGATGTTTTTAACGGTGAATGGCATTTTCCTATATGCAAAATCCCCCCAAGGGCATATGAAAGTTGTTTTGTGCTGGTATTCCCTTTTAATATGGATTTGGTTGTAAGCAGAGAATCGATCCATAAATGAAAATATTTTGTACCTGGCACACTCGTATATAATCTGATGAATGAAGGGTGTCGGATAATTATCTTTGAGACAGGGAAAATTTAAATCCCTAAAGTCAGTACAAAACCGGATTGTTCCTTGCTTCTTATCAACAGGAATGGGATTGGATACCTTTTCAGTCAAAGGAATAGGGTATATGAATCCATATTTTAATATTTTTTCGACTTTCTCTTTTATGGAAGCTGATTTATGAGGATTAACTTGAAGCAATTTATGTCGTATAGGTTTGACATTATCATAGGTTTTTATGTCATGTTCAACTATGCTGGGATTCAAGCCCGACATTTCTTCGTAAGACCAAGAGAACACATCGTGAAACTCTCTAAATAGAGAAGTATAACGCACGATTTCCTCTAGAGAGAAATCGAAACCTATATTGATATTTTCTAGAATGGTAGGCTTAATGGATATATCAATAGCAATAGTTTTTGAAATATTTTCCAAGTTTCCTTCTAAAACTACATTGTGTGTTTGGACAAGACATTGATATTTGTCCATATCATCATCAAAGTAAAAAAAAAATTGGTTTAACCTCTAATGAATTTGTCTTAGGAATAAAATATGATTGATGATGCATGTCTTCCTGGGGTCATTCATATATGTTCATAAGTTCAAAGATGGATTCATTTGATGAAAAATATCGATCCAAGAGGTCATGAGTACTAGGAGTGTTAATGGCCCATATAGGTGAAGTGCATGGATCATATTCCTCCATTGAGGGAGGAATTTTATTTGATTTTTCCAAATCCATTTGGATAGCTTGGTATGAAAGCTTTATGGAAGATAGGGGTACACTACTTTTAGTTTCAACATTTTGAATAGAATTTAGTATATTTCCACGACTCTTTGATACTAAGATGTCCTCCTTTGAGACTCCCCCGGATGCGTTGGAGCCAACCACTGGTATGGAATTAGAATTTTTTTTAATGGAAAATATACTTCTGTTGTAATGGTGAATACTAGGGCAATATGATGGGTTGATACTGGTGGTGGATCTGTGAATATTACCATAAGGGATGTATCTCTGAACATTCCTACCCCAATATCATGAATCATCATTTTTTAATCCCCAAAAACATGTACATTCCAATGGATACTAGTTTAAGGTGTGTAGCAGTCTAGTTTATTGATCGAGACAATCTTCCCTTGGTGAGGGCACCAAATCACTGAAAATAATGAAGACACTATTTCCCTCATTGAATGTATCCAACTATGTCCCAATATAAAATTGTAATCTATGGGCGCATCCACTACTTGAACTATTTTACCTCCTAGTTCAACAGGGCCAGACATGATAAGTCCGTGACGAGGGAACGAATGTCTATCAAATTATTTGAGTAATGTATGGGATGGTACTAAGGTGGGTGATCCCAAATATTCCCAACATGCTAGCGACATGACACAAGTTGAGGCTCCTTCATCTACGGCGATTTGAAAAATATTGTTACCATGTGAAGTCACTTTAATATGAAATGTGAAATGTGACGGAATCCTACATGTTGACTCTTCTAAACTGAGAGTTATCAAATTATTTTCAGATGGATAAATAGCACTGATAGCAGACAATAATTTCCTCCTTTGAGTAGCACAAATTTGAAAAAATTCCAAGGCGGACATGGAACAAGGGGCTTGATCTAAATCTTAAACCACATTGTAATTTTCAGTAGCTCACACATTAGGATTCTGGGTTGTTCTATGGAGAACCCATTTTGGAGTTCGAGTTACTATATCAATGGTTGATTTATCAATCGTTAGAGAACCACTAGGCTCTGATCCAGATGTTTCTGCACAATTTGATGGTGTATCATAAGAACGATCCATTTTTTGAATTTTTATCTCATGTTCACCCATCATGAAGATGTTAGCAATGGGTAGATTTCCCCTTGGGGGGGTTCCCATAGTTCCCTCCTAGAGGAGGTACCAACATCACAAAAACCATCTTTTGTTCCTATGGGAATGGTTGGTTAGGATGGAAAGATGTTGTTTCCCTCCTCATTGTGCCAACATGCGATTACTATCATCCATGTGAGGGCAAAGCTGAGTAGGATGATCCCCTTAACAAATATTGCAAGCATACTTGTTTTTTTAGTTTTCCTGATTACCCCTAGTAGGATTATTCACCTTGGGTTCTTTTCCCATCCTAGAATTAGCATTTGGATTTTTATTTTGTTTCTTCTTTTTCCCTTTTTGGTCCGTAGATTGGACCGTAGGTACTTCAGAAGTTTGGATGGGAGTTGTGCATTGCTAGTTTTCCAAGCCAGTTGTGGGTTGGAAGTCTGAACAGACACTTGTCCCATTTCTTGGGTAATCTGCTCAATTTGGTTGATGGATCCAATCACACCGTCGACATGAGGTCCTTTTGGTGTCCTATATGGATCAAACACAGGTCTTGCAACATGAGGTATTAAGTCATAAAGTGTGCTAGATTGTGAATATATCAAATCCATTTGTTGGGCACTTTGAATGAGTTGTTATTTATTCATAGCTTCTAACATGGATACATATTTGGAAAGAGTAGGAAATAGTGATTTTATGAACCAATCTTCTAGGAATTGATCTAGGATTTCAACTTTTATAATCCTTCGACGCCTCCTCCATTCGTGGATGTGATCTAAGATGTGAGTAGAAGGGGATTGCCTAAGCGAATTCAAAAGTTATGTACCCATATAATAGAGGATAGGTAATTTAGAATGTGTCAAAAACACCATACCTAAAGATGAGAAATCCGTGAAAGTATTGCGAGGAAACTCAATGTACCATTTCACAACAGTTCTCATGAGGGTTCGTTGAAACAACCGTAACCTAATACTATCATCAACTGGGGAATTGGATGAACACCAAAAATGAAATATCACCACATCATTTTAGGGATAATCTCCTGGTCGTTTCTTGAACTTGGCTATATCTGAGGGTAGTTTAATTGGTATGGTTGGCCACCCATTCAAATTTAGAACAAGGTCACTGGTTAATTGGGATAAATCCAGTAGATTCAATGTGTGTAGAAATGGTGATCTAACAGGTGCCATATAAATTGATTGGGACATGGGTGAAGCTTGATGGATCCATTGTTGTTGTTATCCTTTGGTTTGAAAAGCATTCTAAGGAGGGTTTCCTCCTTCCGAAGGTTGCATCCAAAAATATTGGTTACTTCCTAGAAATTGTCCATTCCATTGTGGAATAGGTTGCATGGATGGATTTACTCCTTGCGAAGGTATCTTCCAATAATATTAGTTACTTGCCGAGAACTGACCATTCCATTGCGGATTAGTATTAATGGGTAGATTTCCCCCTTGTGTAAGTGGGCCCCAATAAGATTGGTTACTTGTTGGAACCAGACCAATCCATTGATTGTCTCCTTGGTTTTGATAAGCATTCCAAGGTTGATTTCCTCCTTGCAAAGGTGGTCCCCAAGAATATTGGTTACTTCCTGGAACTTTCCCTCTCCATTGTAGAATGGGGTTGATAGGTTGATTGCCCCTTGACATGCTACCTATTGGTGGTATGGGATTTCCCCAAGGAATTGTGCTACAAAAAATTGGAGGATAACTTCCCAGGGCATTACAAACCATCAGTGGAGGATCACCCTAATTTTTTTCATTAATGTTCCATGGTCTTGCTTCCACCAAGAATATTAACATTACATGGTGAAGGGTTTCCCCCAAAAGTAGAACTTGGACGAGGGTTTGGTATACCAAGGGAATTTTGGCTTACCCCTTGTGTGTTTTGACCTTGATTAGCCGAACCATATGGAAAACCCATGTTTGGTAAGGCACACCCTCTAGTAGG
This sequence comes from Larix kaempferi, assembly GCA_027924585.1. Lineage (NCBI taxonomy): Eukaryota > Viridiplantae > Streptophyta > Pinopsida > Pinales > Pinaceae > Larix > Larix kaempferi. Next base: position 1,500,570 of record BSBM01001536.1, read on the forward strand.
GATTCTTGCAAACGAAGTGGATGTACTTTCGAGATTGGAATCTGAAACTATAACAACAAGAACGTAAGTGCTAGTTGAACTTGTGCTAATAACATGTATACTAACTATTGGTATTGATGCAGAAGCCGAATTGGAAGTGTTGTTACCTCCCATAGCCATTAGAGGTTGCGATGATGTAGTCCCTTGTGCTCCTAATGAATCCATAGGGTCAAGTGTTGAGGATTGATATAATATAATGACTCACTAACGTGAAATACAACTAGGTCTGAAGGACCTGTCAAGGGTGGATTTACGTGAGTAGCTGTGTCATTTTCTAATGTTTCAATTTCAAATGGAGCAAGATCATCAACTATTTTTGTGTTTTCTTTGTTATGTAATGGTGAAATTTTTGGTTTGATGTTGTTCTTCTCTATCACTATTAATTGAATCTATAAGTTGTTCAGTTTCCAAGTCACTAGGGTTTTTTTTTTGTATCCATCTCTGTGATGTAGAGGGGCCTTCAAATTTTGGTGAGTCACCTCACTACTACCATGACTAGTGGATTGGGATAGTATCCACTTTGAATATTTCGATAAAAGGATTTGTTCAAAATGGTACTTTAATCAAATATGAAATAAAAAAATACTAAAGTAAACATAGACTCAACAAAAAGAAAAAGTGTCCACACAGTAAAAATGTCCTATGAATCCAAGCAACCAATATAATTTCCCAAAGAACCAAGTCTCAGTGGAAATATGCATTAGAGGTCCTTCTGAAAATAGTATCTCCTGAGCGATATCAATCCCCAAACAATTACTAATAGCGGAGGTATGAGAAACAATTACAATAAAAATTAATCACCAAAGGTGCAAGTATTGGTTCTTGAGAAATCACCCTCCTAAGGAATAAAAGCTTCAAAGTCTATCTCAAGTACTCCAAGTGTCCCTCACCCGCAATATCCCATGTGATATCCTAGGAATAACAACTAACGTTACAACTTCACAATCGATGGTCGAGAAGAAAAATTGTAAGTTTAGGACAACTATCATAACCATGTAATCCAGAAAAGTGATGTCACCCCGAGGATTTGTCACTTACATGTACTTTCGTGATGAGCTAATATCCCACTAAACGATCAAGATGGGATACCACCCTTACTTATCCATATTAACCTCATGTTTGGCGCATTTTTTAGATGCTCTTTCTTGACAAGCGTTCTTTGCTACTAATGGATTACACTCTATAATCAATCCTAGTTTCAAAATGTTATGGACCATGAGTGTTAACTCTCCAATCCTAATCCATGCCCCTAGATTAACCTTGTTGGTGATATGAAAATCAAATATTGGTTAGTTTTTATATCAAGCACAAATTTTAAGGGTACTTTTCTTAGTTTCAGGAATTTGAATGAAACTGATGGTGTTTGTGACTTGAAATACAGAATCAAACAATGCACAAATGCTCACCACTCTAGCTTTCAATTCAATGAATTCTCTAAATTAGTGAAGAGTTAGAGGTTCTTATAGGTCTTCCAAACATGCAAGTTGCAAAAATAGAATTATCTCTCTCATTTTTGAAAAATAAATTTTCTAAAGAAGTGATTTTTTATTGTCACAAAATACGTAACTTCTTCTTTTCAATTTTTGTCTACAACATGCATAAAACACTTTCCAAATGTTTGAATAGGTTGATGCAAAATTTTGGTAGATTGTATGATACTATGAGGTTTAGGAAGATCTATTCAGAGTTACGGTTAATTATTGATTTCGAAATATTTTTAAACCAAAAAACTACGGTTAATTATTGATTTAGAAATATTTTTAAACCAAAAAACTATCTCAAATTAAATGAATCCAACTCTGTTACATGGAGGATATTTATTTCTCATTTGTAGGGCCACCCGAAAGTGCAACAAAAGAGGATATGCAGATCCCTTTGAAGAACTATTAAGTAAAAATTTACAAGTGAGATCTACTTTCTCATTCACAAGATCGCCCAAAAGCGCAAGTGAAGATGATACTTGTATCTTGAGAAATGTAATAAAAAATCAAATCTACTATGTTACAACGTGAGCTCCAATTTCTCGTTCACAATATCTCCCAAAAACTCAAGTGAAGAGGATAATAGTCGGTCTAAAATAAATTTCCTGAAAAATGAAATCCTAAACTATTACAAGTGAGATCCACTTTCTCGTTCACAAGATCGCCTGAAAGCCCAACTGAAGATGATAATAGTGGCTCAAAACCAACTTATCTCAAAAAAAATTAAGATTAAATATACAACTCTCTCTAATTATGAATGAGGAAAATCAAATTTTGTAGATCCAAAATAGAAATTTACTAATTAAAGTTGTTCCTTTAGTTTTGGAGGGAAAATTTTGCAAATTCTCTCAATATGTAATGTTGAATTTTTTGAATTTTTTATGCAATTTTCTTTATTGAATGTTTTCAAATGATGTTCTAAATTATTCTTGGCTGTGATTTTGTGTATTGTTTCAGATTAGCAAGCATGTGGAATTCCAAATTCAAAGGCCTAAATGTCTTGAAGCAATATTTCATGTTCTTCCAATTTTTACCATTTGCAAACTAGTGATTTAACCAAAATTTTAAGAGATAAATAAAAAATTCATCAATTAAATGTGGAATCATGCATATAGGACCTAAATATGACCTAGAGAAATTAGATCTAAGTCAAATTGTAAAAAACAAATTGAAAAACAATACCAAATTAAGCCATTCTTAAGAGTTTTGGAGGGAAAATACAACTTCAAAATTTCCAAATTCAATATTTCCAAATATGATCATAATTGACACTAAAATGTGTCTAGCATACTCTATAAGTATGTAAACAAAAAAATTATTTCCTAAAGATGGGCCTAAAATAGTGAATTCTAATTACTAGTTTGTGACAATTTTCTTGCAATTTTTGAACAAAAATATTTAAAATCTTGTAAAGATTCCTCAAATAAAATTCAAATAAGGTATATATATGGTCTAATATATTATATATATATTTTATAATCCAACTATTGCAAAAAGAATCACTCAAAATGGTGAAAACATCACCAAATAAAGCCCAAAATACCAAGATCCTATGCATCCTGTGAGATTTTTCCCCCCTGTATACTGAGTACAAAGTGACAAAGAGAGATTTCGCACCCCCAACACTTAGTAAGGAGTGAAAATCAAAATTTTATTTCTCTGTGTCCAAATATGATAGAGTGAAAATCCAGTTTCTTGAAAAAATTCTGCTCCCTCAACACTCAACAAAGCACGAAAATCAGGTGATTTTTGCTTTGTGTATGACTATGAAGGCGCAATAATTCTACAGTTTGTTAAAGATACATGGTCTAGGATTAAATAATCTCAAATTTGAAAAATTACTGAGTGTTTTGAGTTAAATAGAGACCGTAAGAAGACTCAAGATGAATTTTAAACAGTCTTAGAAGGATTTATGACATAATTAAGTAAGTTGTATGAAGATCTTTAAGCTTAGAACACCAAATTCTGAAAAATAAAAATAAAAATAAAAACCCAAGTGGAGTCACCAATCTGTTGATAGTGATTATTGTAGGGATGTTTCTACTCTATTTATCTATCTTACTATGAATTGGTGAGATTAAATTGATAGAAATGAAGCAATTATCTCTATTTTCCTAAGATATTTAACCATTTTTGAATTTGAAATAAACTTTGAGGGAAAAAAATAAACTCAAATATGGGAGGAAAATTGAATTACTTCATATAACATCAAAGAAGAAATTATACTTACTTACAACCCTTCTTTAGGTGAATCCCTTCTCCTTTTATTTGATCCATCCTTCTCCATCCTTGGCTTTGATCCAAGTGCTTTGCATTGAAGATGAGCTTTCGAAACATTAAATCCTTCCAACATGCCTTTAGTATCACTTTGTATGTTTTTATATGCCCCAAATTCCTTTCTTTTATACCACTGGCAACTGGGAATTCAGGAAGAAAACTTCAATGTGGGATAATAATTTTTTCCCAAATTTTATTTTTCAATAAAAAAGAACTATTTCTATAGTATTTTCAACCTTTTTGTCACAAATACAGAATTTTTAGGAACAATTAATGTTGATTCTGTGCATTTCTTCTCACTGTTGACTAGTGGAGACTATATTCAAGCCTTCAAGAGTGCAATTCAATCACTAAACCTTACCTCTTAAAGTTAACTCTTTATTCACTCAATCCTTTTGATTATGGAAGTAGTGATTAGACAAGAGAGGAATATTCTCTTATGTGCTTGTCTTTTGTCTTCATGTTGTAGGAGAATATTAAAATGTGCTTCTAACCTTCACTTGTTAAGGGTGTTAATTTGGTTGTTAATAGGGAGAGGGAACAGTATAGGGGGAGAGGGAGGGGGATATGAGGATATGGGAGGGGGATGGGGAGAGGGGCACAGGAGAGGATTATGGAGGGGGAGAGGGGTAGGTAAGGGTGTAGGGAGTGGGTGATGGTCATGGGAGAGGGAGACAGAGTGAGGGAGCAATCCAAAGAGGGAGCGGGAGAGGTGTAGGGAAGGGGAGACGGACTGAGCAAATGAGGGGGAGTGGGGAAGGGAGTGGGAGCATGAGGTTAACAATGAGGAGTATTAGGGGAGAGAGAGAGATAGAGAGAGAGAGTGGGAGAGAGGAATATGGAGAGTTATAGGGAGGGGTGGGGGTGTATCAATTAGAGTGGGAGGGGGAGGGGAGCTATAAGGGAAGAGGGGGAGATGGAGGGAGGGAAAGGGATAGGTAGGGAAAATGGTAGGGGGACATGGATGGGGATGTGGATGGGGAGAGGGAAATGGAGTGGGAGACAAAGGGGGAGAAGGAGAGGGAGAATGGGAGGGAGCGAGAGAGGGAAAGGGAGGAGAGATAGGGAGCGATTGGGGGTAGCATGTATTTGAGGGGGAGAGGGAGGTAGAGGGTGTGAGGGTAAGGGGGAGGGGTGAGAGGGAGGGGAATAGTTAGGGGGATGAGAAACATGATGGGGAGTGGGAGAGGGATTGGTATAGGGAGGAAGAGAGAGGGAGGAGGAGGGAAATATGGGGGGAGGGTTGGAGAGGGAGAGGGAGAAGGGGGGAGGGGGAGGTGGAGTGAGGTGGATAGGTGAGGGAAGGGTAGAGTGACGGATGGAGGGGGAATATGAGGGGGATATGGGGAGGGAGAGGGAGAGGGAGGGGGAGAGAGGGATGGGTATGTTGAAATATTGTAACTTCGAAGAATATTCTATTGTATTTTATTATTATTTATTCAGAGATGTTTTATTCCTCCATCGGGATGTCATTATTGTATTTGATTATGTAAATTCATTGAGTTAAATCCTCCCTTGTAAGTAGGGTCAATAGATCCCCATTGATTCAATTGTAATGGGGTGTTTAAGTCCCCTAGTGAAATCGGCCTAGTCAGCATTAGGTTAATTTGTTAGGGGTCGACCTTGTTAAGGAAAATGTCAAGTGAAAGATAAAGTATAAATAGAAGAGTCGTGCTCCTCATTTGGACACACTCTCACTTGTGGATTGCGCATAGGAGAGAGAGAGAGATATATATATGCAAAGGAGAAGGAGCTCTTGTTTTGGGATTTTTTCTTTGTACTTTTGATCATCTATATTGAGGAAGTTTTGCTGGGTTTTCTACCCCATGAGGGTTTCCCAGGATAAATTTGTGTCTATCTTGTGATTGTGTTTCTTTCAGTGATCCTGTTTATGCTATTGTTGTGAATTTGATTAACACTTAACATGGTATCAGAGATAACCTGAATAGGACAACTTTCACAAGGTGAAACTCTCTCTCTTCTTCCTCCGACAAGAAATTAGGGTTTCTGTCAAAGTTGGAACTTTTTGGAATCTGATTGCATAGAAAGATGCACCTCTCCAAATTCAAAATTTAGAGCCTTGGATCAAATTTTTTGAGTGGGTAGATCTATGGGAAATTCAAACCCTAGTTTGACTTTTGGACGAGAAAAACTAGAAAACTAGAAAACCAGTGAACCATAAATCTATTGCAGGTCCGAAATTCGCAAGTCAAATTTGGAGGGTAAAAATTTGAAATGTCCAAAAAAAAAGGTGTACCAGTCAACTCGTCTCGGTCAAGCACATCTCCTAGTAAGATCAGTTTTTCATTTTGAGAATTTTTATTTTTTGGTGACCTCCTGGATAAGATGGCCCCAAGCACTAAGCTTGAGGATAAGCTAGAAGGCATGGATAATTTCCGAGCATGGAAATATAGGATTGGCCTCATTCTTGAAGAGAATTATCTTTCCAACTACATCAAGGATGAAGTTGCAGAACCTAAAGAAGATGAAGCTAAGGAGAAGCACAAGGACCTGATTAAGGAAAAGAGAATCATTGTTTATTCTATCAAAGACCACTTGATTCCTTAAGTGTCATAGAAGAAGACCCTGAAGGAGATGTATGATTCCCTAGAGAGAATGTATGAACAGAAGAAAATAAATGGAAGATGAATTTGAGAGCTCAATTGAAGAGTACCAAGATGAGCAAAGGAGAATCCATCTAAGACTACTTCCCAAGGGTTACCTAGTTCAAGGAGCAACTAGAATCCATTGGAGACTCGCTTGATGAATATGAGATAGTAATGACTGCTCTCAATGGTCTCACTAGACCTTGGGATTCATTCATCTAGACTATGTGTTCCAGAAAGGAAAACATGAAATTTGATATTGTATGGGAAGATTGCATCCAAGAGGAGGCCAGGGTACAAAATAGAGAAGCTCTACTTAAAGAATATTATCAATCCCTAGCCACCCATACCAAGAGAAGAAGAAGTAAATCTAACTTCAATAAGGAAAGCCACAAGGAGTCTCAACCTCCCAAGAAGTTCCATAGGACAAGAGGAAACATTCCAAGAACAAACTACTCCAACTTTCAATGTTACCATTGTGATAAGATGGGACATATTTCCAGAGATTGTCCATTGAAGAGACAATAATACAAGAAGAGGGTCAACCACAAAAAATATCATCCACATATAGCTGAAGATGATGATGAAGAAGAAGAGGAAAAAGGACCTCGAAGAAAACAAGCAAAAGAAGAAGATGCGGAAGAGTATGTATTATTCTTTGCACTCTTTGGGTCTGTGACACCTGGGGAAGATACATGGCTTATTTATAGTGGTGCTTCAAAGCACATGACAAGGAAAAATAAAACTTTGTCAAAACTTGAAGAGAAGAAATCTCCTCAAAAGGTATCATTAGGAGATGACTATCAATATTCTATTAAAGGAATTGGTGAATCAAGATACAAGCTTGATTCTGGAACCCCCATGAAGATGAAGGAAGTATTTATTATATGTACCGGGTTTCAAGAAGAATTTACTTTCTATCTCAAAATTAGATAAGAAAGGATATAGGGTTGCATTCATAGATGGACAAGTACTTATGTGGCCCAAAGGAAAATCATTTGAAGATGCAGTTGTCATTGGTGAAGAATAAGGAGGCTTATATAAAATCAAGGAACATTCAAAAGAAGCCCTTGTTCATGAAACTAATAGCCCAAGTGAACAATGGCATAGGAGGTTTTCCCACATCAACTACAAAGCACTACCCTATGTGAGCAAAGTAGTGACGGGATTACCAGAATTGAAGATTGATCATGAAGGCATTTGCAAAGGATGTGCAAAAGGAAAGAATATCATGAATCCATTTTCAAAGAGTGAGACAAAGACTAAAGGTACATTAGAATTAATTCATTCCGATGTATGTGGTCTAATTCCCTCCACATCTTTAAGTCATTATTAATATTATGTTCCATTTATTGATGACTATTCAAGAAAGACATGGATATATTTTTGAAAGAAAAAGATGAAGTATTTGGAAAATTCAACGAATTCAAAGCCTTGATAGAGAATCATTTAGAAAGAAGAATCAAGACAATTAGAAAAGACAATGGCAGAGAATATACTTCAAAATATTTTAAATCCTTTTGTAAAGAAGCTGGAATCAAGAGGGTACTAACTACTCCCTACAATCATCAAAAAATGGTGTTGTGGAAACAAAGAATAGGACCATTATGGAAGTAGTGAAGACAATGATACACGATCAAGATATTCCAATGCATCTATGGGATGAAGCATTGAAGACAACAGTTTATTTATAGAATAGAATATCCCATAGTGCCCTTGGATTCAAGACTCTAGAAGAAATGTTCACATGAAAGAATCCTGAAGTAAGCCACCTCAAAATATTTGGTTGTCCAGTATATGTTCACATACCAAAAGAAAAGAGAACCAAATTGGACCCTTCCAGAAAGAAGGGAATATTTGTTGGATAATGTGAAGTTTCCAAAGCCTTCAAAATATATATTCTAGGATTCCATCACATGGAGATCATTAGAGATTTCACATTTGATGAAGAAGAAGCTCTCAAGAGATACAGAAAATGCCAATGTGAATAAGTATATGAAGAAGATGTACCTCCCAGAAATACAAAAGCTACACCCTCCCCTGAAGATGAAACACCAGAAGATCATGATATGCTAGAACCTCAAGAACCTCCCACTACGAATATATCAAGAAAGAAAAAGAATTCTTGGGAAATAGAGATCATACAAGAAGCAGCAAATTATGGAGATCCAGAAGGATCCACAAGCGAAAGCAAGAAACCAAAGCCATTCTCTAGTTATGTGGCTTTCATGTGTGATCTTGTAGATCAACAACCTACCAGTTATGAAGAATCCATACAAAAGAAAGAATGGGTAGAAGCAATGACGAAAGAATACCAATCAATAATGAAAAATGATGTCTGGGATATAGTTCCCAAACCAGAAGGAAAAAGTGTGGTATCTTCCAAATGGATCTACAAGATAAAGCATGCAGCTAATGGAAGTATTGAGAAATACAAAGCAAGTTTTTTGGTTAGAGGATTCTCTCAGAAAGAGGGAATTGATTATGAAGAGACATTTGCGCCAGTAGCAAGGTACACTTCCATTAAAACCATCATGGCACTTACATCCATGATGAAGTGGAGTTTACACCAGATGGATGTGAAGACAACCTTCCTGAATGGTGTGATTGAGGAAGAAGCGTACATAGAATAGCTACAAGGATTTGAAGTTGAGGACAGACAGACTCACATATGCAAGTTGAAGAAGTCTCTGTATGGATTGAAACAAAATCCTAGAGCTTAGTACGGAAGGATAGATAGATTTTTGATGAGCTTGGGCTTTACCAAAAGTAAAGATGACCCTAAAATTTACCTTAAGGTTATGGATGATGAACCTGTCATACTATTGATGTATGTGGATGATTTATTTCTGACAGGAAATGAGAAACAAATTGTAGAGTTTAAGAAGAATCTCTTTGAATAATTTGAGATGAAAGACCTTGGATTGATGGACTATTTTCTAGGTATAGAAGTGTGGCAGATCCCAGAAGGAACATTTCTCAACCAGGGAAAGTATGCTGTGGAAATCCTAAAAAGATTTGATATGTTGGACTGTAAAGCCATGGTCATACCCATGGATACGAATCTGAAGTTGTTAGCTGATGGTTCATCAAAGTTAGTGGATGTGACTTAGTACAGAAAGATTATTGGATCGTTGATGTACTTGATGAATACTAGGCTAGATATATGCTTTGCTGTGAACACTCTAATTCAGTATCTAGTTCAGCCTAGACATGTTCACCTGATAGCTGCAAATCATGTGATTGGTACCTGAAAGGTATGATAGAATTTGGTATATACTATGTTGGAGATCATGACTATAAACTGTATGGTTATACAGATGCAGATTGGGATGTAAGTGTCTCAGATAGGAAGAGCACCTCAGGGGTGGATGTTATTGTCTGGGATCTGCCATGATCTCATAGTTTACCAGGAAGCAGTCCATTGTTTCTCTCAGCACAACTGAAGCAAAGTATATAACAACTTGTTCTACTATTTTTGAATCCATATGGCTTCGTAAGTTGATGTCACATCTATTTGACCTGGAGTTGGATACCACAGTGATTCTATGTGACAACCAGAGTTGTATAAAGATGACGGAGAACCCAGTGTTCCATGACAAGTCAAATCACATAGAAATATGGTATTTTATATACGAGATATGGTATAGAAGGGAGCTATAAAGCTCCAGTATGTGAGCACTGATGAGCAAGTAGTTGATGTGTTGACCAATCCTCTGTCTCGAGTGAAGTTTGAGTACTTCCATGACAATATTGGTGTGGTTCGAAAGGACCTTCCTCGAAAGGGGGAGCAGTGATGATGTTGCAGTCGGATTGTATCATCCCTTGACACATGGCCTAAAGGGATCTGTAGACTCATGCCTCCAAGAATGTGATGATGATGTTGTTTTAAACCCTAGATTTTATCTAGGTCACATCCAGTATGAAAAAGGACTGGCACTATGGTTGTAAACCCTAGATTTGATCTAGGTCACATCTAGTATGAAAAAGGACTAGCATTGTGGTTGTAAACCCTAAATCTGATCTAGGTCATATCCAGTATGAAAAAGGACTGGCACTGTGGTTGTAAACCCTAGATTTGATCTATGTCACATCCAGTATGAAAAAGGACTGGTATTGTGGTTGTAAACCCTATATTTGATCTAGGTCACATCCAGTATGAAAAAGGACTGGCACTCTGGTTGTAAACCCTAGATCTGATCTAGGTCACATCCAGTATGAAAAAGGACTGGCCCTATGGTTGTAAACCCTATATTTGATCTAGGTCACATCTACTAGGAAAAAGGATTGGAATTGTGATTGTAAACCCTAGATTTGATCTAGGTCACATCGAGTATGAAAAAAGACTGGCACTGTGGTTGGATTACATCATCCTTGGAATTTTGTCCTAAAGTGAGAGGGATTGATCATCTCGTAATTGGAGCATGTGTGTTGCAGGTTATATTGTTGCAGATGATGTTGCTGATCGAGAGATCAAGTGTTTTTGTAGACGATCGAGCGATCGAGTGCTGTAGAAGATGAATACCAAAGATGAAGACTCGGTGTTGTAGAAGATGATGCTCCAGTACTGAAGATGTTTGAAGATATTGAAGATGTTCCAGTAACTGTTCTATTTGATGGTGTTGTTGAAGAAAACTTCCAATGATTTATAGATGTATCACCTTGATGTTGTTGATGATGCTCTCTCTTCTTTCTCCTTTAATTGATGTTACTGTAGTCAGTAGAATACCCTTCTCGTTAAGGCAAAGTCTTGAAATATTGCAACTTCCAAGAATATTCTATTATATTTTGTTATTATTTATTTGGAGATGTTGTATTCCTCCGTTGGGATGTTATTATTGTATTTGATGATGTAAAGTCATTGAGGTAAATCCTCCCTTGTAAGTGGGGGCAATAGATCCCCTTTGAGTCAATTGTAATGGGGCGTTTAAGTCCCCTAGTGAAGTCAGCCTAGTCAACATTAGGTTAATTTGTTAGGGGCCAACCTAGTTAAGGAAAATGTCAAGTGAAAGATAAAGTATAAATAGAAGTGTCGTGCTCCTCATTTGGACATACACTCACTTTTGGATTGCGCATAGGAGAGAGAGAGAGAGAGAGAGATCTGCAAAGGAGAAGAAGTTTTGCTGGGTTTTCTACCCCATGATTGTTTCCTGGGATAAATTTGTGCCTATATTGTGATTGTGTTTCTTTCAGTGATCATGTTTATGCTATTGTTGTGAATTTGATTAAAACTTAACATGGGAGAGAGGGAGGGGAAGAGAAGGGGAGAGAGGGAGGGGGATGGGGGAGGTAGGGAGAGGGAGAGGGAGTGGTAGGGGAATATGGAGGGGGAGTGTATGAGAGAGAGAGAGAGAGAAAGACAGAGAGAGAGAATGGGGTAGGGGAGAGTGAGATGGAGTAGGGGAGGGAATAGTAGAGGGGAGGGGGAGATAGAGAGAGAGTGGGAGAGGGAGAAGGAGAGGGAGAGGTAGATGGAGGGGCAATGAGTGTGGAAGAAATAGTTGAAGGAAGAGGGGGAGAGGGGGAGAGGGAGAGGGAGAGGGGGGGAGAGGGGGGAGGTGGAGAGGGAGGGGAAGAGTAAGAGGGAGAGGGAGGGGGAATAGAAGGAAGATGAGGAGTGGGAGAGGAAGAGGGAGATGTAGTGGGGGATGGAGCACAAGAGGGAGGGCGATATGGAGAGGGAGTGTGATAGGGAGAGGGAGAGAGAGAGGGAGGGGGAGTTTCATAATTCTATGGCTATGATGGATACAAGAATTACGCAAGCTAAGGATCTAACCACTCAATGTAATATTGACTAAGAAATGCTACAAATATTTAGCAGAGAATTGAGACAAGAAGAGTGAATCAGAAACACATAGAAGAGAACTCAATTTCATAAAATTGCATCATCATATTAATCAATGATAAGATAACATTAAATAATACTTCAAATAAGAGATATTGGAATGCATAAGAGGAAATTCAAAATTGTCACTATTGGAAGGATTAGACTAAGTAAAAATATCCCATCTAGGGAAAAGCAGATTCCAAATCTAGGATCTACGTCACAAATGGGCTAAAACATCCTTGTAGGCCATGAGTGACTCAAAAGTAGCATGCTTGAGGATTTTTAGGAGAAAAAGAAAGAAGAGATGGTGACATAAAGCATGCAAACTTGGAAAAATCATGGTAGCACCCTTACTCATCCTTATCCATCTAAAAAGTAGGAAAAAGCTCGCTTTAGCTTAGAAAAGTTGCTTGAAAAATAGAAGTGGGGTGCACTTGTGTATAAACACCACGACATGAGTTCCAAGTATGCTAATGGGGCCACATGACTTACTCTAACACCTAGGAAACTAATAAAAACATTAGGATACATCTATCCTAAGTATAGATGGGGTCATTTATTCTAATAGAGAGTGGGGGTAGGAGTAGGATTTGGAGGAAGAGAAGGAGGGGCAGGGGGAGAGGGATGGGTAGAGGGAGGAAGAGGGTGAGTGTGAGGTGTGTAGTGAGAAGGAGAGGAAGGGGGTATGGGCATGACGGGGGAGAGGGAGAGGGGAGAGGGAGGGAGAGAGGGGGGTGGGGGGAAGAGGGAGGGAGAGAGGGGGGTGGGGGAAGAGGGAGGGGGAGGGTGGGAGAGGGAAAAGTAACAAGAGTGGGAGGGGGAGGTGGATCTGGAGGGAACATGGGAGAGTGGAGTGAGAGGGAGTGGCAAAGGGAGTGGGAGAGGGAAGGGGAGATAGAGAGGAAGTGGGGAAGGGAGGGAGAGGGGGAGAGGGAGGTGGAGTGGGTGAAGAAA
>BSBM01001538.1:0-43451 GCA_027924585.1 Larix kaempferi
TTTGAACCTAAGGGAGATCGAACAGAAAGCTGCTGAATCAGCCCGTTTCTTGCGTGTATCCATTGAAGGGTTTTGAAATGAACCGGGGGGTTCTTTATCCTCGACATACATTAAAATGTCGAGACATTTTAATATGGATCAAATCAAGGAACATTAATTAATATCCAATCAGGAAATTTCAATATTGTATTTCATATAAATTGAAATAAATATTGAAATATTATTGTATGTAAATGGAACGATATAGGATCTTTATGAACAATATAAGATTTTTATTAAATAGTATAGGAAGAGGTAATATAGGAAGAGCAATAAGTTACGATAGAACTAGTTGGTATTTGTCCGGGAAAAAGATCATGCAGTTAATTCCTACTAAATGATACTTATGGAATGAATCAGACCGAGATTCTTTTGGTAGTTCCCGAACACACCATATCATTTCCTATCCTAGGGAGGGCGAGCTTATAGAGCCAGTAGATGGATATGATGTATCAGAAAGAACAATTATTAGATATAGTGGTCCGGTTTCCCTAAAACTAGAATATTTTTTCCTTTCATCCCGATTCTTCATCACGATCCAAATTATTCTTATATGATTTCGTCGTTATCTCATTTTTCAAGAGCATTTGTCATCTTTGGAGATAACTGGGGAAAGATTTGTAAAAGATCCTTTGAATCCAGTTATCAGGATTCAAAGGATCTTGGCAATGAATAAGACTTATGTTACTTCAAGTGATTCTTCTAAAAAAGAGTAAGATAGAATGGAAAAAATGAATAGATAATTGGTCCAGATAGAGACGATCTGGAATGATCGGATATCTGGGAACGATCTCCTTATGCTCCGTCTCACTCATTTGGAGCGAACCTTTTACTTTTTCTCCGAGGATAATTTTTCTCGGGGTAAAACAATTACGCAATAGATCAATCTATGAGTCCCATACCTCATTCTATCACTCGTACTTTGTCTAGATTTCGGACAGAACTGACGGGTGAATCAGGTTCGTTAGCGATTCACGAATTGGAAGTGGCCAAATATAAAGCATTAGCTTCCCTACGATATCTCGCATGTTTAGTAGTACTGCCCTGGATAATTCCTATTTTATTACGGAAAGGTTTGGAGCCTTGGATCACAGATTGGTGGAATACTGGTCAATCTTATAAAATTTATGATTATCTCCAGGAAGAAAGTGCTCTGGAAAGATTTGAGAGAATAGAAGATCTATTCCTATTAGAAAAAATGTTGGAAGATTCTTTGGGAACATATTCACAAGATCTTCCTATAGAGCTTCACGAAGAAACGATCCAATTGGTTGAAATGTACAATGAAGATTGTATCCAGATAATCTCACATTTATTAACAAATCTAATAGGTTTTGTTCTTATAAGTGCTTATCTCATTCTGGGTAGGAATAAACTTGCCATTCTAAATTCTTGGATCCAAGAATTATTCTATAGTCTGAGCGATACAATGAAAGCTTTTGTCATCCTTTTAGTAACTGATCTATTTATTGGGTTTCATTCGCCCCATGGTTGGGAACTGATGATCGATTCGATCTCCGAAAATTATGGATTTGCTCATAACGAACAAATAATATCTGTTCTTGTTTCAACTTTTCCAGTCATCTTAGATACGATTCTTAAATATTGGATCTTCCGTCGTTTCAATCGTATATCTCCTTCACTTGTAGTAATTTATCATTCGATGAATGAATAAAGAATAGGGTTTTTTCTCCGACCGAAACAATTGAAACAGAATAATAAAGTGTTTTCTGTGTTCAGGAATTAGCTATTCCTCCCCCTCATTCTTCTCCTGGTGCGAGACTTCCGATTTCTTACTTTTAGGTTTGGTTCAATCAATATAGTAGCAGAATTTTTGACAGGTAACTATGATAGCTACCTACTCTCACCCGAAAAATGATTTGGAACCAATAACCATGCAAAATAGAAATACTTATGACTGGACGAAAAAGATGACTCGGTTAATTTCCGTCCTGGTCATGATACATATCATCACTCGGACATCCATTTCGAATGCATATCCCATTTTTGCACAGCAGGGTTATGAAAATCCCCGAGAAGCAACTGGACGTATTGTATGTGCCAATTGTCACTTGGCCAAAAAACCTGTAGATATTGAGGTTCCACAGTCCGTGCTTCCCAATACCGTATTTGAAGCAGTTGTTAAGATCCCCTATGATACGCAAATGAAACAAGTTCTTGCTAATGGTAAGAAAGGGGCTTTAAATGTAGGAGCTGTTCTAATTTTACCCGAGGGCTTTGAATTAGCCCCTCCGGATCGTATTTCTCCTGAGATTAGACAAAAGATGGGTAATCTTTATTTTCAGAACTATCGTCCCAATCAAAAAAACATTATTGTAATAGGTCCTGTTCCTGGTCAAAAATATAGTGAACTTGTGTTCCCCATCCTTTCACCAGATCCTGCTACTGATAAAGAAGCTCACTTCCTTAAATATCCCATATATTTGGGTGGTAATAGAGGAAGAGGACAAATTTATCCCGACGGGAGTAAGAGCAACAATACGGTCTACAGCGCTTCGGCAACAGGAAGAGTGAGCAAAATTTTACGTAAAGAAAAGGGTGGATATGAGATAACTATCGATAATACATCAGACGGTGGGCAAGTGGTTGACATTGTACCTCCGGGACCGGAACTTCTTGTTTCAGAAGGCGAATTGATCAAGGTCGATCAGCCATTAACGAATAACCCTAATGTGGGTGGATTCGGTCAAGGAGATGCAGAGATAGTACTTCAAGATCCATTACGTGTTCAAGGTCTTTTATTATTCTTAGCATCTGTCATTCTGGCACAGATATTTTTGGTCCTTAAGAAGAAACAATTTGAGAAAGTTCAATTGGCCGAGATGAATCTTTAGGTCCATAGATTTCCGAACATTAAGTTGACTGATTGAATCAAAAATTAATACCCCTTCGGAGATGGAGAGCCTTTTATCCTCCTTCTCCCTTATATTTTCTTGGAAAAATGTAAGATATATCTACATTTTTAATAAGGAGTGACTCAATAAGCACTGGAACAGATCAACTTGTCGAACGATCCTCATATGCTATATCGCGTACTAGATACATACCATTCCTTCCTTTCCTTGCCCCCCATGTTCAAAAGAAATGATCCGGAAAATAGAGATAGATCGCAGGAGGGAGAGATGAGGAAAATAACCAAGCAATCTTGGAGAAGATTCCTATTTTCTCTGATTCCATTCTTGATCCTATACCATTATTCTTCCTCGAAAAGATTTGAATAAATTATTCTCGTTGAGATAAGAGGAACTAATTGGGTGTCGATCCTGCCCTGTTCGTAAATTCCTTCGTAAATTGTCGATTATTTTGTACGTTATACTGAGCTTAAAATTCATAAAGAAGGAAGAGCAGACAAGTAAGGAAGGGGCAATATCACTCATTGAGTAAAACAACCCTATAAAACTTTTGGGTTCGTTCATTATGAGAGAAAATGAAAAAAGGTTTTTTTCCTCTTTTCTTTTTTAAGCCAAAATAAGAAAAGATTCTATTTGCACATTCAGATTCTCATAGTTCAGGTTTTTACAGAAACTTTGCATAATCTCCCATCAGAGAAATGAGCAAATTTTTAGTAATTAATATTCTCTGTTTCTCCGTTGTTCCTTCGACAGAGATTGAAATGGGATCGATCCAATTTTGATCATATAGTGGAAGAATAGGTTGGCTTATCACCTGACTGAAAGGCATTGAATGAAGTAAATGACAGAGTCATTGTATTTGTACGAATCTTCTCTTCTAATTAATATTAATATAGAAGAGAATCTCAAAAATAGATTTTGATAAGACCTTACCCTTCTCTGAAGGGTAAGGCCTTATCAATTTTTCACTTTCGCATGTATAGTATTCCCCATAGTAAGTGCATTTCCCCTACTATAGGGATGACCCTGATCCAGAATATGAACCATAGAAAAAGATACCCAGTAAACCAATCACAATAATACCAGTTACAGTAGCTATCAACCAAAGAGGGATCCTTCCAGTGGTTTCGGCCATTTCTCTTACTCCCTTTCACATTTTATTAAGTGGTCATGCTCGAGACATAAACAGTCATAGCATAGATAATTATGAGTATTGGATCTATTCGAATGGAGTGAGAATATTCTCATTGTTCCTAATTGAAAAAATAATTAGAGAATAGAACAGCAAGTACAAAAATGAGTAGCAACCCCCAGAAGAGGCTGGTACGATTCAATTCAACATTTTGTTTGTTCGGGTTTGATTGTGTCATATCTCCATACCTTTTTTTAGATAGAGTTTATCGTTGGATGAACTGCATTGCCGATATTGATCCCAAGAAAAAAACTGTCGGGACAGCTAGCCCGTGAATGGCCAACCATCTAACTGTAAAAATCGGAAAAGTTCTATCTGTAGTCATTAGTGCCTCCTAAAAAGATCTAGTAAATTCATCGAGTTGCTCTAACGGATCGAAACGGCCAGTTACTAATGGAACCTCTTGTCGGCTTTCTGTGAAATACTCATTCGGCCGGGGGCTCCCAAACACATCATAAGCCAAACCCGTGCTGACAAATAACCAACCTGCAATGAATAGAGAAGGTATGGTAATGCTATGGATAACCCAGTATCTAATACTAGTAATAATGTCAGCAAAGGAGCGTTCTCCCGTATTCCCAGCCATGCTCAGCTCCATATATTATTGTAAAGTCAGTCAAGGGGGAATTGATCCCATGAAAGATAGAGATCAGGAAATGGAAAACTACTGATATCTTCTCCAATCCTTGTTCGATTGTCAATGTTATACCAAGGGTATCTTTGAAGTCTACTGGACCAGTATAACTAGCCTTCTTCTGACACAGCAATAAAATTTTTATGAGTATCGAGAAGGAACGGGATAGAATTATTCTGTTCCTGCCAACAGTTATTCCATCTCTGTTTGGTCGACTGAATCCCAACAGAAATAAGAGAATATTGCATGTTCTGAGGTCCAGACGTAAGGAACCCTCTCAATCGATGTTGTAACAATTGCATAGACTATGGAAATTTTGATTGGAATTAGCTTCTACATACAGGTGGCTGTAGAACCGAAAAAGAGGATGAGTGCCGCTTGCAAAGGGTATTAATCACTGTCAATACAACTCATCCAGAATATGATACTTTTACCCCCTTCCTTTTTCATTCCGACATGAAATTATGTCCGTGTAGATGATCCCAGTAATTCAGATTGCACGGGGATCATTGGTGCTATGCAGATGTATGCTGCTCTTCCAATAGTATCCGGCGCAGGTGGAGTTATCCCACGGACTTATTATATAGTACCTTGTATTAACGAGTAGGTGTTACTCATTAGATAAAACCAAGTGTATAGTGCAATAGAACCTAGTCAATTTTATGTGAAATTACGAGTTACTCGGGTGGAATTCTTGTAATATCGGGCTCTACTAGCTCTAAGAATGAATATTGAAAAAATAGAATCCATCTAGAGGGTCGAATGATTGGATAAATAAGATCTAGAAATGAAAGGACAAACTGGATATTCATATTCTTACACCTAAATGTGAAATTCACAAAACTTTGAATATGTCTGTAGAAGAGGTTTTTTACGGTCCAGTCTCTGGACCGATAGCTATTGGTAAAGAAGAAAATGCCAGGTGATCCAATCGTACTGATTGAGAATTCATTCACCTTGTAAGAAGAAAGATTACGTTCGACAATTTGTGAAGGGGTTCGCGGGTGCTATTCATGAGTTGCTCGATGAATGTGGGAATTTCTAGGATAATGAAGAGATTTCTACCATAGATTTCTTCTCATCTATGTTCGTTCATACATATCCTATAGTAGATATAGGATCCTGAATTGGTACGAATTGGGACAATTGATCTTTTGTATTCTGATCTCAAGGTTACGAAAAGAAAAATTTAGGTAATTGTCTCATGAAGATATGTATAAACCATATTTCATTCAGTCCTTCCACGCCTACTATAACTATAATTAGTTATTTCGGTTTCTTATTGGCTTCTATCATTTTCACCCTAGTCCTATTCATTAGCTCGAGCAAGATACAACTTATTTGAAATGAAGGAAGGGGAAACCCTCTAAGTTCACTATTTGAATTTCAATAATTTCGTGGATTCTCTCTATATAAATTTCTGATCATTGAGATTCATAGCAAATTCAGGGTACTATCCAGGATAGCTATTATCCCTACTTATTCCGTTGAATCGAAATGATTGAGGCTTTGCCATCCGGAATTGTGTTAGGTCTAATTCCTATAACTTTGGCCGGATTATTCGTAACTGCATATTCACAATACCGACGTGGTGATCAATTGGATATTTGATCCGGGAATATCCTCCCATTTAATTGGCCTCCTACTTTTCCTGGGAGGTCAGATTCCATTGCTCGTTCCAGTTGGAATGAATTCTCCATAATTTAGAGGGTTGGATTTGATAGGAACAGAATCACGCTCTGTAGGATTTGAACCTACGGCATCAGGTTTTGGAGACCTACGTTCTACCGAACTGAACTAAGAGCGCTTTCTTGAACATCCGGAGATAAAGGGAAGGGAAAATACCTTTTGTTTATATTCTTAGAGTAAAACACTTTCGCATCTGATACGATTCAATTATTTGATGTTCCATTCGAATCGATATCAAATGATCTTTCGTTCCTCTCTCTTTCCATAGAAAAGAAGGGAAAGGTAGGGATGACAGGATTTGAACCTGCGACATTTTGTACCCAAAACAAACACGCTACCAAGCTGCGCTACATCCCTTCTAATCATTAGACAATGTTATTTTATGGAATTCAAAATCTGTTTCCCACATTTTTCCACCTTCATTTCTCTTCGGTCTAGTGAGTGAAAAGACTTTATAATGCATGTAGGGTCTATTATCTAGAAGATAACTATTAATTAGCAAAATTTGGTGCTGAAACATCTTTTTCCTGTTCTATAAATAGGACCACAGCCCGGATAACATTATACATATATTCATAGTTCCAAGTTTCCCTAGGATTTTAACTATTAATACGGTTTAATCACTTACGCATTATGATCGATAAGGAGAATTTACAATGCAAGATCTAAAGACCTATCTTTCCACAGCGCCTGTGTTAGCTATTTCATGGTTGATTTTTGTAGCCGGTCTATTGATAGAAATCAATCGTTTTTTTCCAGATGCTCTGACTTTGACTTTTCCCTCTTTTTAATTTTTGTCCTCCCCTTAAAGCCAAGGTCAAAAAGATTGTGCTGGATTTCTTTCTCCTACCTCTTGGATAAATTAGTTGATTCAACCCAAAATAGATCTAAAATTGGGGATGGAATGGGGGGGGGGTAGAATCAAAGTAGAAATAGAAATCCAAAGATTCTTTCCACATTCAATTTTGTAAGTACAACTGAAAACTCCTGATCAAGGATTTTTTTACTTTCAAATGTTTCATCGTGGGATCTCCGGCTATCAACTTCTATCCCTTTTTCCTCTTTATTTTTCAGATCGAAAAGCAAAGTAGACCCAATATCCAGAGTAAGTTTATGGCCAAGAGCGGAGATGTAAGAGTAACAATTACTTTGGAGTGCACTAGTTGTACCCAAGATAGTGTTTATAAAAGATTCCCGGGGATTTCTAGATATACGACTCGTAAAAATCGACGCAATACACCTATTCGATTGGAATCAAATAAATTTTGTCCCTATTGTTACAAGCATACCATTCACGGAGAGATAAAAAAAAGAGATTAAACGTACTACTCCTACCCAGGGATAGGAATAGATCACAGATATAAAAAGAAATGGTATTTAAACAAGATCTTTAATGGAACGAGATTTTGAAAGATTTGGAATAAATAGTATTAAAAAGGTTCATGAAACAAACTATGGATAAACCCAAGCGATCTTTTCGTAGACATTTGACACCAATTCGTAGACATTTGTCACCAATTGGGTCGGGAGATCGGATCGATTATAAAAATATGAGCCTAATTAGTCGATTTATTAGCGAGCAAGGAAAAATATTATCCGGTCGAGTGAATAGATTAACCTCAAAACAACAACGTCTAATGACTAACGCTATTAAACGAGCTCGTATTCTATCTTTGTTACCTTTTCTTTATAATGAAAACTAATTTCATAGAAATAAACCTACTCCTTAATAAAATCGGAGTTGGATATCTGTTTGATAAAGATACAGATCTTGAGTCTATTGTCGAAAAAGTCGATAGGATTTCATTCTTGGAAAAGAATTGGATTGAATTCTTTTCGTTTCGTTCATTTCCAATAAAATATTGAAAAATTTGAAAATGTTTCGACCTTCCCGGAGGGAATTCTCCGGGAGAAGCTGTTCTATCCATTCCATCTTTACCTATTTCTTTCATCTATACCTAACCTATTTCATCACACGATAAGTTCTTCAAGATGGTGGAAAAGCAATTACTATCTAATACAGCTATTTGTGCAAGTGTTTTACGATTTGGAAGCAACTGCCTCTTGTACAAATATTGGATTAATCTGTTATAAGAGACTCCATTGGCACGGGCTGCTGCATTGATCCGAGTAATCCACAAACGACGAAGATCTCTCTTGCGTTTACCTCTATCTCGGTGGGCGGAAACTAAGGCTCTAGCTTTCCGTTGGTTAGCAGTTCGAAAAAGTTTCGAATGGGCCCCTCGAGAGCCTGATACAAATGCAAGAATCTTTTTCCGACGTTTTCGAGCTATATATCCACGTTTCACTCTGGTCATTGCAGTTTACTCTCATGAATCGCTAATCTTTTTCTCGGTTAGTCATTTGTTTGGTCCATTGAGAATAACACTGATTCTTCTTATTTAGAAAAGAAAAGTTCCAATGGCTTTTGCTACTGCAACCTTCCCAACCATAATTCCCTTTGGATAGGCATCTTCCAGGTAGGCAAGGGCTGGGACCTTGTACTGAGAATGAGAAAAAATCAATCATGGGTTTCATCGTTTCTATGGTTCTTTCTCCAACGGTAAGGTCCTCTCTATACGCCGGAGCCTCTTATTCATTTCCGAAATATGAGATGAGTATGTTATCGGTAACTTGTACAGTTTACCATCTCCAGCTCTACCCTTGAATCATCAAGTAATAAATACTCTCATTACAAGATCTATTCATACAGTAACGACGTGTAATTCTGGGGTTGGCCAGGTAGCTGACCCTGTTGTTCCGTTCTCGCAGCAATATGAGCATAAACTTTATGCTTCTTCAATTTGCATGATTTCCCCGCTCAATGGATTGATGACCATTCGCTACCAATGAGGAATTGCTTTTCATCCCACATCAAGGTGATTGGATTTGCACCAATGGAAACCATAAATTTCATCCCCGGTAAGGTTAGATGATGGATCTGTACTTGGTTACAGCGGGAAACTTCTTCTTTTATTCCGTTATAATAATTTCCCAGTCTGTTTCAGCTTCTGATCCAAACGAGTCGCACATACACCCTAGCACATACTCCTCTACGCTGAGGACATCCTCGAAGAGCAGGAGATTTTTTTCTATTCTCTATTGGCTGTCTTGCATTTCTAATAAGTTGTTGAATAGTGGGCATTCTGGCTGGATTGTATGCGGAATCGACTGGTTCGGATCGATCCTAACCATATCAGGTGATTATTAAATCAATCACTTTCCCTTTCCTTTTTTTTTTTTTTGAAAGGGAACAAAGAGATCAAATTACAGTTTACAGGTCATTTGAAAAATCAATTAAAAAGAAGATCTTCCGCTACGAGATCAACCTTCCGCTACGGCATCAACAATGCCATAAGCTTGGGCTTCTGTTGCTGACATAAAAACATCTCTGTTCAGGTCCCGTTGAATGACCTCTCCGGGGGTGCCCGTTCTTTCTATATAACATTTTGTTATGTAATCGCGAAGCATCGTTACGTGTTTCGATTCGTTATGAAAATCTGCGGCCGGTCCGTCATAATAGGTACTAGCAGGTTGGTGGATCATAACCCTAGCGTGAGGTAATGCTATACGTTTAGTAATTTCTCCCCCGATTAGGATGAAAGATCCCATTGAAGCAGCTACCCCCATGCATATTGTATGTACATCTGGTACTATTATTTGCATAACATCGAAAATACCTACTCCCGGTATTACTGATCCACCGGGACAGTTGAGAAATGAGAACATATCTTTATTTGCATCTTCTGCACTCAAATATACCATGAGACCCATGAGTTGATTTGCAATCTCGTGATTTATATCCTGAGCCAAAAAAAGTAATCTCTCTCGATAAAGTCGGTTGTATAAGTCGACCCAATTTGCATCTTCATCTCCAGGGGCTCGGAAAGGAACTTTTGGGACACCAACGGGCATTTGTTTTAATGGAAAGAAGTGAAGCACTATACTCTAATATGGGAACGTAAAGTATATCAGTGTCATACATGAACTCTTCCATCTCGGATGGATAGTATTCATAGGGGAGGTTTTTAACCTATCTGGAAATAGAGCTTTAGATTGATCAAAGATCCTTCAATTATTCGAGTTGATAATGTAACAAATCACACTTTTACCACTAAGCTATACCCGCCACGATCCAATTGTAACATACGAATCGATCTTTTGTCCAACCAATAGGAAGTACTTTTTTCTATGTTTTTTTTTGTTTATTTTCTCAGTCAGGTTCCTATAACCCACAGTCACTGCAACCCGTATGAATACATACGATATATAGAGACAGCACAATATCTGACAGCTATAGTCTTGCAGCCTTTCACCCAACGCATACCAATGCTTAGAAAATTTTTTTGTCCTTTCATTTTATTATTATTTCTTTATACATTAAATAATAATGAAATACAAAATTTTTTATTTCAAAAAGGAAGGAAACCAATAAGAATATTTTTCATAATTCTGGCCATACTATTGACAACTTCCAGGGAACTTTCATATCATAATGATTGGTAGCCCCTATCGTCTAGTGGACCAGGACATCTCTCTTTCAAGGAGGCAACGGGGATTCGACTTCCCCTAGGGGTACCATGAAATAGGATATCCATTCGTTTGGTATCTTGACCTAAAGACTTTCAATTACTTTCTTGTTCCTGGGTCGATGCCCGAGTGGTTAATGGGGACGGACTGTAAATCCGTTGGCAATATGCCTACGCTGGTTCAAATCCAGCTCGGCCCAACCAATATCATCAATACCAATCTATCGGTATGGTTATATTCATGCCAATCATGGATGAAAAGATAATTGGTTATTGAACCCCGATATCTATATCTATTCATATCATATAGATATGTGTCCAATTCCATATGAATTGATACTTTAAAAGATGAAAGAGAAGGATAAGATATTTCATCGACCTAGCGCTCACGTAATCTATACGATCTATCTAGCACCTACCATAGAATAAATATGATCCAATAGTAGGTGAACTGTACTGTATTGGGATTGTAGTTCAATTGGTTAGAGTACCGCCCTGTCAAGACGGAAGTTGCGGGTTCGAGCCCCGTCAGTCCCGATCCAATAAGTTATTCCATTCAGCTCTGAATCCCCGTAGAAGAGTGAAAAAGAGAATAGGGTTGAATAAATATACTAGAGATTTAGTATCTCTATCCATTAGATACATTAACCAGATCGATAATTCAGTTTGAAAAAAGACCCTTCTTTCGGGGATAAAATCTAATCATCATTGTGAATCTGCAATAAATATTCTTCCCTCCCCGAAGAATCAAATTTTTCTTATAAAAAAACGTGGGAAGATAAATAGATTTTAGGGTTACACAGAGGTAGTCCTCCTAAGTCGGAATCCCACGGAGATCCCTATAGATAATTCCCAATGATTGAAAGTAGATCTTCCTTCTGTTCTTCTCCATGAATATTGATTTCATTCTAATACTTATTTTTCATGATCGATAGCCAGTGGATTTCTAGACACTCTATTGTATTTCCAAGAATGATCATGTCAGGATCTGGACAGACTAGTCCTTCTCTCTCATTCCAGGGTCATGAGTGGGCTTCTGGATAAATTTGATATGGGATACTTCTATATCATCACCGGACCAGATAGGTTAAAGATTCCATCTAAACCTTGGAAATCCAAGCGAAATACCTCTCATGTCTGACGAACGTCTTCTGGAGTAGCAGAAGGTTCTTATTCGTACGAATCCTATTCTTTCAAAATGATACAGACATGTGTTGATCGGAATGTTTTCTGATACACGTTTCCTACGAGTCTTATCAAAAGTGATCATATTATGTTATACTATTTCCATCGAAGAATTCATTCAATCCGTTAGTTAGATTCCGTTACTCGAACCGATTTTCTCAATTACATTTATTTCATGGATCTTGAAAGATTCATCTCTATGGGATCAAATCTCGAGCGAGCTATTTTTGAACGAAGTAAAGATCAGGAGATCATGGAAGTAAATAACCTTGGATTTATTGCTGTTGCACTGTTCCTTGCAGTTCCTACTGCTTTTTTACTTATCCTTTATGTTAAAACGGCCAGTGGAAGCAGTGAAAGCACTTGATTTTTATGAAAATGGAGTGATTACTGATAACTAGATAGATTCAAATGATCCAGATCATTAGTATAAAATAGGTTATGGGATCTATTATATTACAACAATACAGGGTAGGGGCTGCTTTTTCATTTCTTTTGAGAAGAAAAAGAAGTAGTACGAAGGAAAAGTATCTAACCTTTTCTTTTGTACTACTTCTTCTACACCCATATATAGATAAATATATCTTAATAGTACTTGTCCATATATGGTAAATGTAGGATGAAGGACCTCGTACCATAAAAGAGCGGAGCTGATCACCTTCTTCATGCCCCTGGAAAATAGATCCAATGTAGACAGACTTTATTCTGAACGTACTTGCGGATTGTTTAAGATCAAAGTTTAACATTTTTTTCCGGTACGAACATCGTTTTCTAGTACATATTAGATATGGAACTTGAAATGGTATAAGAAAAAGCAAAGGGATCTATTACTTAGACTTATGTCCCATATTTTTATGAGAACGGAATTCATATCGGATCCGATCAATTCGGAACCATCCGGTAAAACATGAGGGACTATTTCTATTTCTACTAAGAGAGAGATCGTTCTTCAGTGGAAGAAACAATATTATCAACTCATTCTAGAAAAGAACTAATTTATTAAAACCTGTTAGAGAGAATCAGATTTGTCATAGGAAAATGATAATGATAAGGGATTATGCACATCCCTTACGGGGATAAAGAGGAAATAATTCCATGGAAAGAGTCTTTCAATTTGGAATGAAGACTAAATATTACTGGATCCTTATGGAACAGAAGAGATTCTCATGCATGATCTGGAAGGAACGCAATAATTGATTCTTAAGCATTACCATTATAGTCCACTTCTCCCCCATACTACGAGTGAAAGGGAAAAGGTAAAAACTACCATTAAAGCAGCCCAAGTTATATCGACTATATCCATATAGGTCATGTTCTCTAAAAAAGAATGATTTCATCATCGAGATGATAAGGGAACTATTAACGATAGTGCAAAGTTTAAGTTGAAATGGTCTACCTATTCTGAACGTTACGGACGTTTGAGCTGATATGAGAGATAAAGAAATCCATTTGTTCATTGACCAACGAGTTGCTATTACTAACTCGAGGGTTGTACATTCACGACGGAGTCGGGATAAAATGCACGTAACTCACTATCTATATTGGTAATATGTACCAATATGTCTCTAGAGGTTCTGTAATGGAAATACAGACTTTTCCTTCCATTTACTTACCTCAACAAGGCGACACCCGGATTCGAACTGGGGATGGAGGATTTGCAGTCCTCTGCCTTACCGCTTGGCTATGTCGCCGAGATATGGGAATGCCATGGACAGATTGAATCATTCGTCCGTCCTTTAAGTATAGTATGAGATGTATGCTAAAGTCAACCATAAAGTAAATGGATCTAATTTGTTCTCCGTCTTTCAATCTTACTATTTTCATTAGGAAATTTTCTAAGTGAGATTAACATTTAAGAATGGTTTGATTCATTCGTTCATAGCTCCATTTCACGTGGTTGGATGAAAGTATCAAAGTACCTCTTTTCTTATCTTTTTTTTTTTTTTTTCTAATTGGAAGTATATCTGGATACGGGTAGAATCTCACGGGATATAGTGAACACTGAATATACATCCAAATCTTTTTTGTCGGATTGATCCATATAGATCAATCGGGAATAATTGAATAGACTTTTTCACGGATGGGAAACTTCCAATGCGATTAGATGAAAATGAGGGAGCGTTTACAATCCCCGAATTTGGTAAGATACAATTTGAAGGATTTTGTCGTTTCATCGATCAGGGCTTGATGGAAGAACTTCATAATTTTCCGAAAATTGAGGATACAGATAAAGAAATTGAATTCAGGCTTTTTGGTAATGAATATGAATTAGCAGAACCTTTCATAAAAGAGAGAGATGCTGTATATCAGTCCCTTACATATTACTCTGAATTATATGTACCAGCAAGATCGATTCGGAGGAATAGTAGGAAGATACAGAAACAAACTGTATTTCTCGGAAATATTCCTTTAATGAATTCCCATGGAACATTTGTAGTAAATGGAATTTACAGAATCGTGGTGAATCAAATATTAATAAGTCCCGGTATTTATTACCGTTTGGAATTAGACCATAATAGAATAAACTATATATATACTGGCACTCTGATTTCAGATTGGGGAAGAAGATCGAAATTAGAGATTGATGTGGGAGAAAGGATATGGGCTCGTGTAAGCAGAAAACGAAAAATATCTATTCCAGTTCTATTATCAGCTATGGGTTTAAATCTCGAAGAGATTCTGGACAATACTCGCTATCCCGAAAGATTTTTCTTTTTACTGAAGAAGAAGAAGGGGAAGTGGGATAGGGAGGAATATCTTTGGTCGAGGGAAAATGCCATTCTGGAGTTTTATAAAAAACTCTACTGTGTAAGTGGCGATTTGGTATTTTCCGAGTCTCTATGTAAAGAATTGCAGGAAAAATTTTTCCGACAAAGATGTGAATTGGGAAAGATTGGTCGACGAAATCCGAACCAAAAACTGAACCTTGATATACCCGAGAACGAGATTTTTTCATTACCACAAGATGTATTGGCTGCTGTGGATTACCTTATCGGAGTGAAATTTGGAATGGGTACACTCGATGATATAGATCACCTCAGAAATCGACGTATTCGTTCTGTAGCAGATTTATTACAGAATCAATTTAGATTAGCTCTAGGTCGTTTGGAAGATGCAGTTCGAAGAACTATACACAGAGCAACCAAGCGTAGATCAACTCCTCAGAACTTGGTAACTTCAACTCTATTAAAAAGCACTTTTCAAGATTTTTTTGGTTCACATCCCTTATCCCAATTTTTGGATCAAACTAATCCATTGACGGAAATAGCTCATGGGCGAAAATTGAGCCATTTAGGCCCTGGGGGCTTAACAGGGCGAACTGCTAGTTTTCGGACACGGGATATTCATCCCAGTTATTATGGGCGTATTTGTCCAATCGATACGTCCGAAGGAATGAATGCTGGACTTGTTGCATCATTATCTATTCATGCAAAGATTGATCATTGCGGTTCTTTACAAAGTCCATTCTATAAGATCTCTGAGAGATCGAGAGAAGAACATATGGTTTATCTATTACCGGGAGAAGATGAGGATGAATACTATCGGATAGCTACGGGAAATTATTTGGCGTTAAATCAAGGGATTCAAGAAGAACAAATTACTCCAGCTCGATACCGACAAGAATTTATAGTTATTGCATGGGAACAAATTCATTTCAGAAGTATTTTTCCTTTCCAATATTTTTCCGTTGGAGTTTCCCTTATTCCTTTTCTCGAACATAATGATGCGAATCGCGCTCTAATGGGTTCTAATATGCAGCGTCAAGCAGTTCCACTTTTTCGACCCGAGAAGTGCATTGCCGGAACTGGGTTGGAAGGTCAAGCAGCTCTAGATTCAGGAAGTGTAGCTATAGCTACACAAGAGGGAAGGATTGAGTATATCGATGCTACAAATATTACTTCATCGGTTAATGGAGACACTGTACGAACAGAATTGGTTATATATCAACGTTCTAATACCAATACTTGTACGCATCAAAAACCTCAAGTTCGTCAAGGGGAATGTGTAAAAAAGGGACAAATTCTGGCGGACGGTGCGGCTACGGTAGGGGGAGAACTCTCTTTGGGAAAAAACGTTTTAGTAGCTTATATGCCATGGGAAGGATACAATTTTGAAGACGCAATACTCATTAGTGAACGTCTGGTATATGAAGATATTTATACCTCTTTCCATATCGTAAGATACAGGATTGAAATCTGTATGACAAGCCAGGGTCCTGAAAGAATCACTAGAGAAATACCTCATTTAGATGCTCATTCACTTCGTCATTTGGACGAAAATGGTCTTGTAATGCTAGGATCTTGGATAGAAACAGGTGATGTTTTGGTAGGTAAATTAACGCCTCAAACCACAGAAGAATCATTATGTGCCCCGGAAGGAAGATTATTACAAACCATATTTGGTATTGAGGTATCCACTGCGAGAGAAAATTGTCTCAGAGCACCTATAGGTGGAAGGGGTCGAGTTATTGATGTGAGATGGATCAATAGAGTAGATGATTCCGGTGATAATGCGGAAACAGTCCACGTATATATATCACAAAAACGTAAAATACAAGTGGGTGATAAAGTAGCTGGAAGGCATGGTAATAAAGGTATTATTTCAATAGTTTTGCCCAGACAAGATATGCCCTATTTGCAAAATGGAATACCAGTTGATATGGTATTGAATCCATTAGGGGTACCTTCACGAATGAATGTAGGACAGATCTTTGAATGTTTGCCCGGTTTAGCAGGAAACCTGATGAACAAACATTATAGAATAACACCTTTTGACGAAAGATACGAGCGAGAAGCTTCGAGAAAACTAGTGTTTCCTGAGCTTTATAAAGCTAGTGAGCAAACAGCTAATCCATGGGTATTCGAACCGGATCATCCTGGAAAACATAGATTAATCGATGGAAGAACAGGAGATGTTTTTGAACAACCTGTTACAATAGGAAAAGCTTATATGTCGAAATTGAGTCATCAAGTTGATGATAAAATACATGCACGTTCGAGTGGACCTTATGCACGGGTTACACAACAACCTCTTAGAGGAAAATCCAAACGAGGGGGGCAACGAGTAGGAGAAATGGAAGTTTGGGCTTTAGAAGGTTTTGGTGTTGCTTATATTTTACAAGAGATGCTTACTCTCAAATCTGACCATATTAGAACTCGTAATGAAGTACTTGGTGCCATTATAACTGGAGGGCCAATACCTAAACCTGACACTGCTCCAGAATCTTTCCGATTGCTCATTCGAGAATTACGATCTTTAGCTCTAGAATTGAATCATGCTATTATATCTGAGAAAGACTTTCAGATAGATAGGGAGGAAGTTTGATCAGAATGAATCGAGATCTTTTATGATTGACCGGAATAAACATCAACAACTTCGAATTGGATTAGCTTCTCCCGAACAGATTTGTGCTTGGTCCAAAAAAATTTTACCTAATGGCGAGATAGTTGGACAGGTGACTAAACCCTATACTCTACATTATGAAACTAATAAACCAGAAAGAGATGGATCGTTTTGTGAAAGAATCTTTGGACCTATCAAAAGTAGAGTTTGTGCTTGTGGAAATTCTCCAGGGATCGGAAATGAGAAGATAGACTCAACATTTTGCACACAATGTGGAGTTGAATTCGTTGATTCTCGAATTCGAAGATATCGAATGGGATACATTAAACTGGCATGTCCGGTGGTTCACGTATGGTATTTGAAACGCCTTCCCAGTTATATTGCGAATCTATTAGCTAAAACTCGGAAAGAATTAGAAGGCCCAGTATACTGCGATGTGTGACTTGATCACAAGTTCCGATCATACAGATCCGTAATAAGGAACTGTCATCCTATTCAATCTCATTGGGATGCCTTTAGCTCTGACATGTCCCTCCGGAGGAGTAGCATGAAGCTCAGAATTATAAGCATCTTGAAGAGATGTTGAGAAAGAGGAATTAGTCCAGGGTTTAGATATTCTGTATAAAATTGCTAATTGAACTTCGTGAAAACACTTCTTTCATATAATGGAATTCAAAAGTAATTCTCTTTCACTTGGGTTATCCCTGAATAGAGGTATTCCGGACCGAAGATATGGCTATAGGAGTCTATTCATCGCACATATGCTTCGATCGATAGTATTGTAACCATCGAAGTGAAGCAAGCAGGAACCTAAAGGATCAAATGGAACGAGATAAAGACAAGTAAATCCCTAATTGAAGATCTTTTCAAGAATAAATGGATTGTTCGGAAGGGAGGAGACTGCTCAATAATTCCATATCTACGTTGTAGAATCGTAAAGGAATACTCAATTTCACCTGGAACTTGAGCAGAGAGTAGCGGTCTTTCTTCAGAGCGAAAAAGAGTGCATTTTTTTCTATAGTTACTTGAGCCGGATGAGAGGAAACTTTCACGTCCGATCCTGAGGGGGGGAAATCTTAGAATAACCTATCCGAATCTTTTTCTTGCTAGGCCCATAGCTAACAAACCAACTTTATTGAGATCACGGGGTACATTCAATTATGAGATTCAATCCTGGAGAG
The DNA here is from genome assembly GCA_027924585.1 of Larix kaempferi. Taxonomy (NCBI): domain Eukaryota; kingdom Viridiplantae; phylum Streptophyta; class Pinopsida; order Pinales; family Pinaceae; genus Larix; species Larix kaempferi. The sequence continues at coordinate 18,666 of BSBM01001538.1, forward strand.
ATATTATTCCTCATTACCTCTCTGCTCGTCCTCATTACCTCTTTGCTCGAGGTTCTGGAACATTTAAAGAGAGAGAAATAGCTACTGGGGGAGATGCTATCAGGGAACAACTAACGGTCTGGATCTGCAAATGATTATAGATCGTTCACATATGGAATGGAAGAACTTGGTGGAATTGAAATGGAATAGATTGGAGGAGGATCAAGAATTTACTGTGGATGGATGGGAGGATGAAACAATTCGAAGAAGAAAGGATTTTCTGGTTGGACGCATGAAATTGGCTAAACATTTTCTCCGAACAAATATAGAACCAAAATGGATGGTCTTATGCCTATTACCAGTTCTTCCTCCCGAACCGAGGCCAATCGTTCAATTAGGTGAAGGTGGACTTATTACCTCATCAGATCTAAATGAACTTTATCGAAGAGTTATCAATCGGAATAATGCTCTTACAAATTTATTAGCAAGAAGTGGATCTGAGTCATTTGTTATTTGTCAAAAAAAATTGATCCAGGAAGCCGTAGATGCACTTCTCGATAATGGCATCTGTGGACAACCAATGAGAGACAGTCATGATAGGCCTTATAAATCGTTCTCAGATGTGATCGAAGGCAAAGAGGGAAGATCTCGTGAAAATTTACTAGGGAAACGAGTTGATTATTCAGGTCGTTCCGTTATTGTGGTAGGTCCCTTTCTATCATTGTATCAATGTGGATTACCCTCAGAAATAGCAATAGAGCTTTTTCAAGCATTTGTAATTCGTAGTCTCATTGGACGACATATTGCTCCCAACCTAAGAGCTGCTAAAAGTATGATTCGAGATAAGGGACCCATTGTATGGGAAGTACTTCAAGAGGTTATGCAAGGACATCCCGTATTGTTGAATCGAGCACCTACCTTACACAGATTAGGAATACAAGCGTTTCAACCTATTTTAGTAGAAGGACGTGCCATTCGTTCACATCCATCGGTTTGTGGAGGATTTAATGCGGACTTTGACGGAGATCAGATGGCTGTCCATGTACCTTTATCTCTGGAAGCTAGAGCAGAAGCTCGTTTACTCATGTTTTCTGAGACAAATCTTTTGTCTCCAGCTATCGGAGATCCTATTTCTATACCGACTCAGGATATGCTTCTTGGACTTTATATATCAACGGTCGGAAATAATCAAGGTATTTATGGGAATAGGTACCATCCGTATCACTCGGAAAAGAAAAGGTTTTCCTGTAAGAAACCTTCCTTTTATAGTTATGATGATGTGCTCAGAGCTTATCGACAGAAACGAATTGACTTATACAGCCCCTTATGGCTCCGGTGGGGGGAAGTAGATTTACGTATCATTACCTCAGTAAACCAAGAAGCCCCTATCGAGGTTCAATACGAATCTTTGGGTACCTTACACGAAATCCATGAACATTTTCGAATAAGAAAAGGTAGAATGGGGGAAATTCTTAATATATACATTCGAACAACTGTTGGTCGTACTCGTTTCAATCGAGAAATGGAAGAAGCCATACAAGGTTTTGCCCGTTCTGAACACCCAAAGAAATCACTACCAGCTCTCAGGATCTAATGTAATTGATCTTATGATCTTTTCATTAGTGCAGATATAGAGATCGAGGAAGCCTTCGAATAACCGGCTTGAACCCATTGCTTAATCCTGCTCATGAAAATATGGAGATTTTTCCTTATGAAGGAACGAACTAGATTGCCCTTTGATAATTTGCCCTTTTATAATAAAGTGATGGATAAAACTGCCATTAAAAAGCTTATTAGCAGATTAATAGATCACTTCGGAATGACATATACATCACATATCTTGGATCAACTCAAGACTTCAGGTTTTCAACAAGCTACTGATACAGCTATTTCATTAGGAATTGATGATCTTTTAACAGCACCTTCCAAAGGATGGCTCGTCCAAGATGCGGAGCAACAAGGTTCTGTTTCGGAGAAACAGAATCATTATGGGAATGTACATGCAGTAGAAAAATTACGTCAATCGATCGAGATATGGTATGCTACAAGTGAATATTTGAGAAAAGAAATGAATCCGAATTTTAGCATGACTGATCCCTTAAATCCAGTACATGTTATGTCCTTCTCAGGAGCTAGGGGAAATACATCTCAGGTTCACCAATTAGTAGGTATGAGAGGATTAATGTCAGATCCTCAAGGACAAATCATTGATCTACCCATTCGAAGGAATTTACGCGAAGGGCTCTCTTTAACGGAATATATTATTTCCTGTTATGGGGCTCGTAAAGGAGTTGTGGATACTGCTGTACGAACAGCAGATGCTGGATACCTCACACGTAGACTCGTTGAAGTGGTTCAACACATCGTAGTACGTAGAACAGATTGTGGCACTATCCGAGGTATTTTCGTAAGTTCCATTCGAGGTCGAGAGAGGGACAGAAATGAAATTTTTGTACGAACACAAATACTGATTGGCCGTGTGCTAGCAGACGATGTATATATAAATAGGAGATGCATTGCCACGCGCAATCAGGATATTGGGGTTGGACTTGCCAATCAATTAATAAACCCTCGAACACAACCAATATATATACGAACCCCCTTTACTTGCAAGAGTATATCTCGGATTTGTCAATTATGTTATGGTCGGAGTACTACTCACAGTCACTTGATCGAATTGGGAGAAGCAGTAGGTATTATTGCAGGCCAATCCATTGGGGAACCAGGAACTCAACTAACACTAAGGACTTTTCATACCGGGGGGGTATTTACTGGTGATATTGCAGAACATGTACGAGCCCCTTTCAATGGAAAGATTGAATTCAATGAGAATTTGGTTTATCCTACACGTACATGCAATGGACATCCTGCTTATCTATGTCATAATAACTTATCCATCACTATTGATGGCCAGGATCAAGTACAGAACTTAACCATTCCACCACAAAGTTTGCTTTTGGTTCAGAATGATCAATATGTGGAATCGGAACAAATTATTGCCGAAGTTCGTGCTAGAACATCTTCCTTCAAGGAAAAAGTTCGCAAAAATATATATTCTGACCTAGAAGGAGAAATGCACTGGAGTACCAATGTGTGTCATGCACCTGAATATGTACACGGTAATGTTCATCCTATACTCAGGACGGGTTATCTATGGATATTATCGGGAGGTATATACGGATCCAGTGTAGTACCCTTTCCATTTCATAAGCATCAGGATCAAGTAGATGTTCAACCTTTTGTTGCCAAACATCAATCACTTTCCGATTCTTACGTGGATCAAGTGGAACATAGATCAGGTTATTCAAACTGCTATGGGAAGGAAGAACAAATCTTCAGTTATTCAGAAACTGATCGGACCATATCCAACGAGCATCGAGACTCTATTTATGTCACCTTTTCCCCTAGGAATTACAATATTAAGGGGAAAAAGCAAATGAATCGATTCATCGTCCCATTGCAGTGTGATAAAGAATGGGGAAAAAGAATAATACCTTGTCCTGATGCGATTCTTAGAATACCAAAAAGTGGTATTCTACAGAGAAATTCCATTTTTGGATATTATAATGTAGAATATGGAATACCTGATGGGCCGGATATGGCAACACCCTTTTCCCTTCCCTTTTCCCTTGATTTATCGAGGGAAGGAGACAACTTGCAGATTCAAGTTAGCAATTCTATTTCGTACGAAGATAGTGAACGAATCCAAGTAATGAGTGACACAAGTATTCCATTGGTTCGAACTTGTCTAGGATTTGATTGGGAACAAATAGATTCTATAGAATCTGGGGCTTATGCCTCTCTTACTTCAGTAAAAACAAATAAGATCGTTAGCAATATGATTCAAATTAGCTTGATTAAATACCCCCCTTTTTCCATGGGGAGAAGGGACAATAAAGCAAGTTCAAATTTTATGTTCCATAACAAATTGGACTACACTAATCTTGTCTCTTCCAATGGGGAGAGTCCATTAATTAGTAAGCATCAAGGAACTATTTGTTCATTTTCTAATGGAGAAGAAGACAGTGGATCCTTTATGGTTCTGTCACCATCCGACTGTTTTCGAGTCGTTCTATTCAATGATTCAAAATGTAATGATATGGTAAATAAATCAAATAGAGAGGATCCTATGAGAAAAATCATTGAATTTTCGGGTCTCTTGGGTCATTTACATAGTATCACCAACCGTTTTCCATCCTCCCATTTTCTAACTTCTAAAAAAGTATTGTCAAAGAAACATTCCATTTTCCACAATTCTTTCAATACTTTCCAAGTACCTAAATACTATTTCATGGACGAAAATACGAAAATTTTTAATTTCGATCCGTGCAGGAACATCATTTCCAATTTCTTGGGTCCAAATTGGTACTCTTCCTCATCCGAATTCTGCGAAAAAAACATTTCCAGTAGTTAGTCCTGGACAATTTATTCCTGAAAGTGTATGTATATCCGAGGATGAACCACTCCCCGAATCTGGTCAAATAATAGCAGTTGATGAGGAATCTTTAGTCATTAGATCAGCTAAACCCTATTTGGCTACTCGAAAAGCGACTGTTCATGGTCATTATGGAGAAATTCTTGACAAAGGAGATACATTGATAACATTGATATATGAAAGGTTCAAATCCAGTGATATAATTCAAGGTCTTCCTAAAGTTGAACAATTGTCAGAAGCCCGTTTAAATAATTCAATATCGATGAATCTGAAAGAAAGTTTTGAAAATTGGACCGGAGATATGACAAGATTTCTTGGAAGTCTTTGGGGGTTATTCATCAGTGCTAGGATAACTATGGAACAAAGTCAGATTCATTTGGTCAATCAGATTCAAAAAGTTTATCGATCCCAAGGGGTACGAATTTGTGATAAGCATATAGAGATTATTGTACGCCAAATGACATCGAAAGTATTAATTTCAGAAGATGGAACGGCTAATGTTTTTTCACCCGGGGAACTCATTGGATTATCACGAGCACAGAGAATGGATCGTGCTCTGGAAGAGGCAATCTACTATCAAACTATGTTATTGGGAATAACAAGGGCATCTCTGAATACTCAAAGTTTTATATCCGAAGCGAGTTTCCAGGAAACTGCTCGGGTCTTAGCTAAAGCTGCTCTACAAGGTCGTATCGATCGGTTGAAAGGCTTGAAGGAAAATGTTATTCTCGGGGGGATTATACCTGCCGGTACTGGACAGCATATCCGCCGTTCAGGGAAACGGAACGGAATGGATCCAATAATGGGGAATAGGAATCTATTTAGCAACAAAGTGAAAGATATTTTATTTCATCATGACAAAGTTTCTTTTTTTTCCATTCAAGAACATTCTCACAATATATTGAAACAGCCATTAAAATAGTCTTGATAAATAGTCTTGCTTGATAAAGAGATTTCTTATTACTTGATAAAGAGATTTCTTATTATGTTCATGAATATTCATTCTATAATATAATAGGAATAATATAAAATATTCTATGAATGAGAACGTTTATACCACGTACTATACAGACAGGCAATCTTTGAGATGTAATCGATTCCGTTGGAATAATTAGATATTACGGTCCATGTTATTTCGTTATTTTGGGGAGGAAAGCGAACGAGAATGAGCAAAAGATATTGGAACATTTATTTGGAAGAGATGATGGAAGCAAGAGTTCATTTAGGACATAAAACTAGGAAATGGAATCCTAAGATGGCACCTTACATTTTTACAGAGCGTAGAGATACTCATATTATAAATCTGGCTAAAACTGCTCGTTCTTTATCAGAAGCTTGTGATCTGGCGTTTGATATAGCAGGTAGGGGAAAACAATTCCTGATAGTCGGTACGAAATATCAAGCAGCTGATTTAGTAGCATCAGCTGCTACAGAAGCTCGATGTCATTATGTAAATAGAAAATGGCTTGGTGGTATGTTAACTAATTGGTCTACTACAGAGACGAGACCTCAGAAGTTCAAGGATTTAAAAAAAGAACAAGATACGGGACGATTCAATCGACCTCCAAAGAAAGAAGCAGCAATGCTCAAGAGACAATTGGACCAATTGCAGAAATATCTAGGTGGGATTAGATACATGACGAGCTTACCCGATATTGCGATAATTACCAATCAACAAGAAGAATCCATTGCTCTTGGGGAATGTAGAACTTTGGGTATTCCGACAATTTGCTTAGTTGATACAGATTGTGATCCAGATCTCGTAGATATCCCAATTCCAGCCAATGATGATGGTATAGCTTCAATCCAATTGATCCTGAACAGATCAACGTCAGCAATTTGCGAAGGAAGGTCATTAAGGTCATTATAGCTATATGAAAGGCTAATAGATAGTGAATTAGTAATAATAATAAAATAGAAAAAAGGGGGGAGGACCTGAAGATTTACTGAGTTGGCTGCTATTCCATCCAAGATATCGTAAGAGCAAATTTCATTTATTGGTTTGGTTTGCTGATCCAAATTGAAAAATATTCTTAATGGAATAACCATTTTATTATCTCGTGACATCAAAAATTCTGATGAGAGTGAAATAATGGAGGAATCCCTCATTCGACAAAAATCATTTCTTTTCTTCTTTAAGTTAATCTTTACAAGGGGGTAATATGGATATGGATATCGTACAATCTCCTATTAGCACACTGAATCATATCTACGAGATATCCGGTGTGGAGGTGGGTCAACATTTTTATTGGCAAATAGGGGGGTTTCAAGTTCATGCACAGGTACTTATAACTTCTTGGGTTGTAATTGCTGTCTTATCAGGTTCAGCTACCATAGCTGTTCGAGATCCACAAACCATTCCTACCGGTGGACAAAATTTTGTCGAATATATTCTCGAATTTCTTCGGGACTTGGCCAGAACTCAGATTGGAGAGGAAGAATATGGTCCCTGGGTTTCTTTTATTGGAACTATGTTTCTATTTATCTTTGTTTCTAACTGGTCAGGTGCTCTTCTTCCTTGGGGAATTATAAAATTACCTCATGGGGAGTTAGCCGCACCTACAAATGATATTAATACTACGGTTGCTCTAGCTTCGCTTACGTCAGTAGCATATTTCTATGCAGGTCTTGCAAAGAAGGGGTTAGGTTATTTTGGTAAATATATTCAGCCAACCCCAATACTTTTACCAATTAACATCTTAGAGGATTTTACAAAACCTTTATCACTTAGTTTTCGACTTTCTGGAAATATATTAGCCGACGAATTGGTAGTTGCTGTTCCTGTTTCTCTGGTACCTTTAGTAGTTCCTATACCTGTAATGTTCCTGGGATTATTTACTAGCGGTATTCAAGCTCTGATCTTTGCAACTCTAGCCGCAGCTTATATAGGTGAATCCATGGAGGGTCATCATTAAATCACTAAATAACTGTCTGATCAGACAGAATATTTTCTAAGTATCGTACCAACTCATGACTTGATATTATGGTAGAAGCAAATCGGAATTCTTAGTAACAAGAGCTTGGTAAGAAGATTTAGCATCAGTTAACTATTAATTCCGTCCATTAGATCTCCAGATAGAGCGGATCAGATTGGTTCATTTGTATAGAGATATGAAAAAAAAAAGGATCGAACAGGTTCACTAATCGGATAAAGAATGTACCCCGGCATAGAACGATTCAATTTTTGTTCCTAGTAAGGGGAGGATTTTTTCACATTTTTACTTTGTATATAGTTCGTTTTATATATTAATCCATTTATATTTATTATAAGCCTTATAGATTATATGGATTAATATATAATCTATAGATGTTATATATAATTACTTATAGGCTCTTACGCAGTCTATTCTCTTTCCGTGATAAGAATTAATATGTCTAATAAAAAGGAATCTGTATTTTCAATATTATGAATAAGAAATATTTTCATGATGAAATATTTTCATAGGGAATAATAGGTTTCCCTATTCGTTTATATTATCACTTTGAGATCATCAATAAATCTTTTGGGTTCTTAGTTGTTCGGAAGAAATCGTTCCATAATTGAACCATTGGTGAACACTCAACAGATGAAACTGTCGTATTATCAACTATTTCCCAACCTTAGTAAGAGGAGATTACCATGGATCCCTTAATTTCTGCTGCTTCCGTTATTGCTGCTGGATTATCTGTAGGGCTTGCTTCCATTGGACCCGGTGTTGGTCAGGGCACTGCTGCGGGCCAAGCTGTAGAAGGTATTGCGAGACAACCAGAAGCGGAAGGTAAAATACGAGGTACCTTACTGCTAAGTTTAGCTTTTATGGAAGCTTTAACTATTTATGGATTAGTTGTGGCCCTAGCACTTCTATTTGCAAATCCCTTTGTTTGATTCTGAAAACAAAGATCCCTACACCTCGTCATTACATTAGTATTTCTCCAATAATTTCCTTGTTCAGCTGCTCTTTTAGGGGATAGGCTGATCCGAATAATTAGCAAATGAATTATTGTCTTTCTTCCTATACCTATACTTCGGTCAGAAAGATTCATGACGCGTGCGGCAGGGAAGGGAGTGGATAGGAAAAGCAAATTTTTTTTATCCTTATATAAGACCTGGGACTAAGTATCCCAAATATTATTATCCAGAACTAGATAGGATCAAATAAGAAAAGAACAAAATTCTGTAGAACATATCCTTATCTATAAGGGGAGAGCGTATGAAAAATGTAATTGATCCTTTCATTTCCTTGAGTTATTGGCCTTCCGCTGGGGGTTTCGGGTTAAATACCAATATTTTAGAAACAAATATAATAAATCTAAGTGTGGTGCTTAGTGTACTGATCTATTTTGGAAAGGGAGTGTGTGCGAGTTGTATATTCGAATAATATGGCTGGGCCCAACCAGCTGCACTTTGGAGATAGAAAAGTGCATGATCTCAACGAATTACTTCCGAACGGGGAATAGCGAAGAACTATAGCATTTCGTAATTGATTGGGAAATGAACTCTTAGTTCATACCAACCAATGAGGGAGGACCATTAGAATGGTTAAAGCTGAACTGCTTGAAGTCTAAGCACAACTAACTGGGTACTCTTTCCACCGCTGTGTCAAGATGAGATGGATTAAAAGGCATAGTTGGAGATTGATCCGATATATAACATTCATATCAATGGAATAATTTTATCTATTTACTGAAAAATAGTCCCAATCTCCCATCCAATTTTAGTTCCAATGCTGAATTGACGACCTACACAGAAGGGAATTTATTCGATAGAACAAAAAGGAGAAGGCACAAATTAATTGATTGAACGGAACGTATTGATTCAAATTTCATGGGGGAAGAAGAGGAGAGAAAAGGGGAAACGAGAAAAGAAAAAAAAAACTTTATTGATAATTGCAAATCCCTTTTGCTGGAAGAGCCCTTCGTAGATCTCGGTCTTTTATAGATTCATTCTAATCTTCCGTAAACGGAACGGAAAGGGCAGGCTTGGTGTTGATGAAGGAAGGGAACGTATATGTTCCTGGGGAATAAACAAAGAACTGAGCAGGAGAGCCGAATGAATCGAAAGATTCGTGTTCGGTTTGGGAAGAGATTATGAATTCGTGAAGTGAATAGATAATCTACTTTCATTAAGTAATCTATTAGATAACCGTAAACAGAAAATATTGAATACTATTCAGAATTCGGAAGAACTATGTAAAGGAGCTATTGATCAGCTCGAGAAAGCTCGGGCTCGCTTAAGGGAAGTGGAAATGATAGCGGATGAAATCCGGGTAAATGGAGACTCCCAGATAGAACGAGAGAAAGAGGATCTAATCAATGCTGCTTCTGAGAATTTGGAACAATTAGAGGATCCCAAGAATGAGACGGTTTACTCCGAACAGCAAAGAGTAATTGACCAGATCCGACAACAAGTTTCTCGCCAAGCTTTACGAAGAGCTATAGGAACTTTGAATAGTCGTTTGAATACTGAGTTACATTTCCGTACGATCGATCACAATATTGGCCTGCTTAGAGCCATGATGAACACAAATGATTAGTGGTTATAGGTCTTATTTATCAACAGATAATTAATGAGTGCTAATGGGAAATATTCGACTCGACGAAATTAGTAGTATTATACGTAAACAGATCGAACAATATAATAACGAAGTAAGAGTTGGTAATCTTGGCACCGTACTTCAAGTAGGAGATGGCATTGCTCGTATTTATGGTCTTGATGAAGTAATGGCAGGGGAATTATTGGAATTTGGAGATGGTACAATAGGCATTGCCCTAAATTTGGGATCGGATAATGTTGGAGCTGTATTAATGGGCGATGGCTTGACGATACAAGAAGGCAGTTCCGTGAGAGCAACGGGAAAAATTGCTCAGGTACCAGTAAGTGATGCGTATTTGGGTCGTGTTGTAAATGCTCTAGCCCAACCCATTGATGGCAAGGGTCAAATTTCAGCTTCCGAATTTCGACTGATTGAATCTCCCGCTCCAGGTATTATATCAAGACGTTCCGTATATGAACCCCTTCAAACGGGGCTTATTGCTATTGATTCTATGATTCCTATAGGACGTGGTCAGCGAGAATTAATTATTGGGGACAGACAGACCGGTAAGACAGCAGTAGCTACAGATACTATTCTTAATCAAAAGGGTCAAAATGTAATCTGTGTCTATGTAGCAATTGGTCAAAAAGCTTCTTCCGTGGCTCAGGTAGTTAATACATTCCGAGAACGTGGCGCAATGGAATATACCATTGTGGTAGCGGAAACTGCGGATTCTCCCGCTACATTACAATATCTCGCTCCTTATACAGGGGCAGCTTTGGCTGAATACTTCATGTATAAGAAACAACATACTTCAATCATTTATGATGATCTCTCCAAACAGGCACAAGCTTATCGACAAATGTCTCTTCTATTAAGAAGACCACCCGGCCGAGAAGCTTATCCGGGAGATGTTTTCTATTTGCATTCCCGTCTCTTAGAAAGAGCAGCTAAATTAAGTTCGCTATTAGGTGAGGGGAGTGTGACTGCTCTTCCAATAGTTGAAACTCAAGCTGGAGATGTTTCAGCTTATATTCCCACTAATGTAATTTCCATTACCGATGGACAAATATTTTTATCGGCCGATCTATTCAATGCCGGGATCCGACCTGCTATTAATGTGGGTATTTCCGTATCTAGAGTAGGATCCGCGGCTCAGATAAAAGCTATGAAAAAGGTAGCTGGAAAATTGAAATTAGAGTTAGCTCAATTTGCAGAGTTGGAAGCCTTTGCACAATTTGCTTCCGATCTTGATAAAGCTACTCAAGATCAATTGGCAAGGGGTCAACGATTACGTGAGTTGCTCAAACAATCTCAGTCGGCTCCTTTGAAAGTAGAAGAACAAATAGCTACTATTTATACCGGAACGAATGGATACCTAGATATATTAGAGATAGCACAGGTGAGAAAATTTCTCGTTCGGTTACGCGAGTACTTGATAAAGAATAAACCTCAGTTCGGAGAAATTATACGTTCTACTGGTACATTTACGGAAGAAGCAAAAGCCCTTCTGGAAGAGGCTCTTAAGGAACATACTGAACTTTTTGTACTTCAAGAACAAAAGTGAATATTTTCTAATTTAGTGGAACCATTCGGAACAGGAAAAAGAGCTGAAGAATTTGTTCCAATACATTGCACAACAAATTAGAACAATTGAAGAGTATTACGTCCAATAGGATTTGAACCTATACCGAAGGTTTAGAAGACCTCTGTCCTATCCATTAGACGATGGACGCTCTTTCTCTCTTACATTTTTTTTTCTTTTTATTTTAACTCTCTCTCTTTGGCATACATTATCCCGCCCGATCCACCTTTTTATTCACAATGAGGTTAGGATAGGAAAAGAATGGAATCTATTTCACATTGAAACGGAAAATGAATTTTGAATGCATCGTGAAATTATGTTATATACTTAATCACTTTCTATCTACCTATTATATCTATATAGATAGAATATAATAGGTAGATATCTGTTAGCGGGTAGCGGGAATCGAACCCGCATCGTTAGCTTGGAAGGCTAGGGGTTATAGTCGACATTGATTATTCAATGCCTCTAATTCAGAACCGAACATGAGAATTTCATGTCATTCGGCTCCTTTATGGGGGATAGAGAGCGGTATGAGGGAAGAAGCGGAGTATTTATATCAAATCTTTGTTAAAGGAGATTTCAATTCTTTCTCCTCTTTTTTTTTTTTATCTTTTTAATAAAACCCTAATTTATTATCGTACCCATAGCATCTACGTCAGTTTCTTCTCTTTTCTCCCCTTCTCTATTTTTTTTTTAGTGAAGGGCCCGAATCGTAGAATACTTGCTCACTTTCTAGATGATCCCTATAGAAAGATAAATTTGAAAAGTTGAAAATAATAACAAATCTTTCTAGTTACTTCGTTCCCTATTTCTACTGATTCCGATCCCCAGGAGAACAAATTCCACCGAGCTCGAACGAAATGCCGATAACCCAAGTAAACCAAAGTCATCGTTCTATAGCTATTCGGCTTCAACCTGGGGTCTTTCCATCCATATGTTGAAGGTTTAGTCACGATGAAAAAATATCTTTGGATCTCCATAGATCTGTGATTTCTCTAATTGGAAAGATTTCTCTAACCTTTAAAACATTCTGTGTCGCTATCTTGGAATCAAAAATGTGTTTGTCTTTTCTCATTTCATATCCAGATTACGAGAAGGTATGCTATTCCTGAACCATGGTATTCATAGGGAAGGTTTTTAACCTATCTGGAAATAGAGCTTTAGATGGATCAAAGATCCATGTAAAAGATCCTTCAACTATTTTAGTTGATAATGTAACGAATCACACTTTTACCACTAAACTATACCCGCCACGATCCAATTGTAACATACGGATCGATCTTTTGTCCAACCAATAGGAAGATGGGGAGTTATCAATCTCTATTTCAAGTTTCTATCAATAATTACCTCGTTTTCATCATTACATGAATCTCCATCCCCGGAGATGAAATACTTGGGTAAATAGTATGTCATTCCCGGAGATGGCTCATTGTAATTATAGATTACCTTTGCGAACTGCTGATAAAACAATTACTAATGGGCCCGATACAACCATCAGAGCCAGAACAGTGAGCTGTGCAATAACCTCTAGATCCATTTCGTTTTCTTTCACCCCTATGATCCCATCGACTTGATGGATGTATGAATAAAATGTTGTCAAGATTAATCACTTTTCTTCCATTTTCTATGTTTTTTTGTTGTTTATTTTCTCAGTCAGGTTCCTATAGCCCTCAGTCACTATAAACAATATCATACCACATAAAATAGATATAAAGCCAAATGAAAATAGAAAACATTGAAAGTACAGCGGTGCTCTGTCGAAAACAGGCCAACCAGTATTAAAAGGATTTTTTATCACATAAAAATAGGTTATATAACTCTAGGCTTTCTAGTTCAGGAAAAAAGAATTATTTTGAACGGAATGAACAATATGATTCGCTAGATTTCTTTTTCTCTAAATAATTGCTCTATTCATTACATTATCGATACAATCCATACATGTTATGGTATACACCTTCACTCCACCATTCATTTTGTTACACATGAACTCTTCCATCTTGGAGAGATGGCTGAGCGGACTAAAGCGGCGGATTGCTAATCCGTAGTACGGATAATCCGTACCGAGGGTTCGAATCCCTCTCTCTCCGTTCGGTCACTATTGATCCTGAAAACGAAAACTCCGAATCTTTCTACGGAAAAGACCAATTAACCTAGAGACTTTTTTCACTATTCTTTACGTCCGGGATTACGTCCTGGATCGTTCGATAGAAATCCAAAGATAAAAAGAGAAATGAAAAATACCACTATTGTGTAAACGAACAGCTTAAGAGTGAGCATTACGTAATCTCCAGGATCCTGATTATAAGTACAACAGAAATATGAAGAAATGAACTTCTGGTACGTGTTTATCGAAAAGTATATTCTGGTCCATAACTTGGAAGGAAAGGAGATATCGTTCATAGACGAACGGAAGAATGAATAGGGAGATCTAGTTTCCTCTTTTTTTCGCAGGTTCCTCAAATAATGAACAAGTATTTATGTGTTTTATCAGTATAAATGGGACCAATCCCCGCATTGTGTATTGGTACATACAAACGATAAAATATCTTTGCCTCTCCCTGCTATTATGTATGAACAGAATTGTTTCGAACCTGTTCTATAGCAATGTCCAAGTGAATAGATGTTCACCTTCGAGATGATTCGGGTTTAACTCGATAGCATTATCTCTTCCAATCCAATGTGAGAAAGTTACATAGTGTCTACTTTTTCCGATAAAGGGGTGTTTGCATGGGTTTGCCTTGGTATCGCGTTCATACCGTCGTATTGAATGATCCTGGCCGGTTAATTTCTGTACATATAATGCATACAGCTCTAGTTGCTGGTTGGGCCGGTTCAATGACTCTGTACGAATTAGCAGTTTTTGATCCATCCGATCCTGTTCTTGATCCAATGTGGAGACAAGGTATGTTCGTTATACCTTTTATGACTCGTTTGGGAATAAAGAATTCATGGAGTGGATGGAGCATCAATGGAGAAACTGTAATTAATCCTGGTATTTGGAGTTATGAAGGTGTGGCCTTGGCACATATCTTCTTTTCTGGCCTGTGCTTTCTGGCAGCTATCTGGCATTGGGTATATTGGGATCTGGAACTATTCTTTGATGAACGTACGGGAAAACTTTGTTTAGATTTGCCAAAAATATTTGGAATTCATTTATTCCTCTCAGGAGTAGCTTGTTTCGGATTTGGAGCATTTCATGTAACAGGTTTGTATGGTCCTGGGATATGGGTGTCTGATCCTTATGGACTAACTGGAAAAATACAACCAGTGGATCCAGCATGGGGAGCTGAAGGTTTTGATCCTTTTGTTCCGGGAGGAATAGCTTCTCATCATATTGCAGCGGGTATATTGGGTATATTAGCAGGTCTATTCCATCTCAGTGTTCGTCCTCCCCAACGTTTATACGTAGGATTACGCATGGGGAATATTGAAACGGTCCTATCCAGCAGTATTGCTGCTGTGTTTTTTGCAGCTTTCGTTGTTGCCGGAACCATGTGGTATGGCTCTGCAACTACTCCGGTCGAATTATTTGGTCCCACTCGTTACCAGTGGGATCAGGGATACTTTCAACAAGAAATAGATCGACGAGTTCGTGCCGGTCTGGCCGAAAATTTGAGCCTATCGGAAGCCTGGTCAAAAATTCCCGAGAAACTCGCTTTTTATGATTACATTGGTAATAATCCAGCTAAGGGGGGGTTATTCAGAGCAGGTGCGATGGACAATGGAGATGGAATAGCTGTTGGTTGGTTAGGACATCCTATCTTCAAAGATAAGGAGGGAAATGAGCTTTTTGTACGTCGTATGCCTACCTTTTTCGAAACATTTCCAGTAGTTCTGGTAGACAAAGAAGGAATTGTGAAAGCCGATGTGCCTTTTAGGAGGGCAGAATCAAAGTATAGTGTTGAACAAGTAGGTGTAACTGTTGAGTTCTATGGTGGTGGACTTGACAGGGTTAGTTTTGGCGATCCTGCTATAGTCAAAAAATATGCTAGACGTGCTCAATTAGGTGAAATTTTTGAATTAGATCGTGCTACTTTAAAATCCGATGGTGTTTTTCGTAGTAGTCCAAGGGGTTGGTTTACTTTCGGACATGCTACATTTGCTCTCCTTTTCTTTTCTGGACACATTTGGCATGGCTCTAGAACCCTATTCAGAGATGTTTTTGCTGGTATCGACCCGGATTTGGATTCTCGAGTAGAATTTGGAGCATTCCAAAAACTGGGAGATCCAACTACTAAGAGACAAGTGGTATGATATTGCTCTTATCTCTTCTCTAATCAATATTAGTACGAAAGCTATCTCCATAATTGTAAATTACGATCGAATCTATGGAAGCATTGGTTTATACATTCCTGTTGGTATCGACCCTAGGGATAATCTTTTTCGCTATTTTCTTCCGAGAACCACCCAAAATTCCGGGTAAAGGGGGAAAATAATTTTGCTTCTCCAAATCCTCATTCTTTTTCTCCCATCAAAGAGAGAATGACCTTCCCCTATGGGGAAGGTCATTCTCTCTATTAGTCCTCGTGATCCTCAAAAGGATCCCTAAGTTGTTCAGAGGGTTGCCCAAAGGCGGTGTATAGGGCATAACCAGTAAAGCTCACAAGTAAACAAGATATGGAGATGGCGACTAAGGTTGCAGTTTCCATTATTAGGTGATCCAATATCATGGTATGTTTACGATATAATAACAAAGTTAACAGATCTCAACCAATACAATAGTTTCTATGGCTACACAGACCGTTGATAATACTTCCAAAATAAAGCCAAGAGAAACCGGTGTAGGAACGTCCTTAAGACCGCTTAATTCGGAATATGGTAAAGTAGCTCCTGGATGGGGAACTACTCCTCTTATGGGTTTTGCAATGGCTCTATTTGCAGTATTCCTATCTATTATCTTGGAGATTTATAATTCTTCCGTTTTATTGGATGGGATTCCGGTTAGTTGGGGCTAGAGGAACTACAAAATCCGCCCGGCGAGCTCTTGAAGAAAAAAAAGAAGAACTGAGGGATCCAAACTCAGACCAAATAGGGGCTTTTAGTTTTTAGCTTATCTTGTTCCAATAGTTTGATCGTGTAATTACTTTTCTCTAAGGATTTTTGGAATATGGGTGTGCGACTTGTTGAAATCGATCCATATTTATAGTACAGAAGACCGATCTGTTATCTTCATCAAGATGGTCCTACCTCGTTGGATATTTAATTGATAGATTATTGAATCTCTAGAGCACGAGGTCTATCATAGATATGTTCCAGGAAGATTTGAACTATGGTTTGTACCTATCATTTCCTCGTCACCAGGCTTCCAATAAATAAATTGAAAGAGGTATTTCCTATAATAAATCGAAGGATCTATCCCCTTTCATAATTATGCTTATTATGATAAAAGAATGATATAGTATTTGATTTCTCTTAGTTAGCATATTTCATCGAGTGAGCGAAGATTAAAAGGTTATTACCCAAAGAACCTTTTGGGGATTTGATAAAATCATCGGGGTATAATTGAAATCTGAGGTTTGGATTGATTCATCTATTGAGATCTCGACAAGATAATTCCTATCAATCGTCTATATTAGTTCTTTTCTAGGGAACTGATATCATACGAATAGGGTAAAAGATCGTTCAAAGGGCCTATAGTGATTTATCATAGGGATGAGCCGACTTGAAATTTTGGCACTATTTTCAATTTTGGCACTATAGATAGAGTTTTCTAATAGAAATGCTGGATTGTTTTGAATCATCCTCATTTCCCCAGCCGGTCAGGCAACGAACCATCAAGTATCTCGATATTTTCTCCAATTTAGATATTTGTGTCCAAAAGCATTTGCGTGTTCTTGTTTAAGCCGTATGAAGGGAAATTCTCATGTACGGTTTTCAGAGGGGGAATTGAAGTTTACCTATCTCAATAAAGTATACGATTGGTTCGAAGAGCGTCTCGAGATTCAGGCGATTGCGGATGATATTACCAGTAAATATGTTCCTCCTCATGTCAATATATTTTATTGTCTAGGGGGGATCACACTTACCTGTTTTTTAGTACAAGTAGCTACTGGTTCTGCTATGACTTTTTACTATCGTCCGACCGTTACAGAAGCTTTTGCCTCTGTTCAATACCTAATGACCGAAGTTAACTTTGGTTGGCTAATCCGATCAATCCATCGATGGTCAGCAAGTATGATGGTTCTAATGATGATTCTGCACGTATTCCGTGTTTATCTCACAGGTGGATTCAAAAAACCCCGTGAATTAACTTGGGTCACGGGTGTAATTTTAGCTGTGCTAACCGTATCTTTCGGTGTAACTGGTTATTCTTTGCCCTGGGATCAAATTGGTTATTGGGCAGTGAAAATTGTGACCGGTGTGCCCGAGGCTATTCCTGTAATAGGATCTCCTTTGGTAGAGTTATTACGCGGAAGTGTTAGCGTGGGTCAATCTACCTTGACTCGTTTTTATAGTTTACACACTTTCATATTACCCCTTCTTACTGCTGTATTTATGCCAATGCACTTTCTAATGATCCGTAAGCAGGGTATTTCAGGTCCTTTATAGAGAGGAAAGATAGATTGGAAATAACTATTCATAATTTCTTGTTCCGAGTAACAACGGTAATATATCATCGCCAGGAATATTTCTTATTCAAAAATGGGAATATCCATAGAAAATAGAGAATAGGGTCCTCGGATTTCTCCTTTCGATTTTGGAGTATTATTTATCCAATACAAACAAATAATTGGAGTAGATTCTCAGACGGAGAAGATGGATTATGGGAGTGTGTGACTTGAACTATTGATTAGGCCATGCAGATACTTTCTCCGATCTACCACATAAATATTTCTGGTAAAATGTGTCTCTGTCCCAATTTCCTTATCAGAAATAGGAAGTTTAGCACCTGGGTGGAAAGAAAGGCATCGGTCCATTTGTTCCGTTCCAAGAGAATTCTTTCTATGATCGAATCCGGATCAGGAAGGGCTCCGTGAGATCCGGTCAATGGGGTAATATTTTCATATAATAAATAATTGGACCATATGACTTTACTTATCCTTTTCATAGTATGAAAATGCATCCATTTCCCTTGCATCCATTTCGATGGGAAAACTATCGGAGTTAAAGAAGGGATCTAAGGAAGGAGAGAGGTCGGATCAATAACAAGTCAATACCTTGTATGCTAAAAAACCTTTGAGGTCTATTAGAGGTCTATTCGTGGTGATAAACACAAATTACAAGGACTAAGATGGTCCAAAAGGCATATCGATCATGATCGAATTTGTGAGCTTACTTGGGTAATGAGCATTTAACTGGAATAATAAAATTACCAATGATGGATGATCATAGACATTATTAGTTCCTATTCTTCCAATCCGTCTTCCATCACGGGAAAAAAAGTGATATATACTCCCTCCAGTTATTGTTCGAGCCGGATGATCAAAATCGGCATGTCCGGTTCTTTCGGGGGATAGATCCATAGGGATCTACTTATCCCAATAACAAAGAAACCTGACTTGAATGATCCTGTATTAAGGGCTAAATTAGCTAAAGGTATGGGACATAATTATTATGGAGAGCCCGCTTGGCCCAATGATCTTTTATATATTTTTCCAGTAGTAATTTTAGGTACTATTGCATGTACAATAGGTTTAGCGGTTCTAGAACCATCAATGATTGGTGAACCAGCAAATCCATTTGCAACTCCTTTGGAGATATTACCCGAATGGTATCTTTTCCCTGTATTCCAAATACTTCGTACAGTACCTAACAAATTATTAGGTGTCCTTTTAATGGGCTCAGTACCCGCGGGATCATTGACGGTACCTTTTCTAGAGAATGTTAATCAATTTCAGAATCCATTTCGTCGTCCAGTAGCTACAACAGTATCCTTGATCGGTACTGCAGTAGCCCTTTGGTTAGGTATTGGGGCAGCGTTGCCTATTGATGAATCTTTAACTTTAGGTCTTTTCCAATTTGATCTAACTGTCGAATACAAAAATATTTCAAATTTTTATTCATATATCTAGGGAGTAGTTGCTTTAAGACAAATTATATCTCCCTAGATATACCCATCTTGCCAGAGATTTATTTCAAATATTCCATGAAATAGAGATATGTAAAAGATTTGAAATGAAATGATTCTCATGACTCTCCAGAAACACTTGGGGAAAGGAAATGAATGAAGAGATGGAATGGAACCAACCATTTAATGAACCCGAAACTAATTCCTGGGTGGATCAATTGCAAAACGTTTTTGTAGAACTTCCAATACCTGTTCGACAGATTCCTTCCCGAAGTGTTCAATTCTCATCAGATCTTCTCGACTGTAATTTAAGAGGTCCAATAATGTATGTATATTGGCTCTTCTGAGGCAGTTATAGGTTCTGGGGGGTAACTCTAATTGGTCAATGAAAATATGTTGAAATGCAATTTTTTCTTTCGTTTCCCTCGTATCAGTCAATACGTGCGAAAGGGGGAAGGGAGGCATATTAGACCCTTTTCTATTGTTCATTCCATCGATGTTCTGTTCCTCTCCATGCAGGAAGGGAATCAATAAGTCGATCAAATTTCGAGAAGCTTCATAAAGTGCCTCTCTAGGAGTTAACCCCCCATTCGTCCATATTTCCAGGAAAAGGACTTCTCGTATTTCATTTCCGCTCCCATAGGAATGAATACTATAATTCGCATCGCGAACAGGCATAAAAACAGCATCTATAGGAAAAATTCCGTCCTGATAATTATTTGGACTATGTATAATATATCCGCGATTTTTTTCAATTCGTAATCTTATATCAGAAGTAATTGATTTAGTAAGTCTAGCTATATGTTGTGTAGTATCAATTATTTTCACAGAAGGTGGTAATATGATATCTTGAGCAGTTACATTTCTGGGTCCAACGATATAGATAGAAGCTTCTCGGATTCCGTACGAATCACTTCTAAGTACAATTTCTTTTAGATTCATCAAAATGTCATGTACTGATTCTTCAATACCTATTATCGCGGAATATTCATGTTTTATGTTCTCCAATTTAACACGTGTGATACATGTTCCTTCTACTTCTCCAAGTAAAGCTCTTCGCATTGCGATGCCTATTGTATCGGCTCGACCCTTGCGGAGCGGGGATAGAGCAAAACGGCCATAATGAAGACGCTTACTGTATGCTCTGGATTCGATGCACTTCCATCGTAGTGTCTGAATAGAGACTGAGATTTCATCTCGAATCATACCAAGATTATTTGATTAGATCATTAAATCATTTCTTTCTCTTGAAATTCATTCAATTCTTACACACGTCTCTTTTTGGGAGGTCTACATCCATTATGTGGCATAGGGGTTACGTCACGTACAAAACTTAATAGTATGCCACTTCTACGAATGGTTCGTAATGCTGTATCTCTCCCCCGACCAGGGCCACTTATCATAACTTCTACTCGTTCCATACCCCGATCCATTAATGTACGAATAACATTTTCTGCTGCAGTCTGGGCAGCAAATGGTGTACCTCTCCTTGTGCCTTTGAATCCACAGGCACCGGCAGAAGACCAAGATAAAACTTGTCCCCGTACATCTGTAACAGTCACAATGGTATTGTTAAAACTTGCTTGAACGTGAATAACTCCTTTGAGTACTCGATGTTCATTCCTACGTGAACCAATTCTTCTTGTAGTTTTTGACATATTAATCATTATGAGTTCAGTTCAAAAAATGCATATCGAAATCTATTTTACCGCTAGATCCGTTCATTGATATAGAAGAGAATTACCCCTGTTTTTGCTTATGTCTCGGATTGGAACAAATTATCATAACTCGTTTCCGTCTACGAATTGGTCGACATTTTCCACAAATTCTACGAATAGAAGCACGAATTTTCATATTTGTGACCCTCCAATTTGCTCATATTACATTTTGTTCCCTGAGAAAGTCCATTGAATCTATGATTCTCGATCCCTATCAGATGTTCAAAAGGTGATTCAATCGTTTGAAGATTTGTTGCTAAGTCTATATATTATACGTCCTTTGGTTAAATCATAAGCACTTAATTCAACCTTGACCCTATCTCCTGGTAGTATTCGTACGGAATTACGTCGAATCCTACCTGAAATATGAGTCAGAATCTGACATCCATTATCTGTCAGAACTCGAAACATACCGTTGGGGAGTGATTCAGTAACCAAACCTTCCGCATGGATCAAATTCTGTTTGTTCATCGAATCTCCTCCTCTTTTGATAAAAAAAATTGACTAACGTGCTTGGATTAATATGAATGGTGTCTCGAACCAAACTTGCTCCGATTTGAATACCATGGGGATATCTTACAGAATCAATATTTTTGGACAAAATTGAGATTAATTACCATACATAACATAATATTTCTCCTCCAATTTTTTTCTGTCGAGCTTCTCGATCCGTCAAAATTCCTTGGGAAGTAGAAAGAATTACGATCCCCATTCCACCTAGAACTTTTGGAATTTCTCGATAATTGGAATAAATTCTTAAACCAGGTTTGCTGGTACGCTTTGACGTGGTTATATATGTCCTTTTCTTCCTTCTCCGATATTTTGAAGTCGATATAAAAAAAGATTTTTGGCCTTCCTGATGTTCCCTAACATCTTCTATAAAACCTTCTCGTAAAAGGATCCTTCCAATGTTCCTGGTTATATTAGTAGCTGTTACTCGAACTGTTCCTTTTTCTGCCATGTCGGCATTTCTTATAGAAGTAATTAGATTGGCAATAGTATCGTTACCCATGACGAACGAATTCTTAGGAATTCCTGGTCTCGATATAAAAGGCATGTTCGATCTTCTTCGAGGAATATGCCTGAGGTGCAATGAATTGATCCATGTACCATTTGATGAACTATCAGTAAGTAGAAGATTTCTACAAGATCTATCAGTACTTATAAGACTTCGGGAGCCAATGAAACTATTTTCGTGAAATTCAATTGTCTCAATTCCTGAGCAACCGGACCAAAAACTCGAGTTCCTTTTGGATTTCCTTCCTGATCAATGACAACTGCTGCATTGTCATCAGATCGTATCATCATTCCATTGTCACGTTCAAGTTCTTTACAGGTGCGTATAACTACGGCTCTAACCACTTCCGATTTTTCCAGGGGCATGTTAGGTACTGCTTCTTTAATTATAGCAATGATAACATCACCTATATGAGCGCATTTACGATTACTTGCTCCTAGAACTCGAATACACATTATTTTTCGGGCTCCACTGTTATCCGCTATATTCAAATAAGTTTGAGACTGAATCATTTTTCCTCCAAAAGATTTGTTACCTCGGCAGATAACATTAAAAGAAAGAAAAGAAAGAGTTCTTACGAACTAGTAATATTCTTCCACCAGAAATAGCTCTTTTATTCTGTATGGGTTAAGTAGTAACAAATTGAGTACGTATAGGCATTTTGTATGCAGCTATTCTAGCAGCTGCTCTAGCGACGGTTTCGGATATTCCGCCCATTTCATAAAGTATTCGACCTGGTCTGACGACAGATACCCAATATTCGGGAGATCCTTTCCCGGAACCCATACGTGTTTCTGCAGGTCTCATTGTAATAGGTTTGTCGGGAAATATACGTACCCATATTTTTCCGCCACGACGGGCATAACGAGTAATCGTTCTTCGTCCGGCTTCTATCTGCCCAGATGTGATCCAAGCAGGTTCAAGTGCTTGAAGAGCGAATCTACCAAAACAAATGCGATTGCCGCGATAAGATACTCCTTTCATTCTTCCCCTATGTTGTTTACGAAATTTTGTTCTTTTTGGGTTATAGTCGATGGTTTATAGTATTTTGATCCCATCTCTAATCCAGAACCGGACATGAAAGTTTCTTCTCATCCGGCTCCTCGTGAATAATCTATGTCAAATTGGACTGTAGTTTCTATTTATATATAAATGAGTCTATATCTACGCATTACGCATATCGTATATAGAATCTAATTTACAGGACGAATAACTCTTTTATTTCCATCCAATAATCTTAATAAATAATGTCACAGGCGAATATTAACTCTTCCGGTATTTGCTCCATGGGGTCGACTTACTTATAGACTCCAATGAGATTAATTCGTTTTCGGTTTATTTCGCCATCCTATCCAATGAATGATTAAGATTCCTATATGATCTTATGCAGTCATAGGTTCCATCGTTCCATAGCTTCTATCTAAATGCCCAGGTCTTCCCTCCGCAATGGAGCTTTATTTTCATCTGTTACGGAATCAATTTCCTTAGTTTCCATCGACCCGAAGCTCTTTCTCCTTCATAAACTGAATCCCTTCAATCTTGCTTGAATGAATCAGGATGATTCTTATGCTTTATCACACTGCTTTTCGGAGGGTAATTAATGAACCATACAATATTGGGAGAAGATTTCATTTCTCCTTCTTTTTTTTTTCTTTTTCCGCATTACCAAACACCTTTATCGCTTCACGAGAGATAAAAATATCATTTTTTCTATCGTGGAAGAAAGTATTTTTGAGGTGATAGTATCTACCCATAGTTATTGGATCTTGGCAATATGAAGCAATGAGTTAGTCTCTAGTTTATTTATACCAGAGACCAATCCGTTCTTATTTCGAGTTCTCCATAACTCCGGAAAAGAATGAAAAGCTCGATTCCAACGAGTCGCACACTAAGCATAGCACGGTTCCGAAATGGTAAATCTAATTTCTATTTGATCTGATAAAATTGATGATCCATGATCGGGCAGATTGGGAAAAAGACCAATTATTCCTAATCCTCTAAGATCCAAATTTTTATCCCTAAAAACTCCATAGATGGTTTGAACCGGATAATAACAATAATCAATCCTAGCCCGAATTGTCTGTAGGGGAACCCTACCTCCCCTGTCCCATTCGACCCGGGCAATTTCCTTTCCGTCGAGACGTCCTGCAATTTGGATCTGAATACCTTCTACATC
The DNA here is from genome assembly GCA_027924585.1 of Larix kaempferi. Lineage (NCBI taxonomy): Eukaryota > Viridiplantae > Streptophyta > Pinopsida > Pinales > Pinaceae > Larix > Larix kaempferi. The sequence goes on from BSBM01001538.1 coordinate 43,101, forward strand.
TTCCCGTTCAGCCAGTTCAATAGCTTTCTTCATTGTTTTTCTGAATGGAACTCTATTCTCTAGTTGTAGGGCAATATACTCCGCAAGAATATTAGGTTTTCTATATGGTTTTGCAACTTTTTCTATAGCAATGTGAAGTTTTCGGTCCACAGAATTGAGCATATTTAGTACATCGTTTCTTAATTTTTCAATTCCTTGACCCCTACCTTCTATTAACAACAAGTTGGGAAATCCAATATAGATTTTTATCTGAATCAAATCGATCTTTCTGCGAATCTCTACACGTGCAATTCCTCCATAATTCGAGGAGCTCTTTATATGTGTTCGTACATAGTTTTCAATGCAAGTACG